>BPLQ01012348.1:0-314101 GCA_021605075.1 Caerostris darwini
AAATTTGATTATAGAATGATTTGCTTCTAAATTTAATTTATATTGCACTATTATACTTTTACCTTGTTTTAACCATTTTACCTTTGTTTTACCTCTCCTTTTTCTAACATTTTACCCACTATCCTTTGCAAAATGAATGTTATATGTTTACCGGTTACAATATAAAAATATATATTTCATTTTCTGCTTATTTTTGCGTACATTTCATATTTGAATCAAATATGACTTCTTTTTAAAAGCGATATTCTATCACTTAGCTCAATGATTTTGTGAAAAAGAGGTCCTAGGACCAAGAGATTTTACCCCGTAGTAGATCATCATGCTTTTAAGGCAGATATTTGACAGGTTGGGCTGTTTTTGTATTGTATACTACTATTGTATTATTACTTGTATTGTATACTATTACCCCACTATTGTTCTTACAAATTATATCGTGGAATGATTTGAACTTCTTTTATAATTTTATTCTTACAAATGATATTATACTTTCCCTTAAGGCGTAATATAGGCAAAAACGTTTATTTTAAATGTTTTTTTTTTTTTTTTCAATTTATAAGAAATGGTTAATCCTTCCCATAATAAGTAAAGAATTTAATGGTATAAAGCATGCGTTTAAATATTTTAATTTATTAGGAATAAGTTAAAATGTTTTAAATATCTTGACAGTATTAAATGCATTTCTTTTGACTCAATAGTAGCACAATAGCTTATATTTTGAGGAAGTCTATTTCAATTTCTTATTTCATAATATACTTTCAATAAAAAAATAAATATAAGAGGAATTTCAATAGAGATTAATTTGATTTTTGAAATACAAAATTTCATACATTTTCTCTACTTTCTACACAAAATTGCATATGTTGCATTTTCAAATGGAAAAAGAAAAATTGCCGCATGGTAATTTTTATAGAACTAAAGAAGCGTCCTTTTAAAAGCTTTAATCCTTTTTCTCTAAGGATTATTATTGGTTATAAAAATATTTATTTAAGTCGTTGTTGTTGTTTCTATCCCACTTTGGCTGGCCAGCCCGACGAGCCCATATGGACTCACATGATTGAAGGGGAAGGAAGCAGCTTCTGTTGTGATGGAGCACCCGTAGGTAGAAGCCTGACTTTGCTCCGTGACGCTCTTACAGTCATAGAAGACCCGACCTACGGCTTAAAGTGGATTCCGAACCACTACAAACATCCATGGCACCGCCGGGATTCGAACCCGAAACCTGTGGCACCGAGCGCCAGAGCGCTAGACACTCGGCCATTCAGGTCCCAAATTTGCCAACGGCACGCAGTGTTCCCAGGTGGTCACCCACCCAAGTACTGACCGCGCCCAATGATGCTTAACTTCGGTGATCTAACGAGAACCGGTATATTTATTTCTAATACACAGTATATAAAATGTGAAAAATGCACGATTACGAATACTTTGATAATCTATCAATTATCAACTGTGTCTTAAATATTCATAAACGTATAGACTTATTGATTCCTGACATCTAAAAAATAAATTGCGTAGTAAGAAATTCAATTGAGTTCTACGCATTGCGTAATAAACAGATGAAACTCATTGTTTCTTCACCGCCATAGAAAAGATTGCAACAGTTATTATGTAAGCTTCAAAAAGTTTGGAACTAATTATTTGACAAAAGATTCTTATTTAAAAATTTTTGTCTTCTCCGGAATATTTATTTACTTTACTCCAATTAACAACCATTTTTAATGTTTAATAATTATTAAATTATTAATATTTATTCTTTTTACTTTACGATAGCAAACACTGATGGTTCCCATGAACAATGTAGACTGTCCATTGTTTTTACTTTGGTTCAAGAGAGGAGTCTACGACCACTCTCTAAATTGTACAATTTTTACGACTGAAACTAGTTAATGATGAGGATTGATTATGATATTTACTGAAATAATCATCAGCTCAAAACATTGGGTCTCCGAAGTGGCCGATGCCGCCCCTGGGGTCAGGAATCGACCAAAAGAAACCTAAGATGTATTTTTTTTTGGGGGATGTTACTAAAAATAAAGTAGATTCGCATAAAGAAGCAAAGTAATTAGCATAAAGAAGATAAGAAAATCTAGAAAAACTACTCCTACATATTTCATCTATTGTGTCACTCCAGGGTAACACACAGAATTCAAATTATAACCTATCGGTGATTAAATTTGTCGTAGGGTTTAGTTTGTCTCTCTACGATCATTTTCGTCCCACTTTAGACTAATTAGACAAGAACCTATGGTTTAATGTGGATTCTAAACCACTGACAAACATCCATACAGAAGCCTGTGGTACTAGAAAGGCTAAAAAACGCTAGTCAATTGGCCATCAGGCCGCATCAGAAGGTTAAAACAAGTAATTACTGTTAGGCGAGCGTGTCGCATTTAAAAACACTGCAGGCAAAAATATAATTCATTAGGGCTAATTCATTAATAGCAACACACCAGTTTCATCATTCTCATGAAGATAATATGAAAATAAAAATAGGAAAAATTGTTTTTTTTTCTTAATTTCCTGTACGTATTGCAAATGTTACTATAACATCTAATAAATAAATTACAACATTTTATTCCTTATTTACGACATTTTATTCACATTGATTTAAGACGTATGTAGATATATAGATACATAAGATTATTATTTACCTCTATTTATTTGTTTGTATAAGAAAGAGTCGTACCATGCCGAATATACCGGTTCTCGTTAGATCACCGAAGTCAAGCATCATTGGGCGCGGTCAGTACTTGGGTGGGTGACCACCTGGGAACACCTCGGGCCGTTGGCAAATTTGGGACCTGAATGGCCGAGTGTGTCTGGCGCTCGTTGCCACAGGTTTCGGGTTCGAATTCCGCCGGTGCCATGGATGTTTGTAGTGGTTCGGAATCCATTTTAAGCCGTAGGTCCCGATCTCCTATGACTGTAAGAGCGTCACGGAGCCAAAGTCAGACTTCTACCTACGGGTGCTCCATCACAACAGAAGCTGCTTCCTTCCCCTTCAATCATGAGTACTTATGGGCTCGCGGGCTTGGCCAGCCAAGTGGGATAAGAAACAACAAACAGAGTAAATTTCAGCGTGCCACTGAGTACCTAAAATGGGAGTGATAGGATAAATAAATTCGGAAACACCGATCTAAATTTAAAAGTACAGCAATGACTCTAGTTGTGCTTTCTCGAATAAGGCACCTCATATACGTTTTCGTAATAATAATTCTCTTCTGCTTTCCAATTCTTATTTATAGCGAATTAATTTTATACAACTTTTTTGTTTTCCCCGAAACTGTTTGAAAGATTTATCAGATAATGATATTTTTTATATTATAGAACATTCTTTGTTTACCAAAGTCTAAAAGCTATTCTAGATTTTGCTGTAAGGCACTTCGTAAACTATATCATTTATTATTATTATTATTATTAATGATGTATTGACGAGGAATGAATACAAATCTTGCAGTAACATCATCTGCAAGATTATCATATCCATCTGAAAATGGATATTCTGAGAAATCTGTGCTTCAGTAGTTTGAGTAAATTCTTAGTGAAGTACAAAAAGTTCGATTGTGAACAGATTGTGTTACACAGAAACGTCGACTGCAAAAGATAAGTTCTTGATAAAAATTTTAATAGTTCGTTCACGTCGTCTTTTTATATTATTTAAGCTAATTCAAATGTGTTTCCGTTTGTATTTTAATCCTTATGATTAACATCGGTCAAATTTATTAGATACGTGCACATTTGATTCTGATAAAGATCTATAAAAAAATTCTTTCACAAATTTTGCGAAATCAACAATGTGTAGAATATTACTGCAAAATTTAAAATACAAATTTCTAGCTTTTTCGAAAATGTGTAACTTTAGATGGCATTCAAGACGGCATTTTATATTAATAATAATGAAACTAAATTTAGATCTTTGATGATTTTTTGAGTATGATAAAAATATTGGACAAATAATTTGTTAGATACACATGATATTCTTATGAAGATCTATTGTACAAAAATTCTTTCACAAATTCTGGGAAATCAACTATGTATAGTTGATTATTATTGCAAAAATTCAAATACAAATTCCCAGCCTTTCTGAAAATGTGTAACTTTAAAAGGTATTTCTTTTAGATAAATAACAATAATGAAACTAATTTAGATCTTTGATGATTTTTTTTTTTTTTTTTTTTTTTTTTTTTGAGTATGATGATAAATAAGTATCATTATTAATTTTATGAATCCTCAATATTATTTTTGAGGATTTCTTTGCTATATAAATACTGTAATTCTATTCAAACAAATTTTCCCCCATATGTTAATGGGTAGAAAAGTACCTAAAGTTGGATTTTCAACTGAACATTATTACTTTTTATTAAATATTATCTTTCGACCCCTTTATTGCCTTTAAATTTTGACAATGATTAAAAAGTTAGCTAAAAATTTTAATTTCAATTTTTATCGAAAAACCTTTAATAAATTTAAAGTGAAACAATGACCTTTTTCCATTGAAATAACATGTAAATACATTTATTTCAGCATGCACGTACTATTGGCAATATATCCTTCGGTTTGGTTTGCCGCGTTACGGTCATTTTTTACACACTTTAGAATAATTAGACCGGGACCTACAGTTTAACACGGATTCCGAACCATTAACAAACATCCATGCGCCACTGCCATGATTCCTTTCTTCCTATGAGATATAAACACGTATCTAAATAAATTTCTATCATTTCCACCCGCTAAGTCATTATAGTTTATTTAAAACAAACATATTTCAAAACATGTTATAGTATGTATAAGATTCGATGTTTTGAAAATATGCAATATGCCATAAGTTTTTACAAACTAAAGACACACATTTAGTTTGAAAACAATTATGCAATTTTTTTCATGATTATAATTTCAAATATAAAATTACTTAAAAGTAATATGAATATTTGAATATGTATACAAAATCATTGCATCTTTTCGCATTGCATGCAGGGTATTTTACATCGAAAGCGATGTTTAGATTCTTCATTTAGTCTATAAAGAATAAATTCCTCACAATTTATTACTAAGTTAAAAAGTTTCCCTTTTGTTTTAGAATCCTTTTTAAATTAGAAAACCAAGAATTTAGCTGTTCTACAAGAAGAACAATGGCAATTATTAGACCTTGTCAATCTTTGAAATATTAGTGTCAAAATCTAATTTCAAGGAAGTAAGAATTCTCGATGAATCAAAAAGATGACATTTAAAAATAGTAAGAAACCCATTGTACATTTCTAGAGGAAAATTAAAGTGCAATTTGACAAACTAATGCACTCAGGAATAAATTCCTTACAATTTATTTCTAAGATAAAAGGTTTCACTTTCTAAAAAAATCATATTAAATTAGAAAACCTAGTTTAATTGTTCTAAATAAAGTATAGTGGCAATTATAAGTCCTTGTAAACCTTTGAAATATTAGTGGCGAAATCAAATTTCAAGGAATAAAGAATCCTCAGTGCGTCAAAAGATGACATTTAAAAGTAGTAGTTGTTTGACAAACTATTGCCCTCAAGAATGAATTCCTTACAATTTATTTCCAAAAAAGTTTCACCTAGTTTTTTAGAATACTTTTTAAATTAGAAAACCATGTTCAAACCAAACCATGTTGTTCTACAAGAAGTATAATGGCAATTATATTTCTTGTAGAACAACTAAACTTATGGTTTTACCCTCGTAAATCTTTTAACCCTAACAACTAACCTCGTAAATCTTTTAACCCTAACAACTAACCTTGTAAATCTTTTAACCCTTGTAAACCTTTGAAATATTAGTGGCGAAATCTAATTTCATGGAAGAAAGAATCCTCAGTGCGTCAAAAGATGACATTTAAAAGTAGTAGTTGTTTGACAAACTATTGCCCTCAAGAATGAATTCCTTACAATTTATTTCCAAAAAAGTTTCACCTAGTTTTTTAGAATGCTTTTTAAATTAGAAAACCATGTTCAAACCAAACCATGTTGTTCTACAAGAAGTATAATGGCAATTATATTTCTTGTAGAACAACTAAACTTATGGTTTTACCCTCGTAAATCTTTTAACCCTAACAACTAACCTCGTAAATCTTTTAACCCTAACAACTAACCTTGTAAATCTTTTAACCCTTGTAAACCTTTGAAATATTAGTGGCGAAATCTAATTTCATGGAAGAAAGAATCCTCAGTGCGTCAAAAGATGACATTTAAAAGTAGTAGTTGTTTGACAAACTATTGCCCTCAAGAATGAATTCCTTACAATTTATTTCCAAAAAAGTTTCACCTAGTTTTTTAGAATGCTTTTTAAATTAGAAAACCATGTTCAAACCAAACCATGTTGTTCTACAAGAAGTATAATGGCAATTATATTTCTTGTAGAACAACTAAACTTATGGTTTTACCCTCGTAAATCTTAACCCTAGCAACTAACCTCGTAAATCTTTTAACCCTAACAACTAACCTTGTAAAATCTTTTAACCCTTGTAAACCTTTGAAATATTAGTGGCGAAATCTAATTTCATGGAAGAAAGAATTCTCAATGCGTCAAAAGATGACATTTAAAAGTAGTAGTTGTTTGACAAACTATTGCCCTCAAGAATGAATTCCATAATTTATTTCCAAAAAAGTTTCACCTAGTTTTTAGAATGCTTTTTAAATTAGAAAACCATGTTCAAACCAAACCATGTTGTTCTACAAGAAATATAATGGCAATTATATTTCTTGTAGAACAACTAAACTTATGGTTTTACCCTCGTAAATCTTTTAACCCTAACAACTAACCTCGTAAATCTTTTAACCCTAACAACTAACCTTGTAAATTTTTTAACCCTAACAACTAACCTTGTAAATCTTTTAACCCTAACAACTAACCTTGTAAATTTTTTAACCCTAACAACTAACCTTGTAAATCTTTTAACCCTAACAACTAACCTTGTAAATCTTTTAACCCTAACAACTAACCTTGTAAATCTTTTAACCCTTGTAATCCTTTGAAATATTAGTGGCGAAATCTAATTTCATGGAAGAAAGAATTCTCGATGCGTCAAAAGATGACATTTAAAAGTAGAAAAAAAACCTAATTTGCATTTATAGAGGAAAATAAAATTAAATTAGAAAAAATTTTTATGAATATAATTTTAAATGTGCAGTTATTTAAAAGTAATTTTATGTATATTTTACTATATATACAAAATCGTTACTTCTTTTTTGCAGCAGTAATTTACACTGCATTATTTTACATTACTTTTTTTATGTTTTTTTATACATCGAGATCGATGTTTAGATATTTCAAAATCTGTATAGATTGAATTTCCTACAATTTATTACTAAGATAAAAAGTTTTACTTTTTTTCTTCTTTTAAAATCTTCTTTAAATTAGAAAACCAAGAGTTTAGTTGTTTTACGAGAAGTACAGTGGCAATTATTAGTCCTTATAAAACCTTTCAAATATTAGTGCCCAAATCTTATTTCAAGGAAGAAATAATTCACTATGCGTCAAAAGATGACATTTGGAATACCTTAAGAAACCCATTTGTAAGAAACCCATTTTGCATTTCTAGAGGAAAATTAAAGCGGGATTTGACAAACTAATGCACTCAGGAATAAATTCCTTACAATTTATTTCTAGGATAAAAGGTTTCACTTTAAAAAAAAATCTTATTAAATTAGAAAACCTAGTTTAATTGTTCTACAAAAAGTACAATGGCAATTATAAACCCTTGTAAATCTTTGTACAAGAAATATAATTGCCATTATACTTCTTATTAAGAACAACTAATTAATGGTTCAACCCTTGTAAATCTTTAACCTAACAACTAACCTTATAAATCTTTTAACCCTTGTAAACCTTTTGAAATATTAGTGGCGAAATCTAATTTGCATTTCTAGAAGAAAAATTAATTTATGATTCATAAATTAATGCGCTCAAGAATGAATTCCTTACGATTTATTTTTAAGATAAAAAAGCTTAACTTTTGTTTAGAAACTTTTTTAATTAGAAAACCATAAGTTTTAGTTGTTTTACAAAAATACAATTAAAATTATTAGTCCTTGCAAACCTTTGAAATATTAGTGGCGAATTCTAATTTCAAGGAAGAAAGAATTCTAGATACTTTAAAAAATTACATTTAAAAGTAGTAAAAAACCTAATTTAAATTTATAGAGGAAAATTAAAGTGTGAATTGACAAACATATGCACTCAAGAATGAATTCCTTACCATTTATTTCTAAGAGAAACAATTTCACCTTCTTTAAGAATCCTCTTTAGAAAACCACAGTTTAGTTGCTCTATAAGAAGTACAATGGCAAAAGTATTAGCACTTGTAAATCTTTCAAATATTAGTGCCAGAAATCAAATTTCAAAGTGAAAAAGAATTCTCTATGCGTCAAAAGATGACATTTAAGTAGTAAAAGATAATTTGCATTTTTAAAAGAAAATGAAGATGTCATTTGAAATTAATGCACTCGAATATTTTCTTAAAAATAAATCGCAAAGAATTCAGTTCACTTTTTTTTTTACAAATTTTTTTTAAATTAGAAAACTATGAGTTTGGTTGTCCTAAAAAGAAGTACAATGGAAATTATTAGTTCTTGTAAAGCTTTGAATTATTAGTGCCGAAATCTAATTTCAAGGAAGAAAGAATTCTTTGATGCGTCAGAAGATGACATCTAGAAGTAGTAAGAACATAATATGCATTTCTAGAGGAAAATTAAAATGTGATTTGACAAACTAAGGCACCTATATTTCTGAGATAAAAAGTTTCACTTTTTTTTTTTTTTTAGAGTCCTTTTTAAATTAGAAAACAGTTTATTTGCTCTACAAGAAGGACAATGGCGATTATTAGCCCTTGTAAATCTTTGAATTAAAAATCTAATTTCAAGGAAGAAATAATTCTCGTTGTGCCAAAAGATGATATTTAGAAGTAGTAAGAAACCTAATTTGCATTTCTAGAAGAAAACAAAAATGTGATTTGACAAACTAATGTACCCAAGAATGAATTTCTTATAATTTATTTCTAAGATAATTTTTTTAAAAAGAATCCGTTTTAAATTAGAAAACCTAGCTTTGAAAATATAGAAAACCTAGCTTTGATATATTAGAAAACCTTTGAAATATCATTGCCGAAATCTAATTTCAAGGAAGAAAGAATTCTCCATGCTTCAAAAGATGGCATTTAAAAGTAGGAAGACTTCTAATTTGCATTCATTATGATTTGTTTCGAATTCCTGATGATTTGTTTCGAATTCCTTATGATTTGTTTCAAATTCCTTATGATTTGTTTCAAATTCCTTATGATTTGTTTTCAATTCATATGATTTATTTACGATAGAAAATAAAATTTCTAATATTTAAAAACTGTTTTCCAGCGGAAAAGCATTCAGTATTTGTATTATTTTCATAAATCAGACTAATTTTCCTCTAGAAATGCAAATTAGGTTTCTTTCTATTTTTAAATGTCCTCTTTTGCAGCATCGAGAATTCTTTCTTCCTTGAAATTAGATTTCGGCACTAATATTTCACAAAGATTTACAAGGGATGATAATTGCCATTTTATTTCTTGTTGAACAACTAAACTTATGGTTTCTGATTTAAAAATGATACATAAAAAAAGTAAAACTTTTATAACTACGGTAGTTCCATAAAGCATTGACATTTTTTTCTATGCTTTATGTAACTACTGTGGTTATTTAGTAACATCTGGTTTATGGTTATTATCAAATTTCGTTAGAAATACTGACCTAGTCTAAGAATTCTCTGTCTAGATTTTACGGATATGGTGGTTCTTTCACCATAAAGATTATTAAAACAAATTGAAATTAATTTAATCTGCAAATTATCTTTTTTATTTAGATTCGTTTTGCACTTCTGAAATGAGAGGGAGACGTTGAAAAGGTCGAAGGTCACTGATAGCGTAATCAGTAGCGAAAAGAATTATGGCATGAAATTCGATATAGATATAATTTTGATAGATTTCTAGTAAGTTAAATACTGTTTTTTTCGTTAGATAAATTATACAGTAGTTTTAATTTTCTTTGTCTTAACATTTCTGCTCATTTATTTGGTTTATTAAGATATGCAAAAATGTATATATTTTTTTTCCTTGTAACAGGGCGAAAAAAAACTTTCCTTTTTATTTAAAGATATTGCTTTTTTGTGTTTTTTTAAAAAAGTGGTAAATGTAAAATACCTTTAATAAAATGTATACCTTTATTTAAAAGTTTTAATTTTACCTTTAAATAAAAAGTATATCATCTTTGTGATAAATTTCTTTGTTTTATACATTATTATGCATAGTATTTTTTTAAAATCTATTAACGTATTAAAATGAATTTGATATAAACATAAAAATTTTTTTTTTCAGGAATGAAAAAAAAGCTCCATTTTTATTTTCAAATAATACATAATTCCGATAAATAATTTTTAATTTGTAAAAAAAAAAAAAATAATAATAAATAAAAAAAAAATATTAAACAATTAAGATTTTTTACGTATTTATTTTTTTATTATTTTTTTAATCTCTAAAAAAAACAGTTTTTATTTAAGCTTTATTCTAAAAAAAAAAAAAAAAAAATGAGAAATTAATTTATTTAAAATTCAAATAATTTTTATGAATTAGAAAATTTAAAACAATGTTTAGTGTATTAAAAATCTTTTTCTTTTTTCTTCATACAACGACATTAAAAATTTATAAACTCCACTTTAAATATTATTATACATCATGCTTTTTTTTAATGTATCATTTTTTTAACAAAAAAAAAAAAAAAAAAATTTAAATATAGTAATTATAGAAATTTAATCTAGTCAAATAAAACATAAAAGAAAGAAACAGTAGCAGTTATTTTTATCAATGCAAACTCAATCGACAAGGCACTATCTTAAACAAAGCAAAACGATCAACATTTATCTGCGAGCAGTACGATAAATGCAAATTTTATAAAAAAATAAATTAGTAGTTTAAAAAACTAAAAAACACGCTTTTAGAGTTAATCAAAATAAAAAGTAAAAAATAATTGTTAACTTAAGAATAAAATGACTGACGAGAAAATGAACGTCACTGTTCTAAAAGCTTGGGGTGCTCGATATCAATCGTTATAATTTTTCACTAGTTTCATTTCGAAATGCAGAGTTAGTTTTAAATGTCATACAAAAAGCACCCACGCTTTTAGAACAGTGACATTCATTTTCTCGTCAGTCATTTTATTCTTATGTTAACAATTATTTTTTACTTTTTAATTTGATTAACTCTAAAAGCGTGTTTTTTAGTTTTTTAAACTACTAATTTATTTTTTACTTTTTAGTTTGATTAACTCTAAAAGCATGTTTTTTAGTGTTTTTAAACTATAATATTTAAATGAGGTGTAATTGTAGTTGTGAGTAAAACAAAGACTAAATGCGAATATGTCGAGCCAGCCAGGATTCGAACAGGGAATCTCCTGATCCGTAGTCAGGCGCGTCATCCATTGTCCCACGTAGGTTTGAATGTCTTTACTGAATACGTTCATTCTACATGGGTTAAATTGCTCTTCATAAGTTAAAATAAAATCTCTAATCCTGGCGATCTTAATCATGATGAGATAATAAACTTATCAAACTATTTTAGTGTCGTTGGTCCTTCATAAGTCTACAATGTTTAAATTAAATCTGATCGTTTAAAGTAAGGCAAAATCGAGCCCAGAGAGTCAGTTACAAACAAACAGACAAACATTCAGGTGAAACTAATGTAATAGCGTATTAAAAAGAATCAACTGTTTTCTTTCTGAAAGATGCCTGTAAATGTTTCTTTGCAGCTTAAATAGTGTATATGACTAGAAACAGATCTCCAGGGGAAAAAGTCAGTTACATACATACATACATACATACATACAAACATACAGGTAAAGCTAATAAAAGCGTATTAAAAAAACTGTTATTATTTAATCTTAAAAGATAAGAAATTAATTCATTTAAAATTCAAATAATTTGTCATTTTAATGAATTAAAGAATTTTAAAGCAACGTTTAATATTATAAATATCTTTTTCCCCCCTTTTTATTTTTACTTCATACAAAGACATTAAAAATTATACACTCTACTTTAAATATTATTATACATATTTTTTTTATTAATGTATTAATAATTTTTTAACAAACAACTTACAAAAAACAATTATTCAAATATACTAATTATAAAAATTTAAAATCCAGTCAAATTAAAATAAAGGAAATAAACAGTAGCATTTATTTTTATCAATGCAAACACAACCGACATCACACTATCACAAACAAAGCCAAGCGATAAACATTTATCTGCGAGCAGTACGATAAATGCGATTCCGGCGGGCAAAATCTCCCACCGGCATTTAATGCGCATTGGTGAATCCTGCCCGATACGCGCGTGACGTAAGATAACTCAATCTGGGAATCTATTGGCCAAGTTTCAAGTCTGCCTGTTTACCGAGAGGAACTACCACTATCTCGTAGAGGACACCGCTTCTCAAGGTCGTTTCGCCTGCTTTCTTCTTCAAAAGGATTCGTTTCTTTTTCTTTTTTTTTTTCATCTTTTTCTTTTTGACTAAAATAGGAGAAATAAAGGCAACGGTGCGAAACTTTTTCAATTTGTTTGCCAAGATTTTCTCTCGTGATTTTCGTTAAGTATAATTAAGTATTGAAATGTATGGTCTTTATTTTGGATGGGGAAAATATGGGGCTTTGCAGTTTCTTTGAAGGGTAGAGAAAATTATTTTGGATTAAAAATTAAAAATGAAATATATTTAAATGTTAAAAAATACATAAAAATGTTATAATATTGTTATATTTTTATTGTTATTCTTATATATACATTTTATAATAATGTTATAAAATGTTATATAAATTTTGTTGTATAAAAATGTTAAAAATATTTAAATAAGCACTGAAAGTAAAGATTGATGTAACATTTTTATGTTAAATAAAGTTTAGTATTTTAATGTGCAACAAAAATTAAACAATATTTAAAGAATTAAACAACTACTTTTAAAATAAAAATTTTCATGATATGTCGTATCTAGATTTGTTTTTATGTAATAAAAATAATTTACCAATAAAACATTTTTTATGTTTAATAAATTTTGTAATTTATTCATAAAGCTTAAAAAGTGATGTCGTTTATAAAACACACAAAAACTGGAAAAATATTATACGAGATCAAACTCAAATGCCATTTCATTTATGACTTTTGTTTTTAATATTGTGAGAGAATTTTAGTTTCAATACTAAAAGAGAATTTTTTGTTTTTAATACTGAAAGAGAATTTTTATTTTTAATACTGAGAGAATTTTATTTTTAACACTGAAAGAGAATTTTTATTTTTAACACTGAAAGAGAATTTTTATTTTTAACACTGAAAGAGAATTTTTATTTTTAATACTGAAAGAGAATTATATTTTTAACACTGAAAGAGAATTTTTATTTTTAACACTGAAAGAGAATTTTCGTTTTTAATACTGAAGAGAATTTTTGTTTTTAATATTATCTTACTAAAAACTGTAGAATACCTTCGTAAATCTAACACCCTTTAAAAGAGAGTGGGAAATAGGGTGGAATATATAGAAATAAAATATATATATAGCAAAAGGCATAACAGATATCTTCTTAAAAAGCGAATAAATGTAGAATTAAAAAATTGCATTTATATGATAATACAAAATTAAATAAACACAATTACGTCTTTTTGATTTTTTAACAAAAAATGAACTGACGTTATTAATAAATTATAAAGAATGCATATTTTATATGTGCATTAAATGACGACACAAATCTTGCAACGAAGGCAACGATGAAGAATAAATTAGTAGAAAAATAACACCAATTCGTGAGATATGTGATTTAAAGCTCGATTATCAACTTTTCTGTCGTTTTAACCAGTTGACTCAGGGTTATGCATATGATTTATTGTAAAAAAAAACAAAAAAACTTCCTAGATAATGTTAAATCATATGCTGTTACTTAATTTTATGAGCTAAATGTTTTTCCATACTAAACTAAAGCACATTTACCTCTTCAACGGTTACTTTTGCGTTGGAATATATTTGACAAGGAAAAAAGAAATATTGATAACAAGGCAAAATATTTAAAAAAAAAAAAATACTTTCCATGCTTAGAAAATAATTTTATTATTATTATTTTAATCTCAAAGAGCTTTACCAAACTAAATACTACAAAAAGAAAGAATTTTCTTACTAAAAAAAAAAAAACATATCTAAATAATTTTTAAAATTTACTACAACGAACAATTAAAAAAAAAATTTTTACATATTAAGTCCGAAAAGTAAAAAATAAGACGAGAAATTTAGTACTATTAGTTAAGTAAGAGATTTCATTATTTAATGATTCAAATAAATTTCTGAAAAATTCATCTTCGATGTATAAATAGCCTCACATAAGTATATCAAATATATTATTATTGCAATATTTATAGTCTGTCGATGAAAATGTGTAGTATTCTAAAAGAAAACGAACCCACATTTGAGTAATACAAGTGAGAAATTCAAGAAGACATCCATACAAGCAGCCTTCAGAATGATATTAAAATGCGCATAATGAGTGGAAATTATTTATCGAAATACATAAATTAAAACAAGGTCTATTCTTAAGGTCCATACATTAAGAATAGAGGTTCATAATCTAGATCAAAGAAAATATTTTACAATATTCTGCAAATGAAATTATCTGAAAACTTAATTAGGACGAATGAAGCAAAACTTATTGTTTGTATTAAAATTATTAAAAATATTTTTAATAATTTTAATGTTAACTTATCTCTATATCGATGTTTAATTTCTTCATGAAAGTGAACTCTATATAAATTACTATTGATTTACTCTACAAATTAATATTAATTTACTCTATGCAAATTACTATTAAACTTAATAGCAAATTACTTTTAAAAATCGGATTAAAAGGTTATTATCATAAAACAGACATTATTTAAAAAAAAAATTCTTTTTATACCATTTTTTGCAAATATTTCAATTATCAGATATAAAGTCTAGCCTAATTTTTTAATATAAAAATGATTACATTTTTCTTTTTTTATCAAACTTATATAATATTTATATGTTTAATAAATTTTTAAAGCAGCTTAATTGAAAAAAAAAAAGAAATTGTTTTATCACGTTATTCTTTTCTCTCGCATAATAATTGACTGATAACTATCAGATTAAATATTTTCCTTTTGAAATTAAAAACGGATTTAAAATTTAAAAAGATTTTCTTTGGTGATTAAGTAATTTTTTTTTTATTTTTATTTTTTGAAACATTCTGATAATTTAAAAATAACAAAAACAAATTTAATTCAAATGCCAAACAAATAAAAAAAATTTTTCTTGATAATAAACAATTCATTTAAAAATAATACATTTACACTAAAAATCTAAATTCGCAATTAATAAATTTTTTAATTCTTTTTTTTTTTCTTGACTTACAATTTCACTCTTAACTATAAATTTTTTAAATAGAAATGAAAACCTGTATTTATACAGAACAGGTTTTGTTTCAGCCTGATGGCTGAGTGGCTAGTGCTCTGACGGTCGTTACCACTTGTTTCTGATTCGAGTCCCGGCGGTGCCATGGATATTTGTAATGGTTCGGAATCTACTTTAAGCCGTAGGTCCCGGTCTAATATGATTGTAATCGTTGTGTGGATAGTGTTACTCACTTCCGTAGCATATCTTCAAGCTACAAGTGCTCCCTGGATAGTATTAAATGAGTAACAGTGGCGCAGCCCTTGTTTATGGCATAAAGATCAACTGTTTCTAAATTGCCAGCTGCATTAGAACAACAACATCAACAAGTATTATTTCTACTGCATAAAATACAATAGTTGTGTAGCATTCACGAACAATTAATTCCCAGTTTGTTATTTAAAATATCCCTTAATTTAATATTTATATCGTATACATCCCTTAATTTCAATTCACATTTTTAGTTTCCAAATAACTATTGTGGAAAATTTAACTAGCAATAGAATTCAGATAAAGTCGCCAATTATTTTTCACTTTGACTTTGACTGTCGACATGCGCGATTTAACATGGGGTTACAGTACTTTGAAAGTTCTACGATCGATTACCTATCTGAACTTCCATTTGCATTTCTTTTTTTCTTTAAATATAGATTTTTATCCCACATTTATTAAAAAAAGAAAATTAAAAGTAGAAATTCCAAGAATGACCAGTCTCGTTTCTAGCAACGACCGGTTTTAGACAAATATAATTTCAATAATTTTCTCAATCAAACATCAATCTTGCAACATGATCTTCAATATATAATTATCGAATAGAGAAAATGGTCATTCGCTATCAAAAAAAAATTTGGCTGAGATTTATTTTTTAATGAAGAATTATAAATGGATGCTTGTTCCCAATCAGATTGTCTGTTTTTCAATCATGGTTACAGTGCGATCGTATGATTTATCTGAACTGGTTACTGCCTTTTAAATATTTTTTATTTCAAAATTATTGCAGCGGAGACATTTGTAGGAAAAATAAAATAAATCATCGGATGGTTCTATATACAGATTATTCATAAAATTTAGAATTTAATGTATGGACCTGAATGGCCGAGTGGCTAGCGCTGTGGTGCTCGGTACCACAGGTTTCGGGTTCGAGTCCCGGCGGTGCCATGGATGTGTGTAGTGGTTCGGAATCCACTTTAAACCGTAGGTCCCGGTCTAATAGGATCGTAGAGCGTTGCGGGGGCATTGTTGCTCCGCATCCGTCGCTTATCTTCAAGTTGCACGCGCCCCCTGGGTAATGCAAAGTGAGTAACGTCTGTGCAGCGCTTGCCTTAAGGCATCCAAGACGTCCATGTCTGTTTGCCAGCTGCATTGGAAAAAAAATTTTTATGTAAGAACAAAACGCTTAACAGCAATAGAGAGTTTTTGCGTACCGTGGGAGATCGTTAAGCTTTTTCTCCAGCGCATGCTCATAGGAAACTGAGCATGCGCGCTAGGGAGAAAAAGCTAACGGACGTCCTACGGTAACTAACGTACGGTATGCAAAAACTCTCTAATATTAAAAAACTCTAGATTTCCAAACGATTTTCTTTTCCCGAAAAATCTCATTTTCGCTTTGAAATAAAATTGTCTTTGCTTTTACCAGATGATTTTTCTGAGCAATTCTACATTATTATTTAACTCTATGATTATTAGCTTGTGAAAGAAATTTAAATAGATATTATGTATACATAAAGAAACTTAAAATATGTATTAAAAATGTCGCGAAAGAGATTTAAATAAATCAAAAAGAATAGATCGGGAAGGAAACTTAAATAAATAGTAGGACTGAGAAAGCTTGTGAAAGAAACTTAAAATATGTATAAAAATGCCTTGAAAGAGATTTAAATAAACCATTAAGAATAGCTAGTGTAAGAAATTTAAAAAATAAATAACCAATAAGAAACGTCGAAAGTGGCCAAGGACAAAAACTTAATCAAGGAAATGAAAAACTCCATTGTCGAAGACAATACCCCTAATTTTATGAGGAAAAAAGCAAAATTCTTAATATTGTCAGAAACAGTGAAAACAAAACAAAATCGATTTTCATTATATAGTAAATATGCAAATAATGAAAAGAAAAGAAAATTCTCAAGAAAATTAAAAATTCATATAGTATATGATAATGTTACTTTATGAAATACCCAGTTAATTCATGAAGTAACGGATGAAGGGAGTCAAAGTGCCAGATCCACTCGTCACTTATGGTTTTTACAAGTTATTTCATAAAACAACGTTAATATTCAAAAAAATATTTAAAAATGTTTGGCAAGTCAATTCCTGTGTCTGAAGTTGATAGAGGAAGAGGTAACTCTTATTGATGAATTCTTATCATTATCTCATGATGAAAACGAAAAATGTTTTTTTTTCAATTGAAGTCAAATTGGTTATGTGGGATAGTAGTATTTTTTTATCACAAAACAGCGTCTATGAAGAAAAAAAAGGAATTGCGATTTAAAAAGTGTCAAATGTTGAGAAATCGGTTTCCACAATTCAAAGTACTGGTGTCAGCCATGGATTCAAAATATATTCGCCAATCAATCTTTTTAACTGAAGTTTACAGAGTTAGAGGCAACTCATTTTTATGAACTTTATCTCGTGATAAAAAAGAAATGATTTTTATCGTGTGTGAACATGATTGTCCTGTTTATGGGGCTTGTGGCGCAATCCAAAAAGTGCAGTAAATAAATAGAGTGATGTTCCAAATTTGCAAATTTTGGCGGAGAAATGGTAGTTTGGGCCCCTTAACTCTTGGGATGATTCATGAATAACATTAATCCTCAGGAAACATTTGTATATCAAATGGCTATACTAGTAGTGCATTGATAAATTGCTTCTTCTTGAAGTTTCATATTTACCACTTTTGTCATTTTCCCATGCCTATTGAGCTGTATAGTGCTTTTTATTGTATTTGGTATACTTCATTTTTCATTTATACCTAGAACTTTCACATTTTGATATATTCTTTTGGCTATTGTATGCGATAACGTTTCTTGTAGAATTTGGAATGCTTCATTCTTCAATTTATGCCCAGAATTTTCAACTTTGATATATTATTTTGACTATTGAATGTTATAGTATTTCTTGTAGAATTGAGAATACTTCATTTATGCCTAGTTTTCAATTGAAAACAAAAAATGGTTACTTAGAACAGTAATATTTTTTTATCCCTATGCAACGTCTGTGAAGAAAAACTCATTGCGATTAAAAAAGTGTCAAACGTTGAGAAATCGGTTGCCACAATTCAAAGTGCTGATGCCAGCCAAAGATTCAAAATATGTTCATGTAAAAAACAGTGTAATAACAAACCGAAAGAAAAAAATATCTATGTCCTATGCAACTCCAAGTATTAGTTTAATAGTCATTATAAAAAAATGACTTTATTGCATATGTTTGTGTATAAAATTTTCAATAACAGTTAAAACTTATTTATTTTTTATTGAGCATCATTAGTCAATTAATAAATAACTAGATAATGTGTGCAATTAGTCAGTTTATCACACACTTAATTTAATCCATTATACCACGAAATCTATAATTATTTTTTGAAATAATATCATACAATTTAACAGTAACATAAAAGATGTTTAATAAAAGTTTATTAAGTTCAAAGTAAGTTTAATAAAATGAAAATAAAGTACTAGTCCGAAAATATGAAATCGCCATCAAAATTTTTTCTTTAATAACTTCAGAAATGATAATCCATGATTTGAAAAGACATCTCAGAACGCTCTTTACTGTACCTCAACCATTCTGATTAAAATATTGGTCTCATTAAAAGGTTACATTGTATACATAATTTGCTTAATGAAACTTGAATTCGGAGCATAAAATAATCATCTACCGTGCATTTATTTCATTTCTTTATGTATGATAAAAACTAAATGAAAATAAAAAGTAAATAAAGAATTTCATGCGGGATATTACATTAATTTAATAAGTATTTTAGTATTTTGTTCAATTTATGTAGTAACTAAGCGCAAAAGTGGATTGGTTTATTTCTATGGTAATTGTTTTAGGCTAATTAGATCTTAAATATAAATTCAGTTTAAAAAAATGTATAGTGATAAATAAAATATTGTAACTTATTTTTAGCAATTTTTTTCTGTTTTTTTGTTGGGAATTTAACTCCTTTTGATTTTATCATATTGAATCAGCTGAAATGACTCGGTTTTTATCAGTTTCAGTGAAATGGAATTTCTTACTTTGTATTTCTTTTTTAAAAAAAAATTACCAAACATATCTGCGAAATGTTTATGGAAAGTATGCTCAAAAGAATAGCATAAAATTTTGTCGTTCAAGACGACAAAAAGAGATATCCAATCTAATTGAATATAGGCCCTATAACAAATTAATATTATAATTTTAATACAGCCATAAATTATATAAAAACAGGGTGCAAAACGAAATTAATGGAATTAAACGAAAATCAATGAGAGATGTGCAAAATTAAAAAATGTAGCGCATCTATTAATCATCATTTGCTTTTTTCCGTACAAATTTCTATATATTAATCAAAAACGTAAAAAAAAAGAACCCGACATTGTTATGAAATAATATATTGAATGAATTTTACTCTAACATAAAATATCCATCTAAACCGGCAAGTGAATTTATTTTAATTAAAAAAAAAAATTGGCATTTCTTAAATCCACTATTAATTTGATAGAGATTCACGACAGAAGTCACTAACACAAATATTTAATGTATTTTGTTACGTCAAAATAAAATACGAATGCATAAAAAAGAAATTTTAAATACGTAAGAAACTTTATGACTATATAATAGAACATTTAAAACAAAAAAAAAGAACACAATCCCAAAAACTTATCTTAATTTGTAGATAATTTTCAAAACAGTTCTTAATTTCGTTCATTCGAATGTTTGCAAGTTATATTTTAATCAAATAATTAATTAATAAAAAATACAGCATTATTCAAAAGTTTATATACCGATGACTATAATAAATGAAATTCCATACTTCTAATTGTAGGCTGCACACTTCAATTCCTTTTCTCCAAAAGTCAGTTTTGGTTTGTTACTCTACAGTCATTTTTTGCACACTTGTTCTAATTAGACCGGGAACTACAGTTTAACGGGAAATCCGAACCACTCACAAACATCCATGCCAGCGCCAGGATTCGAATCTAAAGTTCCAAAATAGTTCCAAAGGCCAAAGAGCTAGCCAATTGATCATCAGGCTGCTCACTCCATAATATGGAACTTATGTACGTATGCAAGCAGTTTAAAATAACTAAATAAGAAAAATCAAGCGATCTCGGAAGTTAAAGTTATTTAGATTCAGTTTTTGCTGACAAATCTATCTTAACTCTGTTCATTGAAATGCGAGTTACCGTGCGCAGTTGCAGTGTCGTTGCGAGAAATAACCTTCTTGGCATACAATGCCAACCAAAAAAATTCTTCAAAAGATTATCCATCGATTATGTTCGTGAAGAATATTGTTCCGATGTTGAATTGCTTTGAAAGAGGACATCAAACTCCAATTAAGTCATGAAGGTTCTCGATTGCCTCACACCTCCTTTTGCAATTTGAATATCTTCGTTCTCACTCCGGATGGAATCATGTCTCATTCCTATAAAATGTTCTATACAAAATTTCTTCATCATCATAAATACTCTTTGCGGCCTGATGGCCGACAGGTTAGCGTTCTGGCCTTTGGAACCACAGGCATGGATGTTTGTAAGACCAAAATTGACCATAGAGCGACAAATCAAACCATAAATGCTCTTCAGTAACCAAGCGCAGTAGCGTAACTTCTTAACGATATCAGTGTTTGCAACTTTCGCTTTATGCTCATGAAATTTCAGTTTCTTCGTAATATGTTGATATGTTCTGTATGAAAAACTTGCTTTTCCGTATAATCTTGTCAATAATTTTCTGAGAGATACAAGAAAACGTTACTTAATGTTTTTACCAATCCCTCCTTCCACGTTAGATCTACCACTTTGATGTCTGTTTGTTCAGCACTAGTTTCTGTAAAATTCTTTACTGAACTTCAAATTGCCATCTTGGTTGATTAATTTCTCACAGTGAATTTCCTTCACACAACTCAGTGCATACAGCCTAAGATGAAGTTCTTCAGGAAAACATTTGTGTGTTGGAATGAAGCAAAATCTGTTGAAAGTGAATTGAATTATAACTTTTTCTGTATTTCGAGTGTATAATTTCATTTGTTAAAAAAATATTGCCATGAATCTGTTGAACGTTCTCCTGTAATTCGAGTGTGTTGTTTCATTTGTTAAAATATATTTACAAATTCATGGATATGTCATGTTTTGAATCATACTGTGTATGAAATTATAATTAAGAATCGCAAAAGTGATTAGGAATGCGCAAAATCTATGACGTCATTTCCATTTGAGATGTTTTACAAACGAATTTTGAAAAAAGAAAAGAAATTTTGAAAGCACAATTTAACAATAAAAATGAATAAGATTTTTTACAGCCCTAAGCCCAAAGCTCTGCAGTCATGTTAGACCTGGAATTACGGTTTAAAATGGATTCTGAACCACTACAAATATCTATGGCATCGCCGGGACTGGAAGCCGAAACCTGTGACACCGAGCGCCAGTCACTCAGCCATCAGGCTCTTAGATAATAAAAGATAAAAAAAAAGTTATAAAAGATTAAAAAAATAATTATAAAAAATATAAAAAGTTTACTAATTTAAAAGTTTCTCAATTCTTTGAAATTTCTAACTTATTTGAAAATCTGATTTCAGATTATTTTTCTATTGTTTAAAAGTTTTTTTTTAATTTTTTTTCAATTGCTATGTATTAATTTCATATACTTTTAATACTATGCTACTAATTCATTTGACCATCAGACTAATGACGATTAGAGATCTATAGTACATAGGTTGATAGTAATTTAGTGTGTGACTATTACATATAAAGTGACTGAGAATCAACGCTGTGTCTTACCGAAAAAAAAAAAAAAAAAATACAATTTTCACCTTCAAAGGGTCTTTTACAATTCTTAGAACAATGGACGAATATTGCAACTTGTCTGGTTTACAGCTTAGTATAATGATATAATTTAGAAACAAACAGTGTGAAATTTGCTTGTTCTTACACTTGTTTTACTGAGAAAATGAAACCGTCTGCGCCATGTAGCATGTTGTCGAAATTTGGTAAAAGTGCGTGATCACTCTAGCGTGAATAATGGTTAAAGTTTTAAATGTTAATTCAACGAATCGCTTTTCATTTTAGTGGGAAATGTTTAATCCCTTTACATCATTAACATCCATTATCCTATAAACTGGTGCGTGCTATAATAACATACGTGAGAGTATGATTATCCCATTAAGTAACCCTTTATAATACCGCGTAATTGAATATTTTATACACAAATCACGCTTACAGAATTTAACGATTAGTGTTTTTAATGTTAACATAAATAGATATTAATGAACAGCATATATTACTGTGCCCAAAAAGTAAGACCAATTATTTTTGTTTCAAAAACTCTTTATTTATTCTTCCAAATTTATTCCATCGCCTTCAAAGTAATCCCCTCCGGACACAATGCACTTATACCAACTTTTTTTCCAATCCTCAATGCATGCTAACAAGTCATCGGCAGGGATGGCCTTCAAAGCACGCGCTGATTCCCGTTGAATCTCTTCAATCGACCGAAAACGGTGTTCCCGGAGCGGTCTTTTGAGTTTAGGAAATAGCCAGGAGTCGCACGGTGTGAATACGGTGGTTGTGGAACGATATGGGTTTCCTTTTTGGCGAAAAAGTCACGAAGAATCAATGCAGTGAGAGCTGGTGCACTCAGTGTTTTCGGTACCAATCGAAATTTGACGCGTTTGAGGCCCAAAATGGAATTTATATAACCTTTTGAAATTCCACCATCATCAGCAAGGTCTCTAATTGTAAATCGACGGTTTGCAAGCACCAAATCTTTAATTTTTGGACGGAGCTTCGTCGGTTGAGGTTGATGGTCGACCAGAGCGCTCTGCGTCTTCAACGCGTTCTCTGCCTTTTTTGAACTGTTTATACCACTTCTAAACATTTTTTCCGATATGGGAATGCTCACCGAATGCATTCTGCAGCATTCGTTTCCGCAAACAAAATTTAATGCATGTTTTTTGCTCAATTAATTAAAAAATCGCCCGTATAAGTTTTAGCATCTCATAAAGCCAAGCGTAACTCAAACACTAATGAATATTTTGACGTGAAATTTCCCATAGATGTCAAGGACAGTGCCAGCAACCTAAAAAAGAAAAAAAATTTGAAATTCCATAAGCCCAGGGAATTTTAAATTGAAAATTGGTCTTACTTTTTGGACACAGTAGTATTTTATACACAAAGTACACCAATGGAATTTAAAGGTTAGTGTTTTTAATGGTTAAATAAGTAGACATTATTGTAAAACATATAAAAGTTACTCTTTAAGTGTAATTTTGTTAATTAAATCTAAATTTACTTTCAAAACTTCCATTTTATAATTTCGAATTATCACTATTCAAAGCTGATATTGTAATATAACTAAATTTCTTCAACTATATTGCGCTTTGCCCCTTGACTTATAACGAAATATAATGATTGATTAACTGTCTTTATAAACACTGGCTGAAAGTATTGTTATATTTGGAAAATAGTTTTAAAATATTGTTAATAAAATAAAGTTTCTATTCTATAACAAAGAATTTGTTATTAATCACATATAATCTAATAACAAATTCTTTGTGGCTTCCAATTTGAAATTTTTCTTCAGTATATAATAATCTTTATACTTTCAGTTTGACTATATATATAGTCAATCTGCTTATAAAAATTTAGTTTTTCAATTATATTTTTACATGAAATTTTATTAGGTGTTTCGCTAACATTGTTTTTATCAGTGTTTCATTTTTCTAGTTAGTTTATTATCATAGTTATCATAAAAAATTGTTTGGACATAAAATATATGTTGCAATTGCAACATTTTCTCAATCATATTTATTTTTTAAATTCCAGCTTTCGACTTTATCTAAATTATTACATAACCGTAAGTTTTTATTTATATTTTGAATAAAATTTCAAGTTTTATTTTAAATTTTAGTTTATTTCGGAACTTTTTCTTATATTTTTGTGTTCGGGGGAAAAATAAAATTGATGTTTAGCAATTTTTAGGAAGATATTTAACCATTTTATACATAGTTGCTGAAATTTACTGGAACTGACGTTCCTGAAAGATAATAATTTTGGTGGCAAAATGTGACTGTAGTGTATGTAGTACGCCCTTTTATGGCGAATCCTTTGTCACGCTAATCTACTAAATATCTGCCATTTTAGAAACGAATTATTTAAACCAAAATTCACGGCATACAAAAACAACCCCGATTCCTGTAAATATATGGAATATTCAATAAAATAATTTTAATACTATTTATCTATAAAGGTTCTAAAATAAATGTTACTTTCCGTTACAGTATGCATTCTTAAAATTTAAATTACAGATTTTCATTTACACTAAATCCGAAAATTTTTGGAAAATTCGACGATCAGTTTAAATTTATATTAAAGTTTAGTTCTTATCCCATACCCTGATCAGTTTCATAATAAAGTTTAGAGATTCAAATTGAAAATACAAAAAAAAAAAACTTGATTTATTGTGCAAGTGATTTTTTTATGGAAAAAATGAGCTAAGCTGCTTTAGTAAAAGCAAACATTTTAATAAATTTTAAACTGAATTACTTCGAAATTTTTTTTAAAAAAATCTATGTAAAGCTTAGTGAGATTTGGTTTGGTTTGGTCTGTCGCTCTACGGTCCTTTTTTGCACACTTCTTTAATCCCGCTCTAATTTAGGGTAATTAGACCGGAACCTACAGTTTAACGTAGATTCCGAACCACTAATAAGCATAACGTGAGTTTTTTACAATTGCGTAACAATTTGAATCACATTCCCACCTTTTTTTTTTTAAATCCAAACTATGTATATCTTGTTATTCTAATTATCAATATTCTTATTATAATATTCTTATTCTTACTATCAATAATTTGATTCCAAAATATTTCTATGATTTTAAAGCTTTTAACAAATAAATTTGCATGGACAAAATCATAGCATTTGATTTCTTTATCATTCTCATTATATAACAACCTTATATTGTATATTTATTGAACATTGTAATTCTGCTGAACTTTGTACTTAGGGGACCAACCTTTCAACTTGATTTATTTTATCAAATTTAAGTCTGTATTGGTTGCATAACATGATGTACAGAATGATTTGTAAAGGCACCAACAAATAGAAATCAGGAATACGGAAACAAGTAAATTATACCATAGGATCATATAGGTACCAACGTCTGACGAGTATTGTTTGGAAAAAAATTTGCCAACACGAGACATTGTTTTCTTGGAGTATGATTTACCAAATTCATTGCATGACTTTGCTCCGAAATCGCATGTATTTCAGCACCGTGAGCAATACCGAATTTCGGCAAATACGTTCAAAAATATCTGAACAATGATTTTCCTATGCAATGAATTGGCAGAGGTGAATCCATCGCTGGCTACCACGATCCCCAGACTTTTCCTACATTGAAACTCAAAGTTTTGTGTACATAATCTCTGATGAAGATTTCGTGCTGTGTTCTTTTGTTCTGTGGATTTCGTTAGCAGTGTTGCACGTCTGTGACAACACTGCTAACCCATGATTCACCGTTGCGAGGACTATGTTATAGCAGATGGCAGCAATTTTCAGCATTTACTGTTAACGTTATGTACACACTGTACAATAAACCTTTTTTTAATAAATCACGTCCCTTTCCTTTATTTTTTATATTTTTTTTGTATTGCTAACACACACTCAGGTTTTTTTAATTTTTTTTTATCTCCAGTGGCAAGTTTACAGGACGACAGATATCATTGAAAAAATAAATACAAAGAATAAGATAGAAACAAATGACATCAGTTAATCCATCCACTTTAAGTCTGGCAATTCAATAGCCCTTCCATAAAGGAACAGGAGCTAGTGCAAAACAGGAAGCAAGATGAGGCATATCCATTTTTTCTTGGTTGTTACACAGACAAAGAGGGAGGGTCAGGAGTCTTAAACTTCAGGAGTCTCTTAATTCTGTGAAGGTGTTTGCGGAGACAATTGTGACCACAGAAAAGCATTAATAATGCCAACGATGATAATGGGACAATCCATTTGCATTCCACTGCAGAACTCTAAGAAACTCACACTGAGAGCTAGACTGAAAGCAGTATTTGTAGATCATTTTGCCGTATCAGACTTTGTCCGGAGTGCACCACGAGGAGGTAGATCTACGTTGCACTCCCCCACAGGACGTTTCCACTTATATATTAATATGCAAAACCCATTTATTTTGTTATGCCTGAGTTACCCTTAATGTCTGTCGGGACCCTTTCAAATCCCTTCTGTATACCTGAAAGATAAATTTGTTACTTAAAAAATTGTGGTTGTTACTCTTTTCTTTTATAACTCCTTAATATCATAATCATCTATCGTAAGATTATTTTTATGGTCAGAAAAGCACAACAAAAATATTTACATGATCTATAATAATCAATTTCAGCATATGTTTCATTATTATAGTTCGGTTTGTCACTCTACGGTCATTTTGTGCACACTTTGGGCTAATTAGACCGGGACCTTCAGTTCAATGTAGACTCCGAACCACTAACAAACATCCATGCCCTTGCCAAAATTCGAACCTGAGGCATGTGGTACCAAAGACTAGAACGCTACCCAGTTGGCCACCAGGCCGCCAATTTATTGTTAAAGAGTTCACTCTATAATATCATTTTCAACTTAACAAAGTACCATGCGTGTTATTAATTTATGGTTCTAAATATAATCTTAATCTCTATACACTGTAATGATGCCTCTCTAGTAAAAGAATTTCTATAATCTCTAAATATACCGAATAAAAATTTCAGTTTGCCTCGAATCAATTAATTGAAACATTCTTTATGAATTATTTTTTACTAACGTAGTTTTCTGCTTATAATCCGAAGATTATAAGCTAAAAACATAGATTTTTCGTAATGTGAATTATATAGACATTATTATCGTACGGTCATTTTTTTGTGGGATAAAAATATAATTCTATGAAATCTTCACCTTAAAATGTTTTTTCCAGAAACAAATTGACAAAACTAAAAGAAAAATGATTGTCTAAAAGTAACAGTGGAAGATGGGCATTTGTCAGACATTTACTAAAGTAGACACCCTTTAGAAAAGTATGCAGCCTATATAGATGTGTGTTAGTGGATAAAAAATGTCCGGATTGAAGTTATAGATACTTTGTAGAAGATCAAATTAATAATGAACTGGGATACTGATCAACATCTTCATCCAGATGAAAAATTACTAGAAATTACTAGTTGAAGAAATATTTGTAATTCTCAAATGCACACTTTCTTTAAGATTCTATTGTCTTAAATTTAATATCTATGTACTGTAGCATTCCACACACACACACACATATATATGTTATATATTGTAAAACCAAAAACACTCCTCCTTATAACAAAATTATTATTAATTTTACGTCTTGAGTTTTAGGGCCTGAATGACCGAGTGGCTAGCGCTCTGGCGCTCGGTAACACAGGTTTCGGGTTCGAGTCCCGGCGGTGCCATGGATGTTTATAGTGGTTCGGAATCCCCTTTAAACCGTAGGTCCCGGTCTAATAGGATCGTAGAGTGTTGCGGGGGCATTGTGACTCCGCGTCCGTGACTTATCTTCAAGTTACACGCGCGCCTTGGGTAATGCAAAGTGAGTACGTCTGTGCAGCGCTTGCCTTAAGGCATTCAAGACAAGCTGTCTAAGTATCTGCCAGCTGCATTAAAAAGAAAGAAAGAAAGAAAAAAAAAGTCTTGAGTTTGAAAACGGAACATTATTTATTGGTCTTAAGTCGTTAAGACCATTATTGGCCTTAAGTGAAGCTAAGCATACATCTCAAAGCATCAAGTCAAGTTGACTGACTGGGTGCTTTGAGATGTATGCTCGCTGATGATGCTTTATCTCAATTTATCCAAATACTTTTAAAGTTGTTGTTGGAATTCTTATGCTTTAGTTCGCTCCACGCAGAGTCACGTGGTAGTTTTATAGAAATCGTTTGGAACCGATTCAGAATTGCGCTATTGCCGTGGAGACCAGCTGTTTTATTCTAAAAAGAACTTTTTTCTTCCAATTTAGCTTTTGCCTTTGAGATGTTACCATCAACCCTGTATATCTTTGTAAATATTGCTTGTAAATAAATGAAGATTCCATAAATGTTTGTATGGATTGATCAATTCTTCTCGAACCACTAGAAAGCTGCGGCTAATAAGAAAAATAGAACCACCGATAGAAAGAAAAACGATAGTCGTAGTGACAGTTGTTGCTGTCGTATCCCTCATGGAAGGAGGGAAGAGGGGCGCAGCTTCTGTTCTGATGGAGCACCCGTAGGTAGAAGTCTGACTTCTGCTCCGTGACGCTCTTACAGTCATAGGAGACCAGGACCTACGACTTAAAGTGGATTTCGAACCACTACAAACAACCATGGCACAGCCGGGACTCGAACCCGAAGCCTGTGGCACCGAGCACCAGAGCGCTAGACACTCGGCCATTCAGTCCCCAAATGCTGTTAAAGTACTACAGATATAAACGAATTTGACAAAAGTGAAAATGAAACCTTTATAAAGGAACTACTCAAAAACTCGAAATTCTTGAATTCATTGCCTATGATAAATTACAAATTCAATTTTTTATAAAAAAAAAGGAATCGTTGCTCGTACTTTTCGGCAACTAAAAGAAAATAAGTAAGTTGGGTAAATTTGAAAAAGAAAGAAATGGATAAAACTGCAGATCAAATAGACAGTAATATTTTAGCAGTTGAATGATGATTATGAAAATATGAAGTACAACTAGTACTTGAAATAAAAAAATAATAATCTCTAGAAAGAAACAGTGGGGTACCTCATAACTCACAGGGTTACGAGACTTTTGTAGAAATTGCAGAATCATTGCTGTCTAATAATATGTATCCTACATTATTGGTATAAGGTACATCAAAGAATAGGCGCGAATCGCCCGTGGATTAAAACGTTGTCCCCGGTTAAAACGTTGTCCCCGGAGTGATCTTTTGAGTTTAGAGAATAGCCAGAAGTCACACGGTGTGAATACGATGGTTGTGGAGCGATATGGGTTTTATTCTTGGCGAAAAAGTCACGAAGAATCAATGAGTGTGATCTGGCGCATTCAGTGTTTTCGGTACCCATCGAGATTTGACGCGTTTGAGGCCCAAAATGGAATTGTGCGATCCTTTTGAAATTAAAACGTCATCAACAAGGTCTCTAACTGTTAATCGACGGTTTGCAAGCACCAAATCTTTAATTTTTTGGACGTGAGCTTCGTCGGTTGAGGTTAATGATCGACCAGAGGGCTCTTCGTCTTCAACACGTTTTCTGCCTTCTTTGAACTGTTTATACCGTTTCTAAACATTTCTTTCCGATATAGGAATGCTCTCCGAATGTCTTCTGCAACATTCTATACGTTTTCGCAAACAAAATTCAATGCAAGTCCTTTGCTCAATTAATTCAGGCATTTCAAAAATCGCCGGAATCAGTTTTAGCGTCTCACAAAGTGAAGCCTAACTCAAACACTAGTGAATCTTTTGACGTCAGATTTTACACAGATATCAAGGACAGTGCCAACAACCTAAAAAAGAAATTGAAATTCCATAAGTTCCTGGAATTTTAAATTATAATAATTATTTTGTTAATTTTAATTATTAATACTATTAGCAAGATTTCTATTCATGACTTGCGAAACCTAAAATGTTTAATGAATTCAACAAAAGTAACCCAGTTTCTTTAGTATCCATAGGAAATATCCTTTGTTAAACATACATTTATCGTTATCTTCATTACTCATCTGTTAATCATACTTGAATGGAAATTTTTTTTAATCAGATTTATTCTGATCAATTCAGTTTTTTTTTATATTAGGAAGGATTAATAAAAAGATATTGTGAATATTTATTGATACAAAATATGCTTTTTACTAGTTATTTCGTATTAGATTATTATAAGTCAGATTAAAATGTTTATTTAAATTCCATATCAAATGGTACGACTTAATCACTGAATATTTTCTTGTCTTAGCAAAATTTGTAATCATTTTTCTTAAAAGTTAAAACATAAAAAAAAGTTTTTAATAGCATTAAAATTTAATTCTACTTAAAATTTAAGTTAAAGTTTGTATTAATTAAAGTTAAGGTTTACTGAACATAATCCTGTTTGGCTATGCAGGTAGCAAACCAAAAAGATACTAATCTTTTAAACGTGCATATATATCCTTCACTCCCTTTTATAAATATCTTATTAACTTGCTTAATCTGCTTGTATTAGGTTTTACGAAAATAAAAATATTTAAAAAAATTAGTCTGATGACAGCATATTAAATGAAGTGGGACAGAAAGAAATCAGATTTTCATAATTTTTCCTTAACTTGTTGCTACTCTTTTGCTTATTCTACAAAACTAAAGAATTTTCCAAATTAATTTCCCGGTCCAATTAATTTTCCTCATTCTGAGTAGTCTGGTCCAAATTAATTTTCGAGTTATATCAACGTATCGTCGACCTAGCAATTTTAATTGAGTTTTCATACATTTATATGCTATATAAATTAGAAAGTGGAGCATGATTGGCCGAGTGACTAGCGCTCTGGCGCTCCGTGCCATGGATGTTTGTAGTGGTTCGGAATCCACTTTAAACCATAGATCCCGGACTAATATGACAGTAGAGCTTTGGGCGTAGGGCTGACAACCTTATCCCGTAAAAAGAAAACATCTCTCGTCACGAAATGTGCGAGTAAGTTGCGCCAATGATGATGATAAAGTAGAGTGAAATTTAAGTTAAGTTTTTAACGAAATTCAAACACGATTGATTATAGCGACGCAAAAATGATTCTCGCGTTCTCACAAAAATGATTCTTTGGTACCACAGGCTTCAGATTCGAATCCCGGAGGTGCCATAGATGTTTGTTAGTGGTTCGGAATCCACTTTAAACTGTAGATCCCGGTCTAATTAGCCTAAAGTGTGCACAAACTGGCCGTAGAGCGACAAACCAAACCACAAAAATGATAATGTCTTATGTTAAACAAAATATAATTATCAGCAAAAAAGAATCCTAAAACCGTTAAACGATGCAAAAGTGTCTTTTTAAAAACCATGTTGAGTTATACTCAACTTTGAACTTGCTGCAACGAGAATAATGTCGAATCAGACTGGACATTGGACAGCAAAGGGTTAAAGGAGTTTTAACTATTATGAAAAACAAAGGTAACTTTTTCTTTGTTGTTGTTATACATTCCTAAATATTGCCTTCTACTTATGCGCGCCAAGAACAGTCCACCAACGGGCTATAGGGTGAGGGTTTTTAGTTTTCGCGAAGAATTTTTAGGTAACTGCCCCTGCATTGCATTTACTTGCACATGGAAGAAAACTTGGAAAAACTTCAAGGTAGCTTGGTTGTCGATATAAGATACTTAACGTTCTGTCGTGATCGCCATCGAATTATCTTATCGCCAACGAATCTTAAAGAAAAGTAGTTACATAAAATTTCATGCATCTTCTGAAAGATTAAATTGTCTTAATTAATTAAATAAATTGAGAAATTAAAGCTAATTTAATATCACGCTTTCCTATAACTTATAAGGGCAAATGTATCGTATGTATTTAACATTATATTATCCTTATTATATTATCCTTATAATTAATACTATCTTATCTTTTATTCTAACAATGCAGCTGGCAAACACTTAGACAGCTTGGTCTTGGATGTCTTAAGGCAAGCGCTGCACAGACGTTACTCACTTTGCATTACCCAGGGGGCGCGTGTGACTTGAAGATAAGCCAACACGGAGTAACAATGCCCCCGCAACGCTCTACGATCCTATTAGACCGGGACCTACAGTTTAAAGTGGATTCCGAACCAATACAAACATCCATGGCACCGCCGGGACTCGAACCCGAAACCTGTGGTACCGAGCGCCAGAGAGCTAGCCACTCGGCCATTCAGGCCCCTTATTCTAACATTATTTTATCTTTTTAATTAACATAATCTTATCATTATAATTAAACATTATTTTATCCTATCTTTATATTTAACATTATCTTATCTTTAAATCTTATGTAGTTAACATTTTCAGCAAGCCTGGGAAAAAATAACAAGAAATCAATGGCAGATAAATATCACATGTTTACAAAAACAACAATATTAACACCCTGTAACTAATCCTGTTTATAAACAATTTTTTTCAAAGAAAATCAACTTTTTTTTTTTAAAGCGCTTATCTCTTTTCTTGTAACTACATTTAATAATAACTACATTTTGCTACAATTTTTAAATGGTATTTTATTTTATTATACTTTTTTTGTTGAACTACTTTATTATTCTATGAATTTTGAAGTTTTTATGAAATATCTTTCATGATTTTAGTTACGTAAAAAGTTAAGTTTAACGAAAAAAAAACTTTATAATTAACTTAATTTTTTAAATACAATTTTTGATGATTTATGTTAATTTACTCTTCAAGGATGAGATTTTTTTTAATTAAAATTTTATTTTTTGGTTTCCCGTATAACATCGGGATGTTATTCCAAAAAATAAAATATTATTAGTTTAACTTTCAAATTCATTGTTGTCATTGTAAAAGAGTATATATATATAAAAAATTTATATATATAAATATATATTTTTAATAATAATATAATATAATAATAATATATTTATATATATAATATAATATAAAATAATTATATATAATATATATAATAATAAATAATAATAAAATAATAATAAAATAAATAAAAATAATAATAAAATATATAATAATAAATTATATATATAATAATATATTTATATAAATATATATTTTTATATATATAAAAAATTAAATCACTTTACTATAGAAGTGATTTAATTTTTTTAACTGCTATAGTTTTAATTTATAAAAACATTTAAATTATACATATGTATTAATCTAACTCCTTATATAACAATGTAGTTTCTCATACCATAATATAATTGAAATTTTATTTAAAAATAATTCATTAAATATTACCGCTATTTGATTTTGATATTCCTTTTAATTTTAATTTTTATTTCATGCTTTCTTATTTCAATATACAGTCTTAATCAGTAAAATCAATCTTACAATCAGGTTTTTGATATTTATTTTAATTTTAATTTTTATTTCATGCTTTCTTATTTCAATATGTAGTCTTAATCAGTCAGATCAATCTTACAATCAGATTTTGATTTTATCGCTATTTCTTATCTAAAATATAAAATGCTTTATAATTTTCTTTTCTTCTTTCGTTTTGTGGTTTTTAAACGCTTATCTTTCCAATTCTATTCGATTTTAAATTATGATTAACTTATATGGTTTTTTTTCCTTAAGACAAATTATAATATAGTTTATTATACATATATATATAATTTGCATTTCGTCTGCTAACTTTAATTCTTTGATTATTAACTTATTTAAGAAAATAGGTTATTCATTGATGTTTAAAAATATTTGCAAAATTTATCTAAACGTTATCTTTTTTGGATCTTTTCTATTTTTAACCGAAGTTACTGTTCTTGGATTGATAGAAAGAATTGAAGGAATTTAAAAATCGAAGTGATAGAGCTTTTTAAAATGTTCGAAGTGATCAATAATGAATTACGTATTTTCCTTTAATAAAATATAATTTACTAACTAATTCTTCAAAAATTATCTCTTTGATAACACCATTTGAGTCATTCTATGCAGTTTGAAATAAATATATTAAAACATAATTAATTTTAGAATTTCAAGTTGTAGAGAAATATCTCAAATTTAGGATGATTGTTTTAATGGCAGATACGCAATTCTAATGATTTAGAATAGAGATTTTTTTTCTAATATAACAAGTTCAATTTATACAGAAAGTATCATAATATATCGGAAGATTTTTCATTTGTTAGCATGGCGACCTATGCTCTACCAAAGTTGAGGACAAGTTTAGCCCAGACTTTGATTTCTTAGGTGTTATGTCATACTCAGAACTTGAGCTAGGTTTTTCGGTTTTGGCAGGCGTCCATTTACCACGATATTGTAGCCATTGATGATTAGAAGACTCATCTCTACCTTTTTATTAATAGGCAATAAAAGAGCATAACATTTACTGTGTCATGGGAATGGGAATTGCATTTAATGTATAAAATAGCCATTGTAGCCATTGATGATTAGAAGACTCAAATCTACCGTTTTATTAATAGGCAATAAAAGAACATAACATTTACTGTGTCATGGGAATGGGAATTGCATTTAAAGTATAAAATAGCCATTGTAGCCATTGATGATTAGAAGACTCATATCTACCGTTTTATTAATAGGCAATAAAAGAACATAACATTTACTGTGTCATGGGAATGGGAATTGCATTTAATGTATAAAAGAAGAAAATAATAAATATATTTATTTTGTTTTTAAGTCTATTTTACTTGCAAATAAAAGTACAAAATATAATTAATGTATCCATGTATGCATTGTTTAATGGATATCGACAAAACTGCTTTGACCAATTAATTTACATCTTTTTTTTTTTTTCATCTGCGTGTATTATGTACCAGATACTGGAGAAATTATCTTAAAATTTTCACAGATTATTTGTTTTATTATTATGCTAGATAAAGTATGTTACATAAAATATAAATATTTTAATTAATTTATTCGTTTTTACCGTTGCAGTTAGATACGGCATTTTAAATCTGTTGAATTGAATGATTAACGGTATGAATTGTGACGAATATCAAACAATGAATATCAAACGAATATCAACGAATATCAAACGGGTATGAATTGTGATATTTTTTAAGTACCATCCTTTATCACTTGACTAACATAGAAAAAAATTCTTAAAATGAAAATTGCAATCAATATAGAATGCTGTCTGTTCCGTCTTATATATAGTAGATGAGTATAATGGCAATTTAATGCAATGAAATCAGTGTAATTAATTGAAGTATATGATAATAATTTGCATATTAATGAGGCAGACCAAGAGCCAAGCGTAATTTGACATTTTTTAGTGATTCCGCCTACTACTGTGCTCAAAAAGTAAAACCCAATTTTCAATTTAAATTTCCCGGGCATATGGAATTTCAATTTTTTTTTTCTTCTTTTTTTATATTGTTGACACTGTCCTTGACATCTGTGTGAAATTTGCCGTCAAAATATTCATTAGTGTTTGAGTTACGCTAGGCTTTGTGAGACGCTAAAACTGATTTCGGCGATTTTTGAAATGTCTGAATTCGTTGAGCAAAGAACTTGCATTCAATTTTGTTTGAGGAATGAATATTCGTGTGCGGAAACGTATAGAATGTTTGCAGAAGGTATTCGGTGAGCATTCCTTAATCGGAAAGAAATGTTTACAAGTGGTATAAACAGTTCAAAGAAGGCAGAGACCCTCTGGTCGACCATCAACCTCAACCGACGAAGCTCACGTCCAAAAAAATTAAAGATTTGGTGCTTGCAAACCGTCGATTTGCAATTAGAGACCTTGCTGATGATGATAGAATTTCAAAAGGATCGGTCAGTTCCGTTTTGGGCCTCAAACGCGTCAAATCTGGATTGGTATCGAAAACACTTCATCTAAATTATTATTAAGTATTTATTTATCTATCTAAACCCCATAGAAAATATTATTAAAAAAATTTTGATACTGTTTTAGATTTACAATGTATATAATATTAACACTTTTTTAATAACACAATGAATATAATATTAACACTTTTTTTCCGATAGACAACTCATTCCTTAGCGATGGTCAACGTGCCATAAAATAAAATCTACCAACTTAACCAGATTATGCTGGTTACAAAAACATTTTAAACCTCAAGTCTTTTAACCTGTGATTCCGTGATGCGTAGAGTAATTTTGCGTATAGAGTCAAACCCAAATGTTTATATTCAAATAACCAAAGGTTTATGCAGGCGAATTAGCTCAAACAGAGAAAACAAGAGCTTGAAACGAGCTTGTTATTTTAATCCCACATTTAACAAGTCACAGCTGAAATACAAATAAGTAATTTTGCTGTGCATCGCTCTCTAATGTACTGCCCTTATTCTGTCTAATGAGGGTTATGTTGTTGTTTGTCTAAATTATTGAGTATTATCTGATAAAAGAATATTATTATATAAAAAGTCTTATTTTCATTATCATTACACGTATTATTTTGGGTGTGATAATACATATTTTAAGAGTTTTCCGTTTTTGATTGATATTCGGGGAAATAATTTCATCATCGGTGATCAGAAAAAGATGTAATCAGAACAATTCAGAAAGAAAAAAAAATGAAATACTAGTTCTGTGTCCAAATCTTTCACAAAATTTCAAAATCACTCAAAATCAAAATTTTCTCAAAATCATACAAAATTGTTATGTAAAGCATCCTCTAATAGCTACTTTCCAAAATTAAAATTAAAAAAAGTAAAATTTATACAAAACATTCAAAGTTCCAAATAAAAAAAATCTGTATTTCGGTTTATTTAATTTTCATAGTTAAAATATATAGCTTTCGGTTTTACGAATTTAAATCTAAATTTTTTTTTTACAAAATTTAGTCACAAATTCAAAAAAAATAATTTAATATTAACTTTTTCCAAGTCAGAACTCAAGGACAAAGTATTTTAGAATCCGCATTTAAGAAATTTCTGTTATTATGTTGGTTGCAGAGAAAAGCTTGTAATCTAATGTTGTGAAGTTTTTCCTATGATTGAATTAAAACATATGGCACAATGTATATATTACTGACATTCTTTTAATTATAAAATAATGCAATAAGTAAGTATATTATTTTTAAGTTTAAATAATAGTTAATATAAGAACTTTTTTGAACGAATTTTATCATTTTTCATTTTTATTAACGACCAGCATTCCCTGAATTCAATAAATATTCATGGCATATTCAGGTTTGGTAATTTTTGTTGTAAGAATATAGATTAGTGAAGACTGAAAATAGAAATTCAAAAATATTGAAAACAAAAATATTCAATGTGTTATACCCTCGTATTATTTACATATTTAAGCAGTTAAATATTGCTTTTACAAGCATAATGTTGTAAGCCCTTGATGCTAGTATAAGACATTGGTTTTAATATCATATTTGTCGTTCTCCTTTAATTATCAAAGGTATATTAATGTTAAATTTTTTTAGGGTGGGAGGAACAGTTATCCTTAATATCTTACAATATAACTATAACCCATTAATAATTATATATATATATATATATATACACGCATACCAAATCCGTAAGTCCATAAACCTCGAAAATGTACAAGAAAAAAAACCTGAAAACCTCGTCCAGTGTAAAATCAAAACACTTTAAAATATGAGCGGTCAATGCTTGAGCGGTTCTGCACACGGTGCAGGTCCCAAAAATCTTTTGTCCTTGCTCATTCCTCAAGTGTCCACTGGCAAAACGCGATAAGCAGGTTTTTTGGCTTTTATGGCTCCTCAAAAAACAGAGCACCTCCAGGGCGATCTCTGGAGTACCAGTCATGTGTTGGAGGGACATTCAAAAGATCCTTATTTGTCTAACTCTGAGAACACCCCTACAAGTGCGAATCATATACTGGGAAGTAGGGATTGCAATACCAAGTCCATAAATGTCGAAAATGTACAAGAAAAAAACCCTGAAAAACCAAGAAAACCTCGTCCAGTGTATACCGAATACCGGTATTTTGAGCCATTTGTACAGTTTTTGCTTTTAATACCGGTATTCACAGTCTTTTAAATACCGGTTTTTCGGTATTTACTAGAAATTTGAAAGAATTCTTATCTGTGAAAGAATTCTTATTCTTATTCTTATCTGTAAATTCTTATTCAGAATTCAGAGCCTATCCACATTCAGAAGAATTCGGTACAGTTATCGAAGATTATAATGGCACTAATGTTGATAGTGAAAATGAATTGTCTCTTGAACAAAAATTAGAATTAGCGATAACTAAAAAAATTTCAACAAACCAAAATACAATACAGAAATCAGCCATATCCAAAACAATCCGACGAGAAATAGATTTATTTGAAGGTGAGGGATTTAGAGGTAAATACTTGGAAAAAGTATATCGCGCATTGCTAACAGTATCACCCACTAGCGTAGATGCTGAAAGAGCGTTTTCGATAGCAGGTAATTTTTGCACAAAATTACGTTCCAGGCTTAATGATATGCATTATGTTTTTAATATTATTTTTCAAAAATTTGTAATAGTACCTCAGACTGAATAGTGATATTTATACTTTTTTGTGATTTAAATAAATAAGATGTTCCTTTACTTTTTTGTGATTCTTTATATACTGTAATAATTTATAGAGTTACAAATTTTTTTGTGATATTTACATTCTCTAATAAAACCGGTAAATAAAACAAATAAAACACCTGTATTTTCATTCTTTTTCTAAAATTTCTACTACCGGTATTAAAACCGGTATCCCGGTATTAAGATTTAAAAAATACCGAATACCGGTATTGAACTTTTGGTCCGATATTGCAATCCCTACTGGGAAGCCTCTGACGAAGTAACCTTTGCAAGGGAGAATCAGCAATCTCGTTGCTACTAATGCCGACATGTGAAAGAATCCATTGGATGTGCACCTCGGAATTAACTAAAAGTCTAGAAAACAATTTCTGGATAAAAATGCCAGTCTTGTCTCCAACGTTTGTTCAGTTACTTAGATGTTGATCTGAGGATTTTTGTCAGTAAGTATCTATATATCCACAAAATCAGGCCCAACAATATTCTTAACATAGCTCAGGCCTCTCTCGATAGCTATCAGTTCGAACTTAAATATTAAAACTCTTTTACAAAAAAGTATTTAATATCACCCATACATTCTCCATGAAAGCATCAGCTTTATCCTCCATTTCCATTAATTTTTTCATTGAATGGAAATGAAACAGTTATGAACAAATAAAAAAAATGCATTCTGAGGTAATTATACTCTTCCAAATACTCTACCTGCTATAATTACACTTTATTAATAAAGGCAATAAAAAAAAATGATAAATCTCCTAATTATTATGTTTTATCTGTAAACTACTATTTTCCGACTAAGTTTATCATTTCGTTTAAAAAATTTCTGGCTAACGCTGCACAGACGTACTCACTTTGCATTAATCAGGGGGCGCGTGTAGCTTGATGGTAAGCCACGGACGCGGAATAACAATGCCCCCGCAACGCTCTACGATCCTATTAGACCGGGACCTACAGTTTAAAGTGGATTCGAACCAATACAAGCATCCCTGGCACCGCCGGGACTCGAACCCGAAACCTGTGGTACCGAGCGCCAGAGCGCTAGCCACTCGGCCATTCAGGCCCCACATTTCTGGCTAACGTATATAGAAAAATTTTAATTAGTTGTGTTTTTAATTAAATGAAAACTATTGCCATCAGATTTTCATGTCACCGAATGGCCCCGTCTAACTGCTGCCATTAGTTAAGTTACTATAAAAATAAGGTAGTAAATTTACAGTATTAGTTTTCAATTTAATTACAGAGCTATTATTGCATTTTATGTTATTTCCCGTTATATTCTCAACGGGCCTGATGGCCGAGTGATTAGTGCCTTGACACTCGGTGTCGCAGTTTTCGTGCTCGAGTCCTGGCTATGTCATATCTGTTTGTAATGGTTTGAAATTCACTTTAAACTTGGGTCTCGGCCTAATATGCTTGTAGAGCGTAGAGTCGACAACCCTGCCCTGTAAAAAGAAATTATCTCCTGTTTTGAAATCTGCTAGTAGGCAGTTGGCCTTGCCCATCATGGGCTGTAGTGCTAGGAATTAGTTACTGTATACTTAGAAATAAATGCTAACGGATTAAAGAGGATAATTCTTGGATAAGAATAATTGCTCTATTTCGCCATTTTATGTTATTTAATGCGAGTTATTTAAATTCTGAAACTTTTAACTCTGCACTGATATTTTTTTAATATAGTTTACCAAAATCAAAAAATTTTTTAATCTTTGTAATTAAATTACGGCGGTTCATATCTTCTAGTAAAAACTATAATTTAATCCAAAATCATAATTTAATCGATGATGCAACTTATTTCTAGAAAAATAAAATTCCATACAACTGAAGTTAAAACATAAAATGTTATAACTGCAGTACGTAAACAGTTATAACATGACATGAAAGGCCTTGCGAATTGCGAAATCTTGTAGGTGGAAAAAAAAGCTGTTAAATAGTTTTGTTGGGGATTAAAAATTTGATTTTAATATAGCTGAGTTAGATAAAATCTTTATAAATAGTATAAAAAATATTATCCCCGTCTTGTTTCAAAATGGTATAGTTAACCAGAGTTTACTCACGGAACGACCTTAACGAGATAGCAGGTATGTTTAGGAAAGGATACTTTTGTGTTCCATTGACCCTTTTGAGGTTAATGATCTCTTTCTCAAAAATAATTATTTTTATAAGCATAAACTGCATTAGAAACAAATAAACATACAGTACTACACTAATAATACAATGCTTTTTGCTAGGCACATTAAATAATAATAAAATATATTACCAAGTGCTGGATAGTTTCAGTTTTTTGTTTTAAAATTGCCGATGCGAATAATGATATTGTTAATATTCCATGAAATTATTGTGCAATAAAAAAAAAAAAAATGTGATATTCTTGGTAAATGTAATAGTTCACAAATATAACTAATAATATTATAATTTAATGCTTGAATTCTTATGTGAAATGCTAGATTTCGTTAGATGTATACATTTATAATTTTGTCACAGAAATATTTTAGCAATTGACAAATCATTGTAATATTTTTAATTTTTGTGACATGCCTTCATCAATCATCTTAGACGTAAATACGGTATGCACTTTAAAATTATAGTATTACAAAATGATTATGTATTTTTAAACTTTTTTATAATTATTTAAATATTTATCAAACTTTTAAATTATATTATTGCATTTTAAAATTGCGGAATGTTGTTGATACATTTAACAAATGATATTTTTTCGACGAACTAACTTTGTCACTACCTGATAAATTACTTAAATTATTATTTGTATTATTATTTCTCTAGCATTCACATTTTAAAGATTGAAAATACATAAACAATAAGTTGGACGGAAGAAATAGTGATAAATTCAAGAATGGTGACAAAATAGTTTTTAAGTCATAGCAAGTAATTAAAGTACACAGGCTCTTGAAAATACTGTACTGATACTGTATGCACATACTTTACAGATACTGTATGCATATACTTTATCAATAATAACGTTAAATAAATACTTTTCAGTAGACATTTAGTACTTGGTTATTTATACATTTGTTTTTTGAGCAGACTTTAAGATGTACAGCTCTTCTTATTGTATTCTTTGAACTAAAATGAAGTAAAACTTACTTCTGATGCTAAGAAATGTAAAACTTTAAAAGAAAATAGTTATATATGTGATACTAAGAAAGTGAACATTATTTTTTAGATGCCGATGCTTAATCAACATTTTGCCCTTGATTTAGTTAATCTGAACAAAATTTTATGATAGCAATATCACTTTGAATGAGTCATTTAACTTTTCAATAAATTTTTAACTTTTCAATACTTTAAAAAAGTGCTTTTTAAAAAATTTTGATACATTGTTATTTTTATTGTAGAGCTTTTTAATATTTTTAAATTTTTTTTGATTTTTTTCACGCCGTTAATCTATCAAATACCGTAAATAATAATAAGGGTATTTAATTCAAGATTTTACAGTATTGTGCATTTTCTTATATTCGCCTGAAGTAAATATTTCCGTGATAATAAATATTTTCGACTTCTGAAGTAAATTTCATGATAGCAACATCACTTTAATGGGTCACTTAACTTCTCAATACTTCAAGGTCTATACTTTTATACTTTAAAGAGTTTTTTTTTAATTTTGATACATTGTTATTTTTAATATGAAGTTTTCCAATATTTTTAACTTTCTTTTTATTTTTTTTTTTTTTTTTTTTTTTTTCCCATATCGTTAACCTATCAAATAACAATAAGAATATTTAATTCAAGATTTTATAGCATTTGTTATAAAGTTCATTATTGTTCGCCTGGAGTAATTATTCCCACGATAATAAATATCTTTACCTCCTGCAGAAAATTTTATGATAGCAACATTACTTTAATGAGTCCTTTAACTTTTCGGTACTTCAAGGTTTATACTTTAAAAGTGCTTTTTTAATTTTAATTTTAATACATTGTTATTTTTAATGTGAAGCTATTCAATATTTTTAAATATTTTTAAATTTTTTTGGTGTCGTTAATCTATCAAATATCGTGTACGTTGGCAAATAATAATAAGAGTATTTAATTCAAGATACTATAGTATTGTGTCTTTTGTTATGAAGTAAATTATTATTCGTTTGCAATAGCTAATAAATATTTTTACCTTCTGCAAAAAAATTTTATGATAGCAACATCCCTCCAATGAGTCATTTTACTTTTCAATACTTTAAAAGTCCTTTTTTAAAATTTTGATGCATTGTTATTTTTAATGTGAAACTTTTCAATATTTTTAATTTTCTTCTGATTTTTTTCATGTCGTTAATGTGCAGAAGATCTACCTCCCCGTGGTGCACCTGGTAACACTTTTTAGTGGCTAAAAGATCTGCAATTTGGCATTATTGTTAGATTAATGAATTCTGTTTCAGCATGTTTTGTTGTATTTTTTTTTTTTTTGTTGTTGTTGTTTGTATGTTTATTTTTTTTTTCCTCGTTGTTTTTTTTTTATTGCTGTAACTGTTCTTAATCTGCCATTGGAAATAAAAAAAAAATGCATCAAATATCGTGCACCCTGTCAAATAAAAATAAGCATATTTAATGCAAGATTTCATAGTAAAGCACTGCAAGTGCGTTTTTCTATAAAGTTAATTATTATTCGCTTGGAGTATTTCCATGATAATAAATATTTTCACCTTCTACAGAAAATTTTATGATAGCATCATCATTCCAATGAGTCATTTATCTTTTCAATACTTCAAGGTTTATACTTTAAAGGTGCCTTGTCTTTAATTTTTATAGATTCTTATTTTTAGTATGAAATTTTTTAATATTTTTAAATTTCTTTTGATTGTTTTCAAGTCGTTAATCTATTTATGTACACTGATAAATAGTAAATAGTAATGATAATAAATATTTTCCCCTTCTGTGAAAATTTAATGATAGCAACATCACTTTAATTTTCATTACTTCAAAGTTTATACTTTAAAAGTATATATATATATTTTTTTTTAACTTTGATTTGTTATTTTTAATGTGAAACTTTTCAATATTTTTAAAATTTCTTTTTGATTCTTTTTTCATGTCGCAATTCTATTACTGTATTACCATGGTAACAAATATTTTTATGATAGCAACATCACTTTAATGAATCATTTAACTTTTCAATACTCAACTTTTTTAAGAGTACTTTTTGATAAATTTTGATAAATTTTGATGCATAATTATTTCTTATAAGTTTTGATACATTATTATTTCTTATAAGTAAGTTTTGGTACATTATTATTTCTTGTAAGTTTTGATGTACATTATTATTTCTTATAAGTTTTGATACATTATTATTTTGAATAGATTTTTCAATATTTTTAAATTTCTTTTTAATTATTTTCAGGTCGTTAATCTATCAAATATCATGTACACTGAAAATAATAATAAGCGTATTTAATTCAAGATTTTATATGATTATGAAGTTAATCATTAATCGCTTTGAGTAATTATTTCCATGATAATAAATACTTTCACCTGTTAATGACACCAAGAGTTTCGAAAAACGGTATGAAACACATCCAGCCAAAGACGGCATGTAGTAGGGGATAATGGATTGCGAAATAATGCATATTCAAATTATGCATAGTGTATTTAATTCAAGATTTTATGGCATTGTTCATATTAAGAACTTAATTATTTTTCGCCCTAAGTAATTATTTCCATAATAATAAATATTTCCATCTGCTAATTACACCAAGAGTTTCTAAAAACGGTACGAGACACATCCAGCCAAAGGCAGGGGATAATGGATTGCGAAACAGTGCTTGCGAGGAGGAAAGCGAAACGCGGAACCATTAAAGCCCAGCTGCGTCCTTGGCTCTTGTCAGCAGCTGAATCATTCCCAGAAACACCATTTTCAGCTTTATGTATGCATGATTTCTTTCACTGATGGTGGTTTGAAATGTTTAGTTCCTTTTATCGATAATGATCCTCTGCGCGACCGAGGAAGTCACCATTAGTTGGCACGAACTGTCTCATTTGTTTAATGCGACTGCTCGCTCTTAATGCAGTGGGGCACGCACACAAATTTTTCGTTTTTTAGTATCATTAAAAGGTAAATACTCACAAAATAGTGTGATTTTGGTGGGTCGATATCTGTTGCAGAAAGCAAAAATATCGAAAGGGATAAGAAAAGTTTAGTTTTTGTTGTTTTGTTATCATCTAAACATATATTGACATTGTTCCTATGATGCTCTGGTTTGGTTTGATTTGCCTCTCTGCGGTCATTTTGTGCACACTTTAGGCTAATTAGACTACTAGATTAGAGTCTACAGTTTAATATGGATTCTGAACCACTCACAAACATCCCTGCCCCCACCAGGATTCTAACCATAAGCCTGTGGGATATCTGTTTCAGAAAGAGGGGGGGGAATGCTTCGAAAGACAGAGAACTGATAACAGAACTTTTAACTTTTGTATGGGCCCTAAAAATGACAGTTATCATCTAGACATATATTGACATTGTTCCTGTGATGCTCTAGTTTGGTTTGTCGCTCTACGGTCATTTTGCGCACATTTTAGGCTAACTAGACCAGGACCTACAGTTTAAAGTGTATTCCGAACACCCATGCCACCGCTAGGATTCGAACATTAAATGGTACGAAAGGTCAGAGCTCTAGCCAATGAGCCAACAGGCCGCTGATGCTATGGAGAATATATGCTTCAGAAATAAATTAAAATGTATGCTAGAATTTGAAGTTTTACTACATAAAACCGTTTAAATCAGAAATACACAAATCGATTCGCCTGCCCATTTTACTTAAAAAGTTTTATTGGTAATTCTTTCAAGTAATTTTGTTGAAAAATTAGATCATGAATCATGATCTCTCTCTCGTTTACTTTTTTTATCAAAAAAAAAAAAAAAAAAAATATTTAACAATATATTTTTTCTATATTTTCAATATCAATCTTGTCAATAACTTATACAATAAGTTAAGACATTAAGTTATTACAATAAGTTATTAGCCTGGAAATAAAATCTTTATTTGTGTAATTTTTTTTAAGATTGTTCTTAACAAAATAGATATGGTTGTATCTAAATGATTCCTAAAAATAAATAATTCCTGTTTAGATTAACACTTATTTGAGAACAAATACTTTTAGGCATTAATATCCAAATAAATGGCCTGATGGTCGAGAGACTAGCTCCCTGGAGCTCGGTGCCTCAGGTTTCGGCTTCGAATCCTGCTGTGCCATGTATGTTTGTAGTGGTTCGGAATACACTTTAAACCATAGATCTCTGTCTAATATGACTGTAGGACATAGATGTGACAACCTTACCCCATAAAAAGAAAGCATCTCCTGTCTAGAAATTTGACAGTAGGCTTGGCTCACCATGACCAATGAACTAGAAGAATATCAAAAAAAAATTGATAAATAAGAAGATTTTGACATTACTTTTGGGCTTGTTTATAGCAAAAAATGAGCCAAATAATCAACACCTATTAGTTTACATTAAACTAATAGGTGTTGATTATTTGGCTCATGTGTCAAATGTCAACACCTATTAGTCAAATGTCAACACCTATGTCGTGTCAAATCCTTTATTTGAATTTTTATTTTTATTAAAATGAAATTTGTTTCTTTATTCTACATACATAAATTAAATATATGCATGCTAAACAATTTTCAAGTATTTGTATGTGCGTATAAGGCCGGTGGCTAAATTGTTTGAAAATTTAGCAGATTGTCGTGGTGTAGAGTATAGAAGCAGTAAGAATGACTGCATTTAATTAATTTATGAAAGTAAATTTTTATATATAAAATAAAAGGAAAAACTTTCAAAAACCATGTTTTGGTTTTAATTTAAATATTATTAAATCATATTACCTGCAACAGACAGGAAGCCTTTATTTCTCTTTAAATCCCACGATTTGTATTAGAATATCTTGTATCACGATTTGTACTAGCCTCTATCTTGAATTGGAGACCTTTGAAGTTAAGAGATAATACATTGAAAAGTGAAAGCAGGTAAAGACTAATAGGAAACTTGACCAGTTATAAAAAAAGAGAATTAAAAGAAAGAGACATATAAATATTTGAGGAAATCCCCCACATTTCATGGGCTTTATATATATGTGCCCGACATCATAACCAATCATATGCTTTCAGTATATGACGTCAGACTCGGATGTAAATAAAAAGTTAGAAAAATTTCCAGGAATGAAAGATTAGCACTAACTTGCCAACACAAATTATAGTAAGTGTAAGCGCAATCTTCCCAAATCGGTGGACTCCTAGTATAAATTAAAAAAAAAAAAAAAAAAAACTACCCGAAACACATTCACAAACTGAATAATTTATCATTATTTTACACTTTGCTAAAAAATATAGGGGGCCAAGTGCTGTCGCCAAATGCTGTAGAGTGAAATGATACTGTTTGGTCCGATTTGGAAATTAAAAGCTAGAAAAATCTTTAATCCTTATTCAACGTTTCGAGTAAAGATAATATAAACTTAAAAAAAGTTGCATTATATATATAAAAAAAAATTTTACGAGCAGATAAATATGTATTAGCAGTTTATTTTACTTAAAATCACTAAGAATTTCTTTAAAAAGTATTACACTGAAACAAAATATGAAATGAATTGTAGTGAATGTTGCAACATTTCAAACATTCCGGAATAAAAGTTTGTACTTTTACTTTATTTAAATATGTATGGTATAAAATTAATGTTGAAATTTTTTTGTAAAAGCGATATATAGCAACAATTGAAAACCGTTCCCAAATTTCAATTTATCTTGCATGAATTACGATGTTAATCGAATACACATGTGAGTATACTAATATTTAATAACCCATAAAATTTATGAAGCATTTGGTCGGAATAGATGAATTACCAAATTCAATAGCCCAATTCAGTAGTCAAATTTAATACAAAAGTTTGAAAACTTTAGAACTTCATGAAGAAGCAATTGTTCGAAATCCTATAAGGAGCACAACTAAATCCAATACCATGGAAATATACCGAAATTCAGTAACTCAAAAGATTTGTGAAGCAATTGGTCAGAATTCTACGAAAATTACTAAATTTAATAGCCACGGGAATATACCAAAGATTGATAACTTTAGAATGAAGAAACAATTGTTCGAAATACCATAAGAAGAGCTACTAAATTCAATACCACTGGAGAATATCAAAATTCAATAACCTAAGAAATTTGTGAAGCAATTGGTCAGAATACTACAAGAATTACTAAATTCAATAACCATGGGAATATACCAAAGTTCAATAACCTTAAAATTTCATGAAGAAGCAATTGTATGGAAAACTATAAGAAGCATTAACAAATATACTGTTGCTATTCGGTTGTTTTACTTTATATTATTGCTGTTATATTGTTACTATACTATAATACTGTTGCTGTTATATTGTTGATATGTTGTACTGTTGCTGTTATATTGTTGATATGTTGTACTGTTGCTGTTATATTGTTGATATGTTGTACTGTTGCTGTTATATTGTTGATATGTTGTACTGTTGCTGTTATATTGTCGATATGTTGTACAGTTGCTGTTATATTGTTACTATAATGTTATTCTGTTGCTGATACTATATTCTTAAACTGCTATTCTATTGCTGATACTATATTCTTATATTTGCCTATATGCTGTTTTCTGTTTGGCTATATACTGTTTGTTATTTGGCTATACACTGTTCGGCTATATACTATTGCCATTTGGATATAGACTTTTAGACTATATACTATTGCTATTTGGCTACATATTATTAAGTTATATATTGTTGCTATTCGGCTATATTTTGCTGATGTACAACATGGAATTTTATTTCCTCCTATGCAATTTTTGATAACGTCGCGGACTCATGATAAAAATCACAAAACGACATAACTCACAGGATACTGAATTTTTAATTTTTTATCTTCTCTATGAATTGTATTTGTTAGAAGTATTTTCTCTTTTCTTGATCCCTCAGGTTATAGTGCCCTAAAGATTTAAGACATCTTGCTTTTAGATCAAAATCGTTCCATTAACTTTCAATTATAATGTATGTATTTGATATAGCAGCTGTTACCGTATTAAAAGTACAGTTATACAAGTCTTTTTGGTGCTTATGCATCTAATTATTACATTATTTTAATGCTTATTATTATTATATGTTAAATACTTTAAATGGCGAAATAAGTTAATTAAAAGATTGGTTTTATTCTGGGGGATAGAAATTGAAGTGGATAGAAAAATAACAGTTTCTGTTCTATTTAGATTATGTATTTTTTTTTTATCATATCATAAGTTAATGCAGAAATAATTTGTATCGTATTATTAATTAATTTTAATAAGTCTCTAAATTTTTAGTTTCAGCACAAATCATTCTTAAAAATTTAATTTTGCATAAATAAATTTTGCAGGAAACAAAATAAATACAAAAATAGTTACGATCTCGATTGTTCATTAATGGTTAGTTTTTTTTATTCTTTCTTTAAAAAATTTCATGTGTTATTAAAACAATAATGTTTTATTTTAGAACACTTTTTAATATAAAAACTATCATTTCGGATAAGTAAGCACCAATTAAAAAAAGAATTTAATAGATAGTAATTAATAGAACTGGCACACAAATATTTTCCTTGACACCCAAAAACAACACAGTTTTATTTTTTGGTTAAAATGAGATTTCCAACAACCTTTAAAGATTTCTTTAACCTTTAACGAAACGATATTTAAAATAAAGATAATATTATTATGAATTTTCCAGTTTTATTTATAAATAGTTAAAACTATGAAAATAAATGGGTTCAATAAAGAGCAAAAAACAAATTATTGAAATGAAAACGTTGTTGTTTGTTGAGTTGAAAAGACAAATTTTTAAAATAATCCTAATAAAAGAAAAGTCACTGATTTTTTTTTATAAATAACATTCAACATTAAAAAAAGAAAAAGCCTTTTTTGGATTTGGACAAGTCAAATAGAATATTGTGAGCTAGATTTTGAGACTTTTTTAATTTTAACGAAATTCTTTGTAAATTTTTTTACAAAATATTTTATCATTTCTATGTTATTCTATGTTATTCTATCATTTCATTTATTCTATTTAATTAAAATATCGTGAGCGATATTAGAAAAAGGAATTGAAAAAAAATATTTTAATTAAAGTATTAACTGATAACGAAAAAATGCAAGATCTTTTGCAGCTTTGGAAGAAGCTTTTTGCATTTTTTAATTGGTTGCAAAGGCTTTGCATCTAAACAAAAACCAAGAAAAAACGAAATATATGCTTTCAAAGAATATATTTTTAAATACCTAGAATCAGAAATTAATTGTCTTTATAATATTATCTTATCTGAAATAAAAAACTGAATTGTGTCTGCCAATAAGGTTTTTTTGGGTTAAGAAATTTGTTTTAATCACAATTCATATGCAGAAAAACTAAATTCTTGTTATACAAAACCCTTATCAGACCTATTTTGATCTATGGCTCTGAAACGTAGATTTTGGCAAGATCTAATGAGGCCCATTTGAGTATATATGAGCGGAAGACTTTAAGGGCTATTCTTGGAGGTGTTAGGGGGAAAGTGATTGTTGGAGAGGACAGCATAACGCTGAAATTTATAAATGCTAAATGAAGACATATATTATAAAATTCATTAAGATCAACAGATTAAACTGGGATACTCTTGTATTTAGAATGAATGATTGATGACCTGTAAAAAGACTCATTTGCAAAGCCACAGGGACAAAGAGGAAGAGGATGGCCCAAGTTGCGATGGATAGACGCAGTTGAAAAAGATTTTGCTGTACTAAAGGTTAAGAATTGGAGGACCATTGTCAATCAGAGGAATGCTTGGAAATCACTTCAAAGGAAAAACTTGACCCACCCTGGGCTGTCGTGCTGTTCATGATGATGATGATAACGAAAAATACTTATTTAGAAATAGATTGCTTATTACAAATTATTTATTAAAAGTAAAATACCTAAAACATTTCGAGATTTTTCTAGTTACAAATATACAGAATCATAAAATAAAATATGTCATATAACACTAAAATTGTTCCTTTCTAGTAACGTCTAAAAATAATTTGCGATAACTTTGTCAAATAATTTCAAGAAAAATCCATTTTTTTTCTAAATTATATTTTTATATAAAAATATCTTAAAATTCATATTAAATAATAAGATATCAATGAATGAATAAATTGGTGTATTTTTATACTTCTAATAAGCAATTAAAGTTCTTTTTAAATTGAAAAACTTATCCTGAACTGATAGTTAAAAAATTAGCTGCAGAAGTAACGTTTCTTAAGAATTGCTATTTTGAGAATTGTAAAATAAAGCACAACTGAAACTTACTTAAAAATATTTAATTAATGCTAGCAGTATACCAGTTCCTTGCAATAAAAGCAATTTTCAAATAATAAGTAAATAGATTTTCAACTTTCCTCTGTTTGAACATTCTGATTTATTAAAAAATATACTTTATTCTCATTTAAGTTTAATTTTAAAAATTAATATTTATTATATAATGTAATGTATGTTAGAGAATATATTGTATATTTTTGAAAATATATTCTGTACATAATGTATTAAAAATTTTCTTTTTCCTTCTTTGTAAATCAAAATATATTTTACTAAAGAGATTTCATTAAAATTAAAAAATCAATTTTATTGAAATATATGTTGTGGTAGAAAGTCAGAAATAAATGTCATAATTATTAAAGTTATTAAAAAATAAACATAAACTAATAAATAAAAGAATATAAAATGAAAAAAATGATAATATATTTTTATGTATCTTATACACATTAATAAATAGTTTAATACCTTCTTTTGATAAAATTTTTTCCATAATTGTTCCTTCATTATCATAGCATAATTCTCTACACAATATTACAGGATAACTCTCTCCTATACTATAGCTTCCATAATTCTCTCTATACTATTGCTTCCATAATTCTCTTTATACTATTACTTCCATAATTCTCTTCTTACCAATATTTCCATGATTCTCTCCATACTATTGCTTCCCTAATTCGCTCTGTACTACTACTTCCATAATTCTCTTCTTACCATTCCATAATTATCTCCTTACTATTACTTCCATAATTCTCTTCTTACCATTCCATGATTCGCACCATATTATTACTTCCACAATTATCATCTTACCATTCCATGATTCTCTCCTTACTATTACTTCCATAATTCTCTTCTTACCATTCCATTATTATCTCCTTGCTATTACTTCCATAATTCTCTTCTTACCATTCCATGATTCGCACCATATTATTACTTCCACAATTATCATCTTACCATTCCATGATTCTCTCCTTACTATTACTTCCATAATTCTCTTCTTACCATTCCATAATTATCTCCTTACTATTACTTCCATAATTCTCTTCTGTACTACTATTCCATGATTCTTCACCAATATTATTACTTCCACAATTATCATCTTACCATTCCATGATTCTCTCCTTACTATTACTTCCATAATTCTCTCTTACCATTCCATAATTATCTCCTTGCTATTACTTCCATAATTCTCTTCTTACCATTCCATGATTCTCCATACCATATTATTACTTCCACAATTATCTTCTTACCATTCCATGATTCTCTCCTTACTATTGCTTCCATAATTCTCTTCTACCATTCCATTATTATCTCCTTGCTATTATTTCCATGATTCTCTTACTATTACCATTCCATGATTCTGCACCATATTATTACTTCCATAATTCTCATCTTACCATTCCATGATTCTCTCCTTACTATTACTTCCATAATTCCCATCTTACCATTCCATAATTATCTCCTTACTATTACTTCCATAATTCTCTTCTTACCATTCCATGATTCGCACCATATTATTACTTCCATAATTATCATCTTACCATTCCATGATTCTCTCCTTACTATTATTTCCATAATTCTCTTCTTACCATTCCATTATTATTCCTTGTACTATTACTTCCATAATTCTCTTCTTACCATTCCATGATTCTCACCATATTATTACTTCCCTAAATTATCATCTTACATTCCATGATTCTCTCCTTACTATATTTCCATAATTCTCTTCTTACTATTCCATAATTATCTCCTTGTACTATTACTTCCATAATTCTCTTCTTACCATTCCATGATTCGCACCATATTATTACTTCCACAATTATCATCTTACCATTCCATGATTCTCTCCTTACTATTACTTCCATAATTCTCTTCTTACCATTCCATTATTACTACTACTTCCATAATTCTCTTCTTACCATTCCATGATTTCCATATTATTCTTCCATATTATCATTTACCATTCCATGATTCTCTCCTTACTATTACTTCCATAATTCTCTTCTTACCATTCCATAATTATCTCCTTGCTATTACTTCCATAATTCTCTTCTTACCATTCCATGATTCGCACCATATTATTACTTCCACAATTATCATCTTACCATTCCATGATTCTCTCCTTACTATTACTTCCATAATTCTCTTCTTACCATTCCATTATTATCTCCTTACTATTACTTCCATAATTCTCTTCTTACCATTCCATGATTCGCACCATATTATTACTTCCATAATTATCATCTTACCATTCCATGATTTCTCCATACTATTACTTCCATAATTCTCTTCTTACCATTCCATAATTATCTCTAATTCGCTCTTGCTATTACTTCCATAATTTCTTCTTCTTACCATTCCATGATTCTCTCCATACTATTGCTTCCCTAATTATTATCTTACAATTCCATGATTCTCTCCTTACTATTACTTCCATAACTCTCTTCTTACCATTCCATAATTATCTCCTTACTATTACTTCCATAATTCTCTTCTTACCATTCCATGATTCGCACCATATTATTACTTCCATAATTATCATCTTACCATTCCATGATTCTCTCCTTACAATTACTTCCATAATTCTCTTCTTACCATTCCATAATTCACTTCTTACGATTCAATATTTCTCTTCTTACCATTCCATGATTCACTCCAAACTATTGCTCCCATAATTTTCTCCATACTATTACTTCTATAATTCTCTTCTTACCATTACCAACATAATTCTCTCCATACTTTTACTTCCTTCAGTTACAATATGAAATGAATGATACAATTTTTCTAAAAGTTAATAATATTCTAGAGCATAAAGAAGAACTAAAATTCTAAATACAAATCTCTGAATTACCGAGACACCAAATTATAAAATTAAGAAAATTATTTAATATACGCCAGATTAGTACAAATTATTATACAAATACGATTAACAGAGTGTAAATATGATTTTATGGAAAAGGAAATGCTTTAATAGATATTCCTAAAATACATTTCTATCTTATACATTTCAATGCAATGATAATTTAAAATTCCAATTAAAAAATAAATGCGATGTACAAAATATTATTACACATTATTTTACAAATTTTTAATATTTCGACATTTAAATTAGTGTAAAAAAAAAAAAAAAAAAAAAAAAATCGCATTAACCCTTATTCAGTATTTAGAATTAAAAAAAAAAGAAGAAGAAAAACGAAAAAATATTATTTTAATCGGTGGCACGCAAGTGTTGCTATGCTAATAAGCCAAATCGATCAGAATTCAAATTTTAGAATATAAATAATAAATGCTTGCTCTGTGAGTGTAACCGTGGTAACAGAGCGTAGCGACTTCCAGTGCCCTCTGCGCCTGCGCGAACAAGGCACTAATTGGTGTGTGAGGTAGTGGGCCGCGACAAATTCGGTTCAGACATGCGATTTGAAAGCAGAGGTTTCCCAATGCTGGCTTTTCTTTTGTTGTATTGTATTTCTCAAAACACCTTTTTGGGTGTATCGAACGGGAAATGCTTTACGACTTCAATGGACTTTTTTCCCTACATTGAGCAGCATAATAGCGTGTTTAGCAGATTATGGCATGAGTTTTTATTTGTTGATAATGTTTAAGCTTACAGTATTAGTTAAATGTAGTGAAAATAATCGTGTAATAAAATAATTATTGCAATTGATTCGATTATAGACAGTTGCCAGGGTTTAAATGCTTTATTATATTTTAGTTTAGTAAATTATTCAGAAAAAATATCGATGTTTTACGACTTTTTTCATACTTTCATCATCATAATAGCGTATTTAACAGATTGTAGCACGAATTTTATTTGTTGATACGAGAGTTTAAGCTTATAGTGTTTAGTTAATTATTGTTAAATGAAATGGAAATAATCAAATAATTACTTTAATTGATTTGATTTTAGAAAGTCGACAGGATTGTAATTAGTTAGAAACTAGTTTTTGTTAGTAACTAGTTTAGATTTTTCATACTTTAATCATCATAATAGCTCATTTAGCAGACTGTAGCATGACTTTTATTTTGCTTTATTAAATTATTCTGGAAAAATATCGATGTTTTATGACTCGAATGGATTTTGGACATTTTTCAATATATTGATCATCTTAATAGCGTATTTAACAGATATAGCTTGAATTTTATTTGTTGATACGAGTGTTTAAGCTTTATAGTATTAGTTAAATATTGTTAAATGAAGTGGAAATAATCAAATAATTATTGTAATTGGTTTGATTTTGGAAAGTTGGCAAGATTGAGATGCTTTATTACATTTTACTTTGTTAAATTATTCTGGACAAATATCGATGTTTTACGACTTGAATGAACTTAGGTTTGATTTGTCGCTTTACGGTCATTTTGTGCATACTTTGGGTTAATTAGGCCGGGCTTTAACTTGGATTCCGAACCGCTAACAAACATCCATGACATGGCCAGGATTAGAACCTGAAGGCTGTGGTACCAACAGGCCTGAGCGCTAACCAATTGGAGAATGGAATTAAGAGTTTTTTTCATACTTTGATCATCATAATAGAGTATTTAGCAGATTGTAACATGAATTTTATTTTTTGATACGAGTGTTTAAGCTTATAGTATTAGTTAAATATTGCTAAAAGAAGTGGAAATAATCAAATAATTAATGTAACTGATTTGATTTTAGAGAGTTAGCAGGATTGAGGTGCTTTATTACATTTTACTTTGTTAAATTATTCTGGAAAAATATCGATGTTTTACGACTTGAACAGACTATGGAGTTTTTATATCTAGTATGTTTTAGGATTTGAATGGATTTTGGATTTTTTCATATATTGATCATCATAACAGCATTTTCAGCAGATTGTAGCGTGAATTTTATTTTCTGATACGAATGTTTAAGCTTATAGCATTAGTTAAATACTGTTAAATGAAGTGAAAATAATAAAGCAATTATTGTAATTGATTTGATTTTAGAGAGTTGACTGGATTGAAATGTTGTATTACATTTTACTTTGATAAATTATTCAGCAAAAATATCGATGCTCTATATGTTCAATATATCGTAAATTTCATGGTAAACAATTATTCCATTGCTTTCTTATAAACAAATAATTCATCTTAAATCTTAATAATAATTCATCTAGCTTATATAAGGCATAGCATTAAAAACCTACAGGGAAAAAAAAAAGGGCGTTTGGCTGAAACCCGAAATATACGCACTAAATACAATTATTTAAGCAAATTCGTTTCCTCGAAATTTTGCTATAAAAATGACATTTCTGTTTAATAAAATACAAAAAAAATTTATGGTATCATGCTGATTCAAAACGGGTAAAAAAAGGAAAAAAATCTCAACATGTAAAAAAATTAGACAAAAAAAAAATGCACCTATCTGTAGAATAGTTTTTGTTATAAAAAAATAAACATAATATAAAATCCTTTGCAGCCAAAAGGCCGATTCAAAATGTAATTAATTAATTGATGTCAAAACGGATAAGATTGCTTTTTATATTGAATTGAATGAACCAATTTAGATAAAAAAGTGAATAACAAAGCTACTTTGAGCTCATAACTTAATAAAGGATAAAAATAATAAAATTGTAAGAAAATTAAAGCTAACTGCTAACCGTAAACAGCTTGATCAAAAAAAATTCCATCCAACTAATTACGATAATTCGTTAATTCATTTTGACTGCTTTTTTTTAAAATCAACACATCTTTTTTTTACTCGAAGGGGGAAAAAGATGCCAAGTTTTTAGTTTTTCCGGTCTTGAGATTGTAATTTTTACTAAAAATATGTTTATTTATACACAATCTATTAACAGTTTTTTTATTTACAGTTTTGCATTAGCTATTTTAGAAATCGTTAGCAAAATTGCGAAAAAGTAAAGTAAATAAAAAGCATTTGTTCAAAATGAAGTAAGGATTATAAGTGGATTGCATTTTTGTTACTAAAGCACTTTTGTTGCATTTTTGTTACTAATTAAAAAAAAATGTATACAAGTATTTGAAAATACGAATATATTTAGTTACACACAACTCATTAACAGTTTTTATTTACAGTTTAGCATTAGCTGTTTTAGAAATCATTTGAAAAATTGAGAAAATAAATAATAAAATAAAGCATTTGTATACAATGAAATAAAAATAAGTGAATTGCTTTTTTGTTACTAAAGTTTCTAAAAAAATATAAATAATTTTTAAAAACTAAACATATACACGTATTTGAAAATACGAATATGTTTTTAACTCGGAAAATGCAATATCATTCCAATGACACGAATTTCAATTTATTTCTGTGCAAATTTTGACAAAGATTTGTGTCATTTCAGAAAAGTTTCAAAATTAACAGGTGTTATGCCTTCAACTAGATCAGATAGGACTGAATTACAGTGAATATTCATAAAATGAGTACTTTGTTGTCATTGTCTGAACGTTCTACTATCCAGTTTATTCTTTAACCGTAATCGTTATTGTGTGTAAAACAAAACACATTTTCTTTTGCCATTTCTTTTTATTGTTGTTTTATAACTTTTTATTAAATTTAAAATGGCAACAAATTCAGTGTTTTTTTTATTTTTCAGTTTTCACAAATGTATGGAGTTCATCACATACTGTTTTTATCACTGCAATTGAAAGAATTTGTGATTATTTAGATTTTTTTAGAGTTCTGATACAAGCGCGCACTCAGGGCAGTCCATACTAAGTGAAATGTGTGTGCGTGCTCAAATTTATGACCATTTAAGCTCAATTGTTTTTTGTTAAATATTTAATTTTTCAATGCCTCAGTGGGTTTTTTTTTTATCAGTGTCAATTTTATTATAGTGTCTGAATTGGTTGATTGTTTTGACGTTTTTCCTGATTTAATTTTATTAAATAGTCATGGAAATATTGAAGTTGAAACGATGTAATCTATGAGCTAGCAAAAAAGAAAAAAGATTCAATATTAATTTATACTTTGTAGAGGTGAATTTTTTAGAAAATAAGGTTTTATTTTGTGTACAGTGCTTCTTATTTTTAATGTTCATTTTTTATGTATGTGGACCAAATGAGTGCAATGTAAAAATATTAATAAAAAGGTCTTTTAGACGTTTTTGTTAAGAATGTCTGGTCTTTTCTCCTTTGTAATTTTGATTTGTTTATATGTTCTTTTTTTTTTCTACGGTAAATGACCAAATTTATATGGATTGTGTTTCAATAAATCCATAGGTAACAACATAATTAATATATGGAATTTCGAAGTCGATACCTTTTCTATTATCTATAGTTTAGTAAAGCGGCTATACTTTATTTTGTCGATGTAGGGCTTGAGTCCCCCTCCCCCTCAAGACAAAATTCTTGGTATGCATTTGATAGTTATTATATTTTCTAATATAAATAATTAGGTTTTTAATTTTATTTATGTGAATTCTCGGAGCATTTCAAGTATAATAACTACCATTTTTACTATTAAACATGATATCCCATTTATTTTAAAATCTTTTAATTATTTTTAAAGTGATTGTAGACGGCTAAAAAACATATAATATGGCACCTTTTTTTGTTTAATAGACTAGCCCACTGTAAAATTAACTGCCCCATTAAATGGATCAAATTTCTGGGACTTTAATATACAATTAGGTATATAACTTCGTTGTTCCTAGGGTTGTCCCTGCCGTGAGAGAAGCATTCTCTTCGTTAGAGGTAACTGCAAATCGCAAGAGATTGACAATAAATTTCTCAACCAAATACATATCTGTGTTAAAAACGCCATCCAGTTATACATTTAATCGCTTAAAGATTGGCCTTCATGAGTTTGAAACTGTAGCCTGTTTTAATTATCTTGGATCTCTGGTTAACGCAATAAACAACATTATGTCTGAAATCCAAAACCGTATATCACTTGCCAACAAAACGTTCTTTGGACATGATCCTCTATTGAAATCTCGTTTTCTTTTCAGAAAAGCTTCGTATTTATAAATCTCTTATTAAGCTCATCCTAATGTATGGCTTAGAAACCTGATCTTTAACAAAGAAAAAAAAATGGAAAAAACAAAATTTTAGTTTACCAAAGAAAGTTTAAGAGAAGTATCCTTAGTGGTGTCAAAGAAAATGATCTTTGGCGAAGATGCTTTAATTTTGAAATTTACGGAATCTTTAAAGAGAGCAATTTAATTAAAAGTATTAAAGTTATGAGAATGAATTGGACCACTCATGTTGTTAGAATGAGTGAAAAAAAAACGAGTAAGGAAGGTTTTTTGTTGCGAAGCAATGATGATCATGATGAGCTATTTAAAATGTATCGTCAGATTATGTATTTACTAACCTTTAATTCACTTATTTTGTTATAATAAGGAAGCAAAAATGATGATTATTTATTCGTTTTAAAAATTGTTTTATACTATTCATCATTAGTTTTAAACATTCACTTTATAGTCTTTTAATTCACACAATTTATGTGTATAAAAATAACGGAAAACCATGTCAACTCTTATCATGAATAGATAGAAAGCTTATGTATTAGATTATGTATTTTATACGTGAAATAGAATATGTTTTTTGCCGATTACTTTTTTTAATAGAAAATAAAAGAAAACACAACATGTTTGCGTCTAATCTAACTGACAGCAATCATTCTACATTCATCAATTTTTTCGATAATTTATTTTGTTTTCAGTATAATATCAGTGAAGGTATATTTAAACACAAGTCTTGTAAAAGATAAATTTAAAGATGGGCTTCAACGATTTGTAACAGGAAAAAAGATTAAAATTGTAATAGGAAATAATCTAACAAATGTAATAGAAAATAATGTAAAGAAAAAACAATATTTTACCGTCTAATCTAACTAACATCAATTATTCTACTTTCATTAATTTTTTTGGTAACATATATAATTTTAAGTATAATTTCAGTAAAGGATATTTATACACAAAGTCTAGTAAAAGCAAATTTTCAAGATGAGCTTGTGAATCGGTACGATTCATCGGAGTTCCTTGGTCGCGAAGCGACCAAACCTCCTATTAGCAAGAAATAATTAAACAGTGGTAGTCGGTCACTGCCCATTGATAACGAAAAACAATTTGCACAATATATAGAAAAAGTAAAAATATAAAAGAAAACATATACAAGAAAATACAAAGCACAACTACTAAAAAAAAAAAGAGAAAAAGACCGGAGAGAACCTAAAGCCGAAGCACAACATAGCACCCACGCAGGAGTATTTAAAAGAACAAACAAAAATATACGCGGAGCGCGAACTTAACCTGAAGTTACCAGGACCATAGAAAAATGCAAGAGAAGAAATGCAGTCTACTGATTGATGTTTATAACACACCTAGGTTTTTTACGAGACGAGTGCAGAGAAATATCATATTCAAATTGATTTAATGCTTGGATGACAGAGTTACTAGATCTATTGAGTGATGAATAAAAGTTTTTTGCAATTTTAGCCACATATTCCCTAAAGCTAGGCATGGAAAGTGCATATTTAATTTCGGCGTTTCTAAAATACCATGGGGCATCAACAATCATGCGGATAACCTTGTTTTCGAGCCGTTCTAAAATAATAAAATTGCTTTTGGCTGTAGAGCCCCAGACTGGACTCGCATATGCTATTATCGGACGAAGATAAGCTAACTAGATTAGTGTTTTTAGTTCAATTGTTAGTTTAGAATGTCTGCCCATGACAGAGTAAAATTTACGCAAAACATTATTAAATTTATCGCGCAAGTAGTTAATATGAGCCTTAAATGTTAGTCTTCTATCAAAAATTACACCTAAATACTTAGCTTCTTTAGACCAGGAAATGTTAGTATTAAAAATAGTTATGTTAGGAGGATTATAGACTTTTTTCCTGGTAAATAGCAAGATGAGCTTCAACGATTTTAATTACAAAATGACTGACCTCGCAACTACAGAAAAGTGTTTGGAAAATTTGCATCCTTTACATTCAACTAAAAATTAATAAAGAAATGATTGAAAAATCCATTAGAAATTATTTAATTTCACTTCCTGATTACAGTTGCTCAATAAGCATAGAGATTTTTTTATATACAGTAGAACCTCTGCAAGTCAAACTTCAAGGGAAACGCCAAATAATTCGAGTTATAGAGTTTTCGACTTATGGAGGATTTCGACTTACGCGGACTTTGTAAGGAAATATTCGACTTGTAGAGGTTTAGATTCTTTCTAATTTATTTTGAGTTAGGTAAAACAAATAAAAATTCAAGTTACAGAAGTAATAAACATGTTTATTTGCAACTTAAAAATTATGTTATGTACTACAATAAAAAAAACAAAATAATTCCGAAACAACCTTTAAATTAACAAAAATATAATAAATATAAATAAAAATATAATATATTTAAAAAGTCAATTATTTATTTAATTATTTGCTTTAGACAATTCGATCGTTCTCTATCTATCGCTAAAGTTCAAATGAAATCAATAGTAATAATAAGAATTATAAGAATAAGAATTATAATAAAAATATTTCATAGAATTGGTTATTCTATTTACTGTATACTCATACATTGTTTTCTAAGAAACAATGACGTGCACTGTCGGCAAATCCTTAAAGTCGGTAATTTATTTTTCTTCAAGCTTTAGTTTCAAATGATCAAGTTGTAAAATCAAACATTGCTAATGTTCGAGATACAGAGGTCCAATTTTTTTTTTCCGAGTTACGGAGGGTAAATATATACCAAAATGGCTTGTGGGGATTGACTAAGTATTTCGACATATAGAGAATTGAAATTTCGAGTAATAGAGGTTTTGGGGCTTGAAGGGAAGGGAACAAAAAAAATTTTCGAGTTGTGGAGGTTTTCGACTTATCGAGGTTCAACTTAAAGAGATTCTACTGTATATATAAACAAAGTGATTCATTTTAATGCATTTTTTTTTAAAGGAGGGTTAAACAAGTAATATAAAAAAAAATTAAAGTCAATTCCTATTTTTTTTTCACTGTATTGCAGAAAGTCCTTTACAAATAATTTTCCTTCATTTTTTTAAGTTTATCTGACACCATCTATTGGTAGATATATGCAACTTAAATCTAAAAAATTTTTTAATTAATTAATTAAATTTAATTACTGAATTAATATTTGAAAAAACTGTATTAACATCCAGTGTCATTCACTACAAGTTAAAAAAAAATGTATTTGGACTTGAGTGGATGAATATAAAGTATTTTATGAACGATTGAAAATTTGAACAAGATATATATAGGGAGAGTGTGAGCTAATAGAAGTAATTGAATAAATACATTGATTGAAAAATCCATTTAAATGATTTAATTTCACTTCCTGGTTACACTTGCTCAATAAGCATAGTATTTTTTTTTTTTTAAATATAAACAAAGCCATTCATTTTAATGCATTTTTTTTAAAGGAGAGAGAAAAGAATAAAAAAAAAAAAAAAAAAAGAGCTTTTCGTTTTGAGTCATTAAATTCACTTGAGTGCAGCATTTTACGAGCCGAGCGCGATTGTTGGTGGTCACGAATTTCGCTAATCGCGGGTGGACAGACGAAGGTCACACCGATGCACACGTATTGAGAAATATGAGCACGAGCGCTCGTTCGGAAGGAAGCTGCTTTCGGTGGATCTCGTAAAATTCGCTCGCACTTCGACATTTTATTTTTATTGTCGGATTGCGAAAATTTCGACTGAGGAAAATCGTCGCGTAAAACGAAATTTTAAAGTGGCGACATTTCAATTTATTCAGATGGCAAGTATTTAACGAAAATTCAAAGGTTTGCGTTTTGATTGACCATGAGAATAGCGTATCTATAAATAAACAAAATGTTAACAACATCAAACGAGATATAACGTCATAAAGATGTAACGCGGTGATTGTTATTGTGATTATTGAGTTGATTGCTTACAAATATGAATAGTCTAGTCGAGTAGATATATGAAAGGATCGACTGTAACTAAATGCATCGAAAAATATGGGAGTTTGGAAAAAAGAGGAGTTCCATAAAATTATAAATATTTCAATTTAAAGTTTTTGTTGTTGTTACTTTAGAAAATCTTACTAAAGTAAAATATATTATTACGATGATGTCACAAAGACGACGATGCCAAAAATATTAAAAGTATTTACGATGATGTCACAAAGACAGTGATGTCAAAAAGATTTTAAAGTATTTACGATGATGTCACAAAGACAGTGATGTCAAAAAGATTTAAAAGTATTTACGATGATGTCAAAAAGATTTTTCACTGTGATTGTGATTATAGGATTGATTGTTTACAAATATGAAGAATCTAGTTTATATTTTTATTGATCAGGCATGCGTTTATATTTTGACTGACCATAAAAATAACGTATCTATAAATTTAAACAAAAATGTCTACAAAATACGAGATTTAATGTCATAAGGATTTTTTACGATGACTGTGATTGTGATTATTGGGTTGATTGTTTACAAATATGAATAATCTAGTTTACATTTTGATTGATTATGTATAAGTTTACATTTTGATTGACCATGAGAATAACCTATCTATAAATATAAACAAAATTGTCTACAACATCAAACGATATGTGATGTAAAGATTTTTCACGGTGACATTCTAACTGTGATTGTAATTATTAAGTTGATATATGAAATGATCGTCTGCGACTGGATGAATCGAAAAAATATTTTTACTTGGAACTTTATAAAATTATAAAGGAGCACATTTCAATTTATTCAGTAGGCATTTAATGGAAATTCAAAGGTTTGCAATTTGATTGACTATGATTGACTATGAGAATAACGTATTTATAAATATGAACAAAAATGTCTACTCATCAAGTGATATATAATGTAATATAAAGATATTTCACGATGACTTGTGATTGTGATTATTGGGTTGATTGTTTGCAAATATTAATAATATAGTTTACATTTTTATTGACCGTGTATAAATTTACATTTTGATCGACCATGTATAAATATATATTTTTAATGGCCATGTATAAGTTTATATTTTGATTGACCATGAAAATAACGTATCCATAAATATAAATAAACATGTCTATAACATCAAACGAGATATAATGTCATAAAGATTTTTCACGATGATTGTGATTGTGATTATTAAGTTGATTTTTTACAAATATGAATGATCTAGTTTACATTTCTAATGACATTCATACGTTTATATTTTGACTGACTATGAAAATAACGTATCTATAAATATAAGCAAAAATGTCAACACATCAAACGAGGTATAATGTCATAAAGATTTTTCGTGATGACTGTGATATTATTTGATTGTTTGCAAATATGAATAATCTAGTTTACATTTTTATTAAGCAGCTATAAGTTTACATTTTGTAGGAACATTGACCAGGAAAATAGCGTATCTATAAATATAAACAAAAATGTCTACACGATATAATGAGCAGCAAACGAGATATAATGTCATAACGATTATTTCATGATGACTGTGATTGTGATTATTGGATTGATTGCTTACAAATATGAATAAACTAGTTTATATTTTTATTGACCATGTATAAGTTTACATTTTGACTAACTATGAAAATAATGTATCGATAAATGTAAACAAAAATGTTTACACATCAAATGAGATATAATGTCAAAAAGATTTTTCACGGGGACTGCGATTATGATTATTAGGTTGACTGTTTCCAAATATGAATAATCTAGTCTCATAGATATGTAAAATGATCGACTGCTACTAGATGCATTGAAAAATATTTTCTCTTGGGGTTTTATAAAAATATAAAAATTTTCATTTAAAATTTTTGCTGGTGTTCCTTTAGAAAATCTTACTAAAGTAAAACATATTACGATATTTATGATAATGTCGTAATGATTTTTCAGGTTGCCATTTTAACTGTGATAGTGATTATAAGGTTGTTTGTTTACAAATATGAATAATCTAGTTGTGCAGATATATGAAATGATCGAAAAATATTTTCTCTTGGAGTTTTATAAAATTAGAATGTTGTTCCTTTAGAAAATTTAATAAAGTAAAGTATATTACGATAGTTATTGTAAAAACACAACTGCTGTTCATGTCTTGTGATTTTTCAAATAGAGATAAGAATTTCTCTAAAATTTCTTTTTAGATAAGGTTTCGTTTCTTTGTATATATTAATGCAAAATTTCCCCATTTCTTTTCTAAAAAGTTTCTGCTTTACTTAAAAATTGATAAGCTGGATTTTGAATATCATTGAATTTTAAGAAACCATAAAATCCAATAAATGACCAAAGCTCTAAGGAATAATGTTGATTCATTCACTTACAATATAAGAACTGTAATAATAAGAATTCATTTTAAAAAAAAATTTTAGTCGTTGGGGATTGGATGTGTCTGAATTTTAACCAATTAGCAAGCTCAAAATAATCACATATATATTACGTTAATTTAAATTATTGAATTAAAGACATAAAACCATTAAGTCTTAAGACATGCTTTGTAAACGTTTCCTTGGATAAATGAAAGGTGATTTTAGGCTTTAACTTTTTTAATTGTTCGGCGAAGGTATGAAATAGTTAAATAATAAAGTTATAAAAAATCTCGCCAAAAAATAATGAAATAAATGGATATGTTAAAGTTTTGATTTTATTTTACAAACAAAAAAAGAGCGTTAGTATCGACAAACAATGGATTATATTTATATACGTTATTTGATTCCACTCTCTAATGGTGTTTCATCTTAAATATTTTAACGAATGGCGTGATTTTTTTATTACCTTGTGTTAAATTACTGAGAAATGCTATCTTTTTTTAATGTATAAATATATTTATTTTAGATAATAATTTTTCTCATTTTTCTCATTTTATTTTATGCCTAACATAGTTAGTTAACAGTTGTTAAATTTTAGTAATTCAATTTTATTACTTTATTTATTTCATTTAATTTAACATCTAACATGTTAAAATATTTCCGTATACACATTTGTGGTTTATTTTTCTTTTCATTTCATTTTATTTATTTACTATTTTTTGGATTGGTTTGTAATAAGTTTGTATTCATGTAAATGAATTTTTGCCATATACAAGCATCTCATCTGTTTTAATTTAGATACATTTTAAATCCGGAATTAAATAATTTTAATAAATTTGATTTAAATTTTAATTATTTTTTGTAATAAATTTGTAACCAATTGATGATGATGAAATAATTTTGCTCATAATTTGAGAATAAGACATTTGCATTATATTTTTTCTCTCTTTCATTTTGTTCTTATTTAAAATTAAGTATATTAAAAGTTTAAAAATCCTTTTTATATCATTAAGAAAATTCAAATATTCAAATATTTCCCATGCTTATTGCCGATAGTGCTGTATCAAGTTATTTTTGGTTTTATATTTGGTCGAACTTAACAAAAAAAATGTATGAAATGCTACTTTTTTCGACCGTAGTAAATATATAATTGATAAAAGCAACACGACTATTTAGGTTGATCGTTTACAAATATGAATAATCTAACAGCGTAGATATAATTATTATATATATTAGTGATATATTATTATTAATAGATTATATTAATTTGATCGATTGCGACAAGCATAAAATACAAATAAATGAAGAATGCCTTTTTTTTTTTTTTTTTTTTTTTTTTGTAGTTTTATAGAATTATAAATTTATAATCTTCATTTTAAGTTTTTGCTGTAGTTGTTTCTTAAGATAAAATCGTAATAAAGTAAAATATACTATGGTGTTTATTGGAGAAAAGCAACTTCTGTTCATATCTTGTGAATAATGAAAACATTAACTACTAAAAAGAAATATTCTTTAAATAAATACATCTATAATAGTTTTAAATGATATTTAAAAAGGAAATTGTTTTATAATTAATTGTTATAAAATATTCAACAAATGATTACATCAAAATTATTCATATTAATAACAATAATAATAAATTTTATACGAAAATTCATTGTTTGGTTGTTTAAATGTAATTTGACTAGAATATTTTTATTGCTACTGTATTAAAATTCTAGATGCACGGTTATAGTGTTTAATTATTAACATTGCCTTAGATTGCCTATTATGAGAACGAGGGGAAAATTATTTTAGAAAATAATTGCATGAATATCGGATAAGTGTAAAACTTAAAAATCAAGATAATACAAATTTGTCTGAGTTTTTATATTAAGATATCAAGTCATATAAGAAAAATATCTTTTACTTAATCAATACAGTAAAACTTCATTTATACGGCAACTCTTTTATGAGATTTTCTGAGTTGAACTTTGAATTTCAAAGTCGTTTCATCACTAATATTATATTATTTCAAAGTCTGAGTAGAAAATTTAGCTATAAATTTCGACTCAAATATAAAGTTATGAAATTAGTCCTTAATTAGTCGACTTTCAAAGTCAAATTTTAAAATTATCCCACATTTGTATCTACTATAGAAGTGCTCTAAACTCTTTGCAAATTGCCCCGATTATCTTAGCTCTCTTGATCGAGTTACATTGAACATTGATAAAAAACATTATGGTCGTCTTTTTTCATTTTGACCAGAAAATTTTTTCGACTTCTATTTCATCTTCCATTCCAGTGTTAAACAGCGTAAGCTCGTTTGGAAGGGGGAATAGCAACAAGAATCTTATAACTTACCTTACTAACCCTTAAAGAGTGGGGAAGGGCATTCTTCTAAATAATGGATCGGGTAACTTTTCGCTCTTGCGAGACCGTGCCAGACAGTCAGATGAACAACAAGAAATGAAACATGACATGGTTAAAAACCGCAAACAACAAGAGCAGTGATGATATTGTTCATCAGAAGGAAATGACATATTCTGAAGGTTTAAAATAGATTGAAATAAATATTGCATACATCGAGCAGCAATAAGAGGTTGCGATTGTGATGGCACTTATGCAATGGCCTGACATTGCAGATAAAAAATACAAATAATCCCACAAATAAAAAATATCATGGATGTCTTCAAATGAAATTTTTTCCCCCCATTTTTATGAAAGCATTGAAAGTGTGCGCACATCATGAGAACTTAAGTACACGTAGTACCATAAAAATTAATAAATTGTTCATGAGTTTGTAAATCAAGTTTATTCGAGTTTTTTACCTGTCCGTGAACTTGGTCCATATTAATTCGAAGATCGGGATTCTTCCATAAAAAAATAATGATCAATCTTGATCGATGAATTCGTATTTCAATGGATTCGTGCAAAATATAATGTAAATATGAAATATTTCTATGCATGTAATAGTTGCTGTTTATATCGTGTAAGCGCTAAGTTCTTCTGTTATGAGGTTCGTGATAAAGCGAAGTCAACAAGTAAAACTGAGATCTGTAATACATGAGAAAATTCTGTTTTCCGAAACTATAGAAGTGATAGGAAAATTTTATTCATGTTTATAAATATTATGATAAATTTACGCATTCAAGAAAGTGGCGCCACTAAAAATTCACTGAAAGAAAACAGGATTTACAGCTGAACCTAAATTGGTAGTTGAATGCAGAATGCCGAATGAATATAGCAGATTAAAATTAAGTTAACCCCGTACAGTAAAATTTTTTTTTAAATACAGTTTTGTTTCATAATATTTAAATTGTTATTAAATCCAAAATATACATTAGTAGAATTTTGATTAATGAATTTACATGCTGTTTTATTTTTTATTACATAGAATTTTAATTATAAATTTAGCTGTTAGGTATGAATTCAGATTCAGTTTAGAATCACAACTATAATCTTCTGCTTCACCAGAGCTTCCCAGGTTACTATACAATCCATCGTGACTATTATCACTCCCTTTATTCATTTTCACTTTCATTCCTTTTTGGAGGGGGGAGTTTGAGAAGTAAATTCAAACTGTCCTAAGCAATAAATGATATTCAGTTTCATGCCAATCTATTGGGTATTGAAGGACATCATACCAAATGTCAGTAAAACAACATGGAATTGCGATAAAATGATATTCGCCAATCTTTTCGGTGCTGAAGGATATCGAATCAAATGTCTGTAAGACAACATGAAAACGCTATAAAATGATGTTCGCCAATATTTTCAGTACTGAAAGACATCGAGTCAAATGTCTGTAAAACAAGAGGACATCGCGATAAAATGATATTCGCCATTTCAGTACTGATGGATATCGAGTCAAATGCCAGTAAAAACATGAAATCGCGATAGATTGATTATCGACAGACGTTCGATGGTTATTCTTAGTAAATTAGTATTCGTCTAAGAATAATACAAGTTAGACCAAAATACTCGTTCTATTTCAGAACGAAAAATTAATTTTCGCACGAGTTAACTCGTGGTATTCTGTAAAGATACGAGTATACTAGGAATAATCCGTTAAGGGATTGGTAGAAAACAGTGACGATATTAGAGAGTTTTTGCATACCGTACGTTAGTTACAGTAGGACGTCCGTTAGCTTTTTCTCCCTAGCGCGCATGCTCATAGGAAACTGAGCATGCGTGCTAGGGAGAAAAAGCTAACGGACGTCCTACGGTAACTAACGTACGGTATGCAAAAACTCTCTATTAACATTTTTGTAATGACTTTAGTACTCCTATGGTTATTGATCATGGCTGATGTCCTTTTAATATTGTGGTTAATTTCTTGTTCATAGGTTGGTTATGATTATCGAATGTTGGCACTATTGAAGTATGTATGACCACGTTTCTATCATTATTAATTAAATGCTATGGAAAATGCAGGCTTACACATGATCAATTAAAATTCATGAATATATTTCAGTTTTATATATTATTATTTATTTTTATTTATGCTTCATCTTATATTCTAATTATTAATGAGTTGGCGAGTCCTGCTTATCATAGTTAAAATAGATCAAGTTCACCTCGGCAAAACTTCGGTTCACTTAAGCAAAAAAAGTCGGATAAACCGGAATAATATAAATCTTCAATGTAAAAATAAGTTTCAATTTAAAATTGCATTGCATTTTATTAATTTTTATGATTCTACATGTACTTATAATGAATACTTGCAAAGCTATCATAAAAATGGGTAACAAACTTGCACATTTGAGCAATTCATTTTATTGTTGCTGTTTGTGAGATGATAAATGTTTTCTTGCTTCAATCAATGATACGCCATTGTTTCAGTGATACACCATTCATCAGAATTGCTGATGTAGCATCTTCTTGCCGCTCAATGCATTCAATGGTTTTTTTTTTGTCAATCGAACTCAGATCATGATTCATAGATCCTCACCTGCTCCATGGTTTGCGGTTTTCAACAGTGTTTGCGATCATGAAATCTGTGATTCCTAGCTGTTCATCAACGTTTTTCCACTCAGCAATATCTTCTTCAACAAGGGTTTCGTAAGCAGGAGGTGTTTATACCTGATATGATGCCTCTAATGAAACAGGGCTACGAGTGCAGATGTTCCAGAACGACACCTTCACACATAAATGCAATAGCATCTTCAGCATCTTCAATATATTCTAGGTAATGTTGTCTCCATATCGCCCGATTAGTTATTTTGCCATCCCCTCCCTTCTTGTGCTGAGAGTCAGATACGAATTAGCGAGATGTACACACACACATACATACATAAGTATATACGTTTCCTTTTCGTTCTTAACTCGGTTTAAGGGGGATCTCGATTAATCGTGGCGTGCATAATAGGGATCATAGTGTATTTCAGTTTATATTCTCTAATGTAAGGAATCAAAAATCACTATTATAGCTGACGAGATTACTGTACTCACTAAATATTACACGATGATTCCCAGCTCAGGTGCAAAATATATAATGTTTTGTTTTTTTAACAATAACCGAAGGCTTTAGGTACGAATCGGGGCGGTGAAATGGATGTTTGTTGGTAGTTCGGAATCAACTTTAAACTGTAGGTCCCAGTCTATTTAGCCTAAAGTGTGCACAAGAGGAGCGACGAACCAAACCAAATTTTTAACAATAATAGCTCTCGTTAGGATCTGTTCAAAGGATCGTTCTATCAGGAACTGATCGGTGGGCTGTTTTTTGAATCCACTTAATTATTCCAGGAACCACCCACAGATGGACCATGAGAGAAGACCATAACTTCCTATGCGGATTTTTAAGGTTAACCGACTAGCATTTGCGTGTCTTATGGGATAAAAATATAAACTCTCTGCCAGATAGCCTGATTATTGATGTCATCGTCCTTGAGTTTCCTCTTTTCTGAATGTAATGACTGCAACGGCACTACTAGGGGTGATAATAACTATAATTACAGCTATAACTACAGTGACCTACTCCATGATTATGCAAGATGATTATATTACCACTGAACTAGATATTGGTTGGGCAAATATATTTTTCGAGATTGAAAATGTACTATATTTATATGGAGGTTAACGCTGCCAAAATACCTCAATAATGTCAAACTGTCTGAATTGTCTAAAAATTATACTTTAATTTTCAATTTACAGTGACCTACTCCATGATTATGCAAGATGATTATATTACCACTGAACTAGATATTGGTTGGGCAAATATATTTTTCGAGATTGAAAATTTAATATATTTATATGGAGGTTAACGCTGCCAAAATACCTCAATAATGTCAAACTGTCTGAATTGTCTAAAAATTATACTTTAATTTTCAATTTACAGTGACCTACTCCATGATTATGCAAGATGATTATATTACCACTGAACTAGATATTGGTTGGGCAAATATATTTTTCGAGATTGAAAATGTAATATATTTATATGGAGGCTAACGCTGCCAAAATGCCTCAATAATGTCAAACTGTCTGAATTGTCTAAAAATTATACTTTAATTTTCAATTTACAGTGACCTACTCCATGATTATGCAAGATGATTATATTACCACTGAACTAGATATTGGTTGGGCAAATATATTTTTCGAGATTGAAAATGTAATATATTTATATGGAGGCTAACGCTGCCAAAATGCCTCAATAATGTCAAACTGTCTGAATTGTCTAAAAATTATACTTTAATTTTCAATTTACAGTGACCTACTCCATGATTATGCAAGATGATTATATTACCACTGAACTAGATATTGGTTGGGCAAATATATTTTCGAGATTGAAAATGTAATATATTTATATGGAGGTTAACGCTGCCAAAATGCCTCAATAATGTCAAACTGTCTGAATTGGCTAAAAATTATACTTTAATTTTCAATTTACAGTGACCTATTCCATGATTATGCTAGATGATTATATTACCACTGAACTAGATATTGGTTGGGCAAATATATTTTTCGAGATTGAAAATGTAATATATTTATATGGAGGCTAACGCTGCCAAAATGCCTCAATAATGTCAAACTGTCTGAATTGTCTAAAAATTATACTTTAATTTTCTATTTACTTAACTGAAAAAAAAAATTCTCTGAAATTTAAACGACATCTGTTGAAAAAGTGTAAAATTGAAAATCCCTATATATTATGGCTTATTTTAGATAATACACTCAGAAACTACATCGTAATGCTTAGATCTCATCGTGATAAAATACAAAGCTTATCTACTGATAACACTATGAGTAAACAGCTCGAAAAAATACTGTTTGAGATTAAATAAAGATAATAATCTAGTTACAGATAATTTGAGGTTAGATAACAGTAGTTATTTCATTTCCTTTTTTAAAATTTATAAGGAAAAAATTTTAGCGTATTGGCACTAAAGATATTTTAACTAAACAAACGTTTACAGCATTTTTTTTAGATAGCATAAAACATTAAATTTTCTGTTAATTCAAAACATTTGAATTAAAATAATGACAATTTATTTTCATACTTAAAAAAAAATTATGTGCATATTATACGTCGTTTTTTTTATCTGTAATTTGCTTCGATGTATAAGGGAAATACTTTTGTATTTAAATTAATCAAAAATCAGAGATGTGATTCGAATAATTTTAAGTAAAACTTTCTTTATATCGTTAAAATACAGTAACTCGTTATGCTAACTTGGAAATATAATTATTACTTTGTTGAAAACATACCTGTATCAAACAATGCTGAATAGAATCAAATTTATGAATTCTTAATTCTTTGAAAAAGTAGCACGACAGTTCAATTTCCCCTAAATTAAAAAAAAAAAAAAAAAAAAAAAAAAAAAAAAAAAAAAAAAAAAAGACGGCAATTGAAATATAATCTTATTGAAAAATATAGATCGCATATTTTTTAAATAATATATTTGGTTTTAATAATAAATGTGCTATGATTTAGTATTTGAATTTTAGGATAAATGTACAATCTTATTCAACACAAAAATAAGAAATCTTAACTTGGGCTGCATTTGAAAAATTTTCTGTTGGACGAATATATATATATATTTGTTCTTTTAGCAGACGTTTGTCAAATCAACCCTATGTGTGTATATATATATATATATATATATATATACTTGTATTTTATTTGATAGGAAGTCTTATTAGTAAAAAAAGTATTGCAATATATTGGTATGAAGAAAATGTCACCGTCTTTTTTAATAACTAGTAATTTTTTCACATTTGAATTTATAATTTTTATTAAGAGACAAGTTGCGTTTGATAGAAGGTTTACTTACAAAAATTTGCCACTGGAAACGATTTATAAAACAAATGAGAGGGAAATAAATCCTTATAAAAGGGTAAATTAAAATAAATATGAAAGTTAGAAGCAATACAAACAAGGTTGGTGAAAGAAGATATATCGTATTTAAATTTACTTATTTCTAAAATCGCGCGGTAGAATACACGAATATCAAAAAATTACTTTCACGAATTCATTCGTTCATTATGATCACGAATAAAAAAAGCCTCCTCATCATGAAAGACGAAATTCTCTGCTGAATTTTTCTCTGACAATTCCCAACATAACTTTTTCTAATTCCCAACATAACGTCTCTTTCTATATTGTGAGCGGCTTGATGGCCAATTGACTAGCGCTCTGGCCTTTGGTGCCACAGGCTTTAGGTGCGAATTTTGGCAATGGTATGGAAGTTTGTTAGTGATTCGGAATCCACGTTAAACTGTAGGTCCCCGTCTAATTAGCCTAAAGTGTGCAAACAATGACTGTAGAGCGATAAACCAAACTAAAACAAACCATCTTCTTATATTGTGGCGCATTTTATGTAATCATTTAATATAGTAAATGCAACCAATTTGAAAATGTTGTAAATGGTCATAATAACAATGTAAGTGTACTTTTTAGATATTACAATTTCTTGTTCAAATATGAGCTATATTTTAAAGTATTAATGTATGATAATATTCTATTTAAAAATAAAATGATTTTTTTTATGTACAGCAATTATAATCCGTCGACGATATATGTCTCCTCATAACTCGTACCAACAAAGTTCAACTACTGTATTTGTGGTTGAAATCTTAAACTACTATAACATTTTTCAAATTTAATGCGCTTTTCTGATGCTAATATGATATTTAAAAAATTAGTATTGAAGACTTTTATTTTAACACATTAAGTCAGATATGTCCGAAAGAACCATGATAAAATGTAGTGATTAGCAGGCAGATTTCTTGAAAATATAAAAGTTTCTAGAAAGCAATTTTAAATAATTTTCTACTTCGTTGCGGATCTTTGTTATTCGTTAATAAACTTTTAACAACTGAAAATACATACTTTTATTCAGGCGCGCATTCAATAGGTCATACTGAACTGCAAGTAACAGAAAATGTATCTGAAATCAAAATTTCATGCATTAGTTATTTTATTAATTGTCATAATATCTTACATGAAAAAAAAATTGTGTCTGCCAATAAGGCCTTTTAAGGGTTAACACATATGTTTAAATCGCAGTTCATATGCAGTTCATATCATTCTTATTATACAAAACCTTCATTAGACCTATTTTGGTCTATGGCTCTGAAACTTGGACTTTGACAAGATCTGATGGGGTGCATTTGGGTCTATTTGAGCGGAAGATTTTAAGATTCTTGGAGGTGTTAGGGAAAGTGATTGTTGGAGAAGACCGCAGAAATTTATAAATGCTATAAAGGCCCCGATATTATACAATTTATTATCATCAATAGATTAAACTGGGCTGCTCATGTGTTTAGAATGAATGATTTAAACCATGTACAAAGGCTCGTTTTGGCAAAGCCACATGGACATAGAGGAAGAGGACGACTCAAGTTGAGATGGGTAGACGTAGTTGAAAACAATTTTGCTGTACTGAAGGTTAAGAATTGAAGGATCATTGTCACCCAGAGGAATGCATGGAAATCCCTTCAAAGGAAAGCCTTGACCCACTCAGGGATGTAGTACTATTGATGATAATGAGTTATTTTATTAATAATTTTTACACTGCCTTCATTGAGTACAAATACATAAAAGTATTGAACAAAGAATGAAAACTTAATTTCTAAAAAAATTCTAAATTAAAATTCCATCTTTTCTCTTTTCTCAGTTCATCGTTTACATTGTACATCAATATTTCGATGAATATTTACTAAAGATAAATCAGTAAAAACGCTGGCTCTATTCAAAAAATTCATGCATGATATTAAAATTTACACTGTCAAAAGAAAAAAAAAACACTGAAAAACTAAATTAAAAAACAATTGAAGCGTATTTGAGAAGTGTTCATAAAATAGACACGTGAAAGTATTTCACTTATGCGCTTGAAGGGGGGGGTAGGCTCAAGCCCGACAGCCTGGTACGAACTTGCTTGGATTACAGAAGAACATATAACTTAATTTATGTTCTTTAGATAATGAGGGAGATATAGCTAATGCCCATTGCAGTTCATTGAGTGCCCATGGCAGTTCTGCTAATATGTGAATTAGCTGCTTGTTGGCATATTGGCTAGCACTCTGACCATTGGTACCATAGGCATCAGGTTCGAATCCTGGCGGTGGCATGAATGCTTCTAAATTTATTCGGAATGCACGTTAAACTGTACATCCTAATCTAATTAGCCTAAAGTGTACAAAAAATTATTGTAGAGCGACAAACAAAACTAACATGTGAATTTAAAAAAAAAGGGGGAAAGTATTTTATTGTATTGTACTGTTTTGATAAAGGAAAGACTTTTCACAGTCGAACATTATTGCAAAACTTGGTCTTTCTCTTTTGTACGTATTAGCTTGGGCAGAAATTCACAATGAGGAATAAACAAAAATTTTGCATAGAAATTTGGGGAAATTAGTTTTGCAATGTATAGTATTCGAAGTGGTAAACGTTAAGTGGAAAGAAGGGGTTGCAGAAAATTTTATGGAAACCTTGCTCAAATCTTGAAAATCATTGAGAAAATGACTCGGCCAAGCTGAAGTGTAGTAGGTAATCCGTCAGCGTATTGGAAAGAAGCTAATATTCCAAGCGTACAATGTTGTGCAAATCATGCCTACTCATGCCAAATGTGAATAGGAGTACGTCTCACTCTTTGATTGTGATTTTTTATATAGAACAAGAATTGCACTAGACGTGCCTACAATTGGGAATTTAATTATTTAAACTTTATTAACAAGTACATGGATATATCGAACTTTTGATCATATCATTAGAATTTTTTTTCTCTTCTTCTTAAATTAAGTTTCGGCAATTATGTTCGGTTAAAAACATATTTAGGCGGTCTTTTCTTTTTTTAAATTGAAAATTTTATATCTCAACGACCAATAATCCACATACATATATATAAAATATTATATAATTTTTTTAACGTAAAAATAATACTTAGTCCGACCTATGATCCACATTAAAACAGTATAAAGTTTTAACGTAAAAAAATACCTATTCCCATAATTTGATTTAACTATATAGAAAATAATAGTTAACGTTAACAACGACGTATAGTCTACATTGAAATATTATTAGGTTTTAACGTAAAAAAATACTTACTACTCCTATAATTTGATTTAAGTATAAAGAGAATAATAGTTAACGCTAAAAACGATATATAATCTATAACGTTAACAAAGACCTATACTTTACACTAAAATATTGCATAAATTGTAAGGTTTTAACGTAAAAAAATACATATTCCTATAATTTGATTTAACTATATAGAGAATAATAGTTAATGTTAACAACGACCTATGATCTACATTAAAATATTATCAGGTGCTAACGTAAAAATAACGTTTATTATAAAGTTTTAACGTAAAGCTTTATAAACAGGAAATTACGGTTTTATTTAATTATTTATTATTATTATTATTATTTTACATAATTGTAAATAGTAAATTCTATTTTATAACTTAATGTAAACTCCTTCGTATTTTGAGACAAGTTTTCTCCTACGAGTACATATAAGAACAAATCACGTAGGATAATTTTTATGCAAACCAGAATGCTTGCGGGTAGAAGGAAATGGATACCTAATAAGACGATTACAGATCAATCTACTTTTTGTTTTTGTCATTCATCATGAATAGCTTAGCTGCAGAAACGATTTAGTTCATGTGCTGAACTCTATAAGCTGCGGAATTAATGATGATGTTTCTGCATGCAAATAGCTCCGTTGCGGTTTCACGTTTTCCGCCAACTGTTAAAAACAGCTGCATGGCAACAGCTACTGATCAGTTTGCCCACATCATCGGTTGGATGTCTCGGCAAAGTTGGAAAGCAGCAATTTGGCCCTTTCCTTAAAAAAAAAAAAAAAATGCGTACTCTGTTATTTGATTTAACTATGTAGAGAATAACAGTTGATTTTTTTTAAAAATATGATAACTTAAAACTCATTCCGAACAATATTTGTTGTTGTCGAAAGTTTTGAATTGAATTTGTTTAAGAAGTTTGTTTTGTTTGTTTAGCAATTCAATGCACTAAAAATATTTAGTCAAATTAAAAAAAATACATGCCCCTACAATTTGATTTAACTACATAGAGAATAATAGTTGACTTTTTAAAAATGAGACAACTTTCAAAATACATTTTGAATGATTTTTTGTTGTTGTTGTCGTCGAAAGTTTTAATAAACTATAATGAGGGCGATATACCTAATGCCCATTGCAGTTCATTGAGTGCCCATGGCAGTTCTGCTAATATGTGAATTAGTTGCTTGTTGGCATACTGGCTAGCACTCTGACCATTGGTACCATAGGCATCAGGTTCGAATCCTGGCGGTGGCATGACTGCTTCTAAATTTATTCGGAGTCCACGTTAAACTGTACATCCTAATCTAATTAGCCTAAAGTGTACAAAAAATTATTGTAGAGCGACAAACAAAACTAACATGTGAATTTAAAAAAAAGGGGGAGAGTATAACACATTCTGAATAATATTTGTTGTTGTCGAAAGTTTTGAATTGAATTTGTTTAAGAAGTTTGTTTTGTTTGTTTAGCAATTCAATGCACTAAAAATATTTAGTCAAATTAAAAAAAATACATGCTCCTACAATTTGATTTAACTATATAGAGAATAATAGTTGACTTTTTAAAAATGAGACAACTTTTAAAACACATTTTGAATAAATTTTTTTTGTTGTTGTCGTCGAAAGTTTTGAATACGTTTAAGAAATTTTTTCTGTTAAACAATTCAGTTAGCTAAAAATATTTAACCAATTTTTTTATGTAGGAAAATACAGATGAATTTCAATAGAAATTTCTTTTTTCAAAAACAAAATGGGTTTTAAGAAATTTTACTGTCAGAAAACACAATTTGAAGAAACTTTAAATAATAATTATGATAATAAATAAATAAGCATTTGAATTTTAAATAACTTATCTCTTTTTACTTTATTATCTGAATCGTGAATGTTCAGCATTAATTTAATTAGTTAATTAATTAAACTTTTTGTAGGTTTTATCAGGATTATTGTTGTTATATTATAAAAATGTTTTTACAGTAATTCTAACAATAATTTTACATAACTTACCTGTTTAAAATTTATTATCTGGATCCTGAATATTCGTCATTAATTTAATTAGTTAATTAATTAAATTTTTTTGTATTTTTTATCAGGATTAATGTTACCTCATAAAATGTTTTTTACAATAATTACTAAAACATTTAAGTAAATCAAATAGAGTACCATTTAAAAATATAATGTTTCTTTGAAATTTTGAAACTAATACTTTAAAACAGAGCTAGAATTCATTTAATTTTATTTTTTACTTCTGATTTACTAACTTCATTAAATAATTAACGGCAAAAATTTAATCAAATGCTTTCACGATAAAAAAACATTATTCATTTTAAGCAAAGAAAGGAAAAATGAGCTTAAAAAAATGCATAAAAGAAACAAAAAATTATTGTATAATTAAGAGCTGAACTTTTAGAACCTTATGCATATTGTTCTTTTTTGTATATTTTTATTTTACCATAAAAAAATTCTTATTGTAATCAGGTATTGCTTCAATTCATTTTTATTTCTGAAGTTCTCAAAAATTCTTTCTTTGGAAATTTTCCTTTTTTCTGAATTTCATAAGGAGTTTGTTTTTCAACATTCTGTTTTAATAATGATGAACAATTAACTTTTTTGCAAATAAAACAGTATTATTCTTATGAAAATTAATGTAATTGAATAAAGTATTTTTAATTTTGATTATTAAGCATATTAGAGCATTCGAAGTTGTAAAAATTTTCGGTTTTTAAATACTTTGCGTAATTTCAACATTCTGTGCTGTGAGTAGAATAAGCATATTGTCGAATTTATCTTTTTTTTATTCAACAAAAATCTATTTCAAAATGTAATTAATAAATTATATAAAGTGTTTGTCTTATGAATTTTAACGCACAAAAGAACTGTCTATTTTATTGATGAAATTTTTACTTACAAAAAAGAGCATAATTTTTAATAAGAATTCTGAAAACATTTTAATACATTTTCTTAGCGTTTCAGCTTTACCGTGGTCAAATGATCTCTATTCAACCATTTTTTTAGACTTTTCAAAAGAATTTCGAAGCATTATTATTTTTGAAATTGCGATTATTGTTTTAATGTAATAACTATGTAACACTTAGTAAGCAATTTTTAACACAATTTCTTATTTAGCATTCTGGAATCGCTTCTTATAATATCGACTGTTTCGAAAAATTTTACATTTAATTTAATAAACTAATATAAAAAAAGAAAAACTTCTAATTTAAAACATCTAATTTTTTCTTCAAACTAAAAATTTCTATTCTTATAGATAAAATATTTGTTTTTTCCTATAAAAAATACACATTTTATAGTTTGTCAATAAAATACTTTTATTATTGTTATTGGAACCAATTATTTTTATTATTAATAGTAGAAGTATTTGATAATTGTAATATTTTCAGAATCAAAATTCCGCTACCTGCTAAATTCTAAATTGTCGATTGCAATATTTAGCTGTTGAAATATTTATTTACTTTGATTGAGGTAAATTTATGTATATGTGCGCTTATTATATACTATAAAATCAATGTAATGTGCTATTTTCAATATAATGTGTATTTATTATACATCAATGTAATGTGCATATTTCAACATAATGTGTATTTATTATACATCAATATAATGTGCATTTACGTTCTTATTATATACTATAAAATTAATGTAATGTGTATTTTATACATTTTATATAATAAATACAAGTTTTATTATTTTTGCAATAAATTGCATTTATTATTCAATATTTTAGGAATCAAGCTGTTGAAATATTCCTTTGATATTTACAATTTATTACAACAAATTTTCAATGTAAGAAAGTAACTGCCGTGTTTACATGCGTAGCGTTTAAAAAATTGTGTTTTCTTTGACGTTATAAATATTAGCTGATTTTCCGTTTATTTTAAATCTTAAGTTTAGTTATCTTAGAGATGGAATAAAAAATATGAAAAGTTCCTTTTCTTACGTATTGTCATGTCAAATATTTATATATTTTTGATGAGTCACGGCGTATGCATCTGTTTTGAAGAAATCTTTCGGTTTGCGTAATCTTTTGCTGACGCACTATCCAGTCATCCAATTCTTGAGGTATAATAAATAGCACAGGCAGAATACGTTTTCCATTTTAATAGTTAAGTGCGTCAAATTTTAACACCTGTGTCAATCCATTCCATTTTTTTACCAAAGGCAAGTCACGGAAAACCAAGCAATACGACTAGATTTTCCGTATACACCAAGTCACGGATTCGTATAATGATTGAAAATGAAATGCAGTGACATTTTCTTTCTTTCTCTTTTTTTATTTATTTATTTATTTTTTTATAAAGGACATCATTTCAACTTTTTTTCTGACGCGTGAGTTTGAGTTAATATATTTTTTTGTCCATAAAAACACAGCGAAGTTTGTAATTTCAGGTGTGAACTACATAAGAAAAAGCCAGAAATAAAATGAGATAGCCTCTCTCTAAATAACAAAGTCATTATTTGGTGACTTGTAGGTAGATTGGTAGATTTTTTTTTTAGCATTGACTGCGAATACTTTCCGTTGACTTGAATGTTTAGTTGCATATGTCTTGAAAGTTTATTTACAATTAAATTGAAAATATTGCTAGACAATATACAAGAATCTCGTCAATCATTTTCAACTAATAATGCAGATTTTAATATTTCAAAAAATATCATCCGATTTTAAGGAATCAATAAGCTTTATTTTTATTTTCTTCTTCTTCTTTACTGGCATTACAGCCTTGAGCCTCCAACACAACAGCTTTCCATCTGTCTCGCTCCAATGCCAATCTTTTCCAGTTAATAATTTTCAGTTGACCAACATCCTTTTCGACACTATCAATCGACCTTTCCCTTGGTTTTTCTCTCTTCCCATTGTTGAACAATTTACATAGCATAATCCTTTTAATGATGTTGTCCCTCAAACTCTGCGATGTACATTACTGAATAAATCGAACAAAATTTTATTTTTCCGATGGTATATCGTATTAATTAGTTGCAGAAGTAGGTCTTGTATATATTATATTGCATAATTATGTGTGCAATCCGATTCACTGAACTGCTGATATGACATTTGGAAGCGTATCTAGAAGATGAAAGTTACCATGCAATCTAACATGCTCTTTCTATAGAAAGACTTGTAGCCACTGCAAATAAATATATCCTGCCTTTTTATTATGGAAACCTTTAAATCTGCCTTCGGATATTTGTCAATCCAGAAATATTAAAAGGGAGTCTTCATGAAAATACCCAATCCGAATGAATCTGTTAGCTGTGTTATGGAAATTTGAATGCCTAAAAGTATTTTGTTTTTGTTGTTGCCATTAAAACTGAAATTTTGGGATGCTTGATGTTTTAATATTGTTTTTCTTTATGCAGTGCAGAAAATTTAATAAAGTTTATAATAAAGCGATAATTATTTATGTCTCCCACTATATGAAAATACTTAAATATCGTAACCTAGATCATGTCATTGAGAAACCAAAAACTATCAAAACCCTACAAAAAAAGATAAGCAATAAATAAAAGTAATTTTAATATTGGAAAATAGATTTATTTTAATATAAATAAAGATTTTGTTAGTATGCTACTTACATATTTTTTATAGAAAATTCTTAACTAACTGCTTACATATTTTTGTAGGAAATTGTTGACTATACAAGTAAGTTTATTGTTTATTAATTTTACAGTATATTAGTTTTAATTTATTAACTTTATTTCATATTAAGTTTATTGCCTACATATTTTTATAGAAAACTGTTAACTAACTGTTAAAACTGTTTAGATATTTTTGTAGAAATACATATAAAGCCATTAAGCCATTTTTTTCCCAAGATATGCTTATGGTTAGATTTCCTTTTAATCGTTAAATGTTAAGCTCTACAACTTAAAATTTATATTATGCGTGTATCACATAAATTTTAATGTCTTTATATTGAAAATTTTGCTATATATTAAGAAAAAATTCTTCAGTAATTAATTGTAGCAAAAAATGAGGAATGAAATTGATCTTAAGGTAAAGAAAATTTCATTAAATTATTTGTTTTAAATAAGAAAAAAAATGATATATTAAAATAGCACATTTAGCACTCATAAAAATTTGATACTTCTAATCAATGTAGCTCTCCGTAAAGATGAAGAAAATAAGGTGACGAACGGTGCTTAAAGATGATAATAAAAAATAAAAACACGCGGTAAAGTAAAAAAAAAAAACGAGTAATAAGGATTTATTGAGACTTTGTAACAGTTGTAAAACATAATCAAAAATGTTAGATAAGCAAAACTTTTTATTGAAATATATAGTTTTATTTTTTACGTTGCCACAACTTTTTATACTTCTTTTATTAACAAAACATAGCCTTTTAAAATTGAGTGATTATTTTTGTCTCAACATTGTTTTAAATATTGAAAAGTATATCTTTTAATTCCTGTCTATTAAAAAAGATTCATGTTACCCTGAAATATGCTTAAATATAAAGTTTTAAATCCACTTTTTTAGAAGTACTATACATGCCTCTCACCATACGTAGAGAATAATGAACATTACTTAATTAGATTAGTCCCAAACTAGACCGAGCCCAGTTGGTATCATGCTACTGTAATTGATATGCCCAGTTCTCATTTTCTTTATGGTTGTAGAAAGGGATGTTAAAATAAATCTTTTGCAAACTCCCCATAAGGAAAAAAAAAAAATCACATTAAGATTGGGTGACTGCAGTGGCCAGTTAAAAGGTATATAGTCGATGCATTGTCTCAGAGGTTCATTGTTAATTGCTATATTTTTCTTACCAGCGCAGTGGTGTTTTGTCTCAGTAAGGATGATACCAATTTAGTAATTCACTATTCCTCACAAATCTTACCAATTGTTTGTATCTTATGTGCTATGAGAGATAATTGTTAAAGACTTCATTTATCAAACCTTCCTACACTTATAAACGAACTGCGAAACGGCGTAGTAATTACTGAGCGTGTCTAGACATGCTCAATGAAATATGAGACGATTAGGTATTCATATGCGATAAGTAATAAGGATTTATTGAGAAGTTGTAACAGTTGTAAAACATAAATAAAACTGTTACATAAGATAAACTTTTTATTGAAATATACAGCGTTTTTTTACGCTGCCACAACATTTTATATTTCTTTGCTTAAAAAATATAGCCTTTTAAAATTGAATGATAATTTTTGTCTCACATTATTTTAAACACATAAAAATATGTATTTCAATTTATTTCTGTTAATAAAAGAATCAGATTACCCTGAAATTAATTTCCAGTTAAAATCTGTAATATGATTTTTTCTTCTGAATACTTTGTCTACATTTTTACAGATCATTTAATTTTTGGCAATGTTTTTGTAATTTAATGAATTTTTAATGTGATGTTTTTAATAAATATTAAGTGGGGCTTTTTATTTCATTTATCATGATGCAAAATTACAATTTTTTTCATTTGTATTTAAAAAAATTACTTGGGAAAAAAATTATTTCCTGTAAATCCTCGAAAAATTTCTACATTAATTTTTGAAATACGAGAAATAATTTAAAACCATATTATTTACATCCGAAATGTAATTTGTTTGAATTCACATCAAAATTGGATTATTTATTTAAAGCTAATTAGCATCATCAGTTAGCGATCTGGAAGCATTCGCTCAGGATATTTAAATTAAACAATCACAAAACAATAGCAAGTTATTTTCTTTTATGTTTATGTGTGTTGTACATAAAAATAAAAAGGTATGGTAAAGTAAGAAATATGTTGAATATAAAGTTGTAAATACAAATTTAAAAAATACTAAGTTTAGTATTTTTTTACCTAACACCATAAGAGCAGAGAATATTGAACTTTAGTTAATTAAATTAGTATTGTTCAACCTGCATCATGTATATCTATATATATATATGCACCTTTATCATATATACCTATGAATTCTAAAAGTTTTATGTCCTTATTCAAACTCATGAATTTCAATACTAATTCACAATTACTGTGGCGATCAATTTTATTTGCTGGAATTTCATATCTCTTTCCACTATGCAAATAATGGCGATATTTGTGCCTTATAAGTTAGTGAAATTCAATAAAATAATTTATTCGTATTATTATTATTCGATTTATTATTATTTTTTAATAATAGCATAATACCATCAAACTACAATGATGCAAAACAAAATTGTTTTTGCTTTGGTATTTTTTTACTTCAGACGATAGTACTTTATGTAAATAAAAGCTGGAGATAGTTTACTTTCCATATAAACACCTTCTTATCTTAGTACACTTATTTTTAAATATTGAGATTTATGTAGTTTTCATTCACATAAATTTACCTTTTCGTTTACACGAATATTTTGCGCACGGATTTCGGTTGTATAACATTTTTAAAATTGAACAGATCTAGTAGCTTATTTGATAAAAAATTAAATTATACAATCATAAAACAATAGAAAATTATTTCCTTTTATGTTTATATTTGCTGTACAATATGCCTATGCATTGTAATTGTTTTATGTTCTTATTCATACTCACGAATTTCTATACTAATTCACAATTATTATGGCGATCAATTTTATTTGATGGAATTTCATATGTCTTTCCAGTAGCAAATAATGGCGATATTTGTGAGCACATATGTTAGTGAAATTTAACAAAATAATTTATTCATATGAACGCATAGCCTTATTATTGTTTTATATGGCATAATACCATCAAACCATAATAACTCGAAACAAAACAAGCAATTTTTTGCTTTTGCATTTTTTTTTTTTCTGTAGTCCACAATACTTTATGTAAATAAAAATTGGAGGTAGTTTACTTTTCACGTAAACACTTTTTATCGCATTTCCTCTGTTTTTAAATATTGAGATTCATGTAGTTTTCATTCATATAAATTATTTATCTTTTCGTTTTTAAAAACATTTGCGCGCGGATTTTGGTTGTATATCATTTTAAAATTGAACAGAATGTAATAGCTTATTTGTTGAACACTTAAATTAGACAATAGTAAATTGCTTTCTTTTATGTTTATATTTGCTGTACAGTATATCTATACTAATTCACAATTACTATGGCGATCAATTTTATTTGATGAAATTTCATATGTCTTTCCAGTATGCAAATAATAGCGATATTTATGCCATATATGTTAGTGAAATTTAATAAAATAACTCATTCGTATGAGCTCATTGCTTTATTATTGTTTTTTTTTATAATGACATAATACCATCAAACCGTAATGACTCGAAACAAAACACATTTTTTTTTTTTTTTTACCTTGCTTTTGTATTTTTTTTTACTTTAGATACACTTTATGTAAACAAAAGCTGGAGATGTAAATACTTTTCAAGCAAACACATTTTATCTTATTTGATTTGTTTTTAAATATTAAGATTCATGAAGTTTTCATTCTTATAAATTATTTACCTTTTCATTTTTACGAACATTTGCTCACGAATTTCGGTTGTATAGCGTTTTTAAAATTGAACAGATGTAATAGCTTATTTGATGAACTCATGCCGATGATAAACTTTTATCGTATTAACGTGAGTTGTAGATTACTCGTCTGTTATTCATTCATTATAGTTTAATTTTTTAACTTGCTATTGTTGTCGTATCCCCTGAAGAATGCAAGAAAATCGAATGTAGTGGTGCTTCCGAATAATATTGGCTATGTAATCACGTTCACTTCTAATCCCTATTTCTTCACTTAGTAATATCATTTAAAAATAGCATTTTGAGAAGGACTTTGTAGCCTTTAGCTTCATTTGCAAAGAAGATTGTGGAAGAAAAAAAATGATAAATCATAAATTACGCTTTTTTGGTCCTAAAATAAAAGTAATTTAGTATACTATTTTCGTTAATAATAATAATAATAAACATATTCAGTTTCGTTTTTATTTTGTTTCTATTATCTTTACGATTTCATTTTACAATAAAGATTATTTTCAAATGAGTTTAACACAGTTTATAACTGACGAAAATATGTTTCTTTTAAAAAAAAAACTTATCGTAATATTTGGTCTTTGTCTAATAAAATAATAAATATTTAAATATTCAATACTTTACAATTTTGTAACTTGCATATGTGATCTAATGCGAACCAACTTTTGTGAATAACAAAATATATTAACGATCCTTAGTAAGTTTATGTTTTACATTTGAACTTTAACTTTTGTCTGTACTTTTTAAAATTCGTATACATAAGAATAAAATTATATAAGAATTGAATTGAATTTACATAAGAATAGAATTACATAAGAATTGAATTGGATTCACATAAGTATTGAATTAGAACATTTAAAACTACAGAAGAGTTTTTCATAAATTTTTAACTTATTTTTTAACATTTAACTACATTTCCTTTTTTACTTAAAATATAATTTACAGTCGTGTTCTTTATTAATGTACACAAATATTTATTACGAACTTAGAAACAGTTACATTTCGTAATATAATCATATTAAAAGCGAATTTAGAGATATGAAGTTTTGTTCTGAAGTAGCTTGATTTTTATACATTAAAAGATTTAATTTTAATGATTCTTTTATTTGTGATAGTTCATCCCTTCAATGTTTATTCTATTAAATTAATGATGAAATGTGAAGTATTAAATCTAAATATTTAGTAAAAAAAATAATATAAATATTTTATCAAGTAATATATAACTTAAATAATACAACAAAAGTACTTTTAATTCAAAAGTACTTTTAAATCAAATAAAAGCAATGTTTTTTAGAGAAATTTTATTCGGTATAGGCTATGACGTTGTACGTAAATCATTTATTGCTGAAATTATTTTATGAATAAATATTCTTCAAATATGAAGTTTAATTTAATAATTTCTTATTTGAAATTCCTATTCGAAATTCAAATACAAATCTTATTCGAAAAAATTCAAATCAAGTAATATATTATTTAATTAATACAACAAAACAAATGATTAGAAATTGATTGTCTAAAATTGGACAAAGCTGTTCAAGTCTTCAAAATAACTTTTAAATCAAATAAAAATAATGTTTTTTTTAGAGAAATTTCATTCGCTATAGACTATGATATTATACATAAATCTTTTATTGATCAAATTATTTTATGAATAATTAACTTTGAATTATGAAGTTTAATTTAATGATTTCTCATTTTAAAATCCTACTCGAAATTCAAATACAATATGCAGTTTTATTTTAAAAAATGATTTATTTATGAATTATTTTTATTTCATTTTTCTTCCAGCACAGAGAAAAACATATCGCAATCATTTTTCATGCTGTTGATTTAAGTAAAAGTTTTTTATTTTCTCTTTTTCGGAAAAAAATTATGTGATTTCTTTCAATTAAAAAAAAAAATTATGTAATCTATCATAGAAATAAACATGCAATATTGTAACCTATATTTTTTCTTTATTTTGTTTAATTCAAAAATTTAGTTCTTATATATTTTTAGATCATGAAACAGATTAAAATAATTATGTTATTTTTAAATAGATTTACTGTCACAAACATTTTTTTCCATATGATCATAACGATGTATTTAAAAAATTGTGTTGATTGCAAGATTTTAATCTGAAACATGGCAACTAATAAAATAAATAATAAATAAACAAATTAAGCAATAAATAAACAAAATATTATTGAACACTGTCGTTCATTTCGTATCAATAAAAAATGAACCAACTGACTTATGGCTGAGCTTGAAAATGATAAATAAAATCCCGATTGTTTGGGCTAATTACTGAATAAAGCTAAATTGAATAATTTCTAGTTTAAAATAAGCATTTCCTTACATTTTGCGTTTGAATATACATTAAAAACATATGATTCCTATTTCGATTACTTATCCCCAAAACAAAAAACTAAATACCCTATTTTTGTGTTAGTAAAAATATAAACTTACATGAAAACTTATCTTACTTGATTTGCCTTTTTATGAAACAAATTAAGTAGTAGAAATTATCAAATTATTAGAAGAAAAAAATTTAACAACAGAAAATAATTTTTAATATTTGCTATTATTTATCTTATTACAGGAATACTTACAATCAATGGTTGAAACTTTATAATTAAAAAAGATTTCTTTCTCTTTTCATGTTTTTATTTATTTTTCACTTAACTGTCAAAACAAAAAATTGTAATTAGACGATAGTTAAAAAACTTCAATAAAAAAGTTTTCAAAATGAAACGATAAATAAAGCTACTAAATTAAATACATATGATAATAAATCTATAAATCAAATTTTATTACAAAAATATTTTTCCTTAAATTAAATTGCTAATAGAAATAATATTTTCTTATGCGAAAAACTGAGTGATAATTTCAAATGTACTTCACTATAAAATTGTCTGCTTTTTTAAACATTTCACATGAATTTTCGATTTAAAACTATAATATTCAAGTATATTCTTTAAAATAAATTCCTGTTATACTTCTATTAAACTATAATAGATAATAAATATCTGAAAAAAGTGAGTTACATTAATTTTCTAGGTTAAAAATCGTCAGTTTTCTGTGAACCATTCGAACTTTTTGAAGTGATTTCTACATCGAAAAGAGCTTAAAACATTTAATAACTTTTATATTTAGGTTTAATCTTAGAAGAAAAAAGGCTTATGTGTTTAAAATATTTATTGATGCGAAATAGGTAGCAATAAAACGAGTTTTATGCATTGCATTTACTCATACGAGTAACGAAATGTTCTTTTCTACAGCTTCGAACGTGAAAAGTTCCACCATTTGCTGAAGCGGCCAAGACAAAAGCAATCCGGGTACTTGGCCACGTGATACGCAGCGTCCAATCAGCGCTTCGCCATCTAGACGCCTCAACCTACTCTCAACGAAGGCGCTGAAGTTAGTCAACAAACAATCCAAAGCCTCTGAATTTCTGCAAATTCCACATCAAAACAACTGTCAGGCATCCGAAAACCAGGTATGTAAGCTTCCTTGATGTCTTAGGTAACTTACTGTATGCTTAGATTGTGGAAGAAAGGCGATTTAATGCCTTAAAAAAGATAATTCTGAGTGCTACTGCCGCGAATGGATATCGGAGATAAAATTCAACATGGCGGCTTTCGCTCTCCGTGGTAGCTACACGATATCCGTTAAAATGAGTCTGTAATTTTTTTTCTCGTTTTTTTTGTGCTTAGCGGTCGATTTGCGTTTAATCTGCAGTTTGTTATTATAAATAAAAAATGCGTTCTGTGTAGAATTGCATGCTTTAACTGTTTTAAAAATTCGATCGCTCTGTACCCGTAACTGCGGATTGCTATGGTATTCCATACGGCGCTGCGAATTCCAAAAGTTAAAATTTATAAGTTAATATTTCGATAAATATTTGAGATAATCGAAATCTGATTTTTCTGTGCAATTCTTGCATCTTTTGTCTAATTGAATGTAAATTCCTACAAACCGTGCATGTTTTCGTTATTTTTATTTCGACAATTTATGTGAGGGACTTCGAAATTTTTGAGCAGGTTTAGTGATCGGCCGAAACTAGACGCAACTTTACATTAAATTTTAAAATAGAAAATTAATTTTTAGAAGTAATCGCTTATTATGGACGTCATAAATGGACTTTAAATTACCGAAATATAATTTTATATTTCGATTTTCATTGTAAGTGTTTAATTCCCGAACTTGAATTCGAAAGTTCGGAAAAGTCGCAAACTGTCGGAATGCGCAGATGTTGAGGAAACTGTTTTCGCGCATGTGTGATGTTCGGATGTTCTAATTCTTAGTTCTTATTTTTAAAGGTCATCTTTAAATTGTTCTTAATGAAAGATTGATTCAGCTACGTTCTATATTTAAATATAAAATATTATTTATTTTTTTTAATTTTTGTTCTTAAGTGGTTCTTTCAGAAGTATTTATAAGGTTTAGTTTCAAAGTTATGTGCAAAGAATCTTTTTTAGAATTTAAAATTATTAATAATTAAATACTATATTTAAAATTTTTAAGATTATATTTTTTTTTATTCATTTATTTTTTGCTATGTAGGGAAAATCTTTTTTGATATTTGAAAATTATCGAACAAAAAAAAATGTTCTATGCTAATTATTATTTTATTCCCGACTTAGTTATTTTTCCAATAAGGTTGAGATATGTAATCTGTCCTTTTTTATTTATCTGTTTTTTAATGAGAAATTTAATATGCAATAAAAATTAAATTAATGTCCTTGTCGGGGAAATTTAAAAAAAAATAATCGAATATTTTTTCTTGTTATACAGCTAAAATTATACTGAAGAAGAAGGGGTAAGTATTTTAATTCATTTTTAATAACATTCTAACTCAAATTTATTTTTTAAATATTCAATAAAATTAAAAAATTTTATCGTAATTTATTAATTAATCTATATGATTAATATTTTATAGCCTTCATTTAAAACTTTGACATTTGGGTTTTAATTTGAACTAACTTATACAATTTTCACTCTTTTAATTAGAATCTATTTATTCATGATGGCAGTTTTGAACGGAAAAAAGAATACTGATTTTGAAAATTTCATTTATATAAGATAATTGTTTAAAAAAAGCCTATTTATATTCAAATGCGAAACTATTTAGAGGCTGAAGTTGTAGATTTTTATAATTTAAAAGATATTTTTCAGATTTTCAAATGCGGCACTGTTTATAGATAAAATGATATTAGTTTTTAATATTCTTTAATAAGGAATATTTTAAAAGGGTTTTTTCAAAATTTTAAATGCTCGACTTTTTAAGATTTTTTCAATTTATTTTTTATAAGTTTTAACAAAGATTAAAGTTTTAAAGAAGAATATTTAAAATTTTAAATGCGGATCTGCTGGCAAATTCGTTCCGCATTTTTTTTTAAATTTAACATTTAATAATTTTTTATTAAGATTAAATTTTCCCGCAAATTTTAATGCGAAACCTTTTGTACCTAGAATTAACTGTTCATAATTTTTAATAAATTACACTATTTTAAAACATCTTGCATTCCAAAACTCAAAATATGGGATTAATCTAATTTTCATGATTTTTAATAAAGGTGAATGTTTTAAAAAGTTATATTCAAAAAGAGATAAATGGCGACTATTCGAAGATTCATTAAATATTTTAAAATTGATTTTTCATAATTTTTAAAAATATTAGTTTCAAAAGTGAAAGTATTAAATCATTTTAGAACACAATCTCCAAAAACATTAACTTACCAGTTAGGCTTTTATGTGTCTTATACATTGAGAAGTAGCCTTGAATAGAGCCATTAAATAGATGTCAAAACAATTTAATGCAAAAGAGGATTCTTACAAACTATTAGATTTTATATGTCTAGATAGTTATATTTTCAAAGAGATGATATAGATAGTTATATATTCAAAGAGATGATATAGATAGTTATATATTCAAGAGAGAGAGAGAGTTATATATTCATAGTTATTATTAGAGTGACCCAAAATCTTGTTAGTTACTCAAATAGTAAAGAAGACTAATTAATTAAATAGTAAAGAAGTTAAGTTAAGTTAATTACTCAAATAATAAAGAAGTCCTTGAGTTAGTGTATGAGGATAGATTATTATAGATTTATGAAAAACCATTTATCAAGCATTTAGGTGATTCACATTTATTGCAAAACTGCTTGCAATTCAAAGCAAGTGTTTTATCTGCTATTTTGAAATTTTGCAAGATAATCTCGTGATTTCGTTTCATTCAATTTATCTCGGAAAGATAGACTGGGACTCGAATTAAAAATGATCGAAATAATTTTTTTGTAATTAAAGAAATATTGTTGCGAAATGCCGAGGAGACATCAAAACTAATCTAATTCATATTGAAAATACTGCCAATATGAAATTAAACTATTTTTAAGACACTGAGATATTAAAGAAATTAAGATTGCTATTTAAGGTTGTTTATTCTTTAAATGCATTATCGTTTACTAAAAAAAGTAACGTTAATATTTTTTGTTTCAGTAATTAACTTTTTTAAGGCAAAAAAAAAAAAAAAAAAAAATGCGATTTTCTTTTATACATTACAGTTTTTCCCCTTTCGAATGAAGAACTCCTGTCTTTTAAATAGGGGAGAAAGTTTCACTTTTTTTCCTTCTCCTTCTTAAATGAGGAAACTATTAGTTTTGCTTCCGTTAATTAAGTTCCAAGAAAGAAGTATGGCAAAGTGTTCATTAACAAAGACGACGGATTAATGAATTTACAGGAGCATTTTTAAGGTGGTGGGGAAAAAGCCGTAAAAAATTACTGATGTATTCTGGAAGGATAATTAGGATAGCGTAAAAAAAAAGTTCTTTATTTTACGCATTAATTTCTCTTGATGAACCTTCAAAAAAGATATAATAATAATTGTTCTTTCGCTAGAATAAATGTTTTATTTTTCCAGAAAAAAATTATTTTTATCCTTAAAAATATATATATATATTTTTTTTTGAAAATTTATTAAAACTCAAAAGATGGATAATGGATATATCAATCTTAAAAATAAATTAATTTAAGACCTAATTTTCAAACTCTGAAAATGTTTATAGACTCTTGGCTTAAAATGTGCCAATGTCGTTTCTAACTGTAACTGTTTGAGAAAAATCCAAATATATATATTCTTCACTATATTGATATCTTTCAAATAAAAAGAGAATTCGGTAAGAATTCAGAATTCTTTAAGAATTTTCAGAATTTTTTCTTTAATAATTCAGTTTCTATAATGTATAAACATTTGCTAAACTATGCCGATGTAATATAAGCTATAACTTTCTAAAAATTGCATTTATATTTCAAATTCGAAATAGTAAATGGATGGTAACGGTGGTATAAACATTTGCTAAACTGTGCCGATATAATATAAGCCATAACTTTCTAAAAATTGCATTTTTATTTCAAGTTCGAAACATCAAACTGGTGGTATAAACATTTGCTAAAATATGCCGATATAATACAAGCCATAACTCTCTCAATATTGCATATATATTTCAAATTCGAAATAGTAAACTGAGGGTATAAACATTTACTAAAATATGCCGATATAATATAAGCCATAACTTTCTGAAAATTGCATTTATTTTTCAAATTCGAAATTGTAATCTAGTGGTAACGATGGTATAAATATTTAGTAAAATATACTGATATAATATAATCTATAACTTTCTAAAAATTGTATTATTTCAAATTCGAAACAGTAAGTTGGTGGTAATGCTGTGTCACAAACTGATAATCTTTGGTATTTTTAATATAATACCATGCAAACCATAGTGATCTTTGGTTTCCTTTATGTTAAAAATTTCATCCCCGTAGATGTTTCAACTCTTGTCGCTTCTAAAGACCACGAAAGGGTTAACTGGAATCAATGCAGTGTTCATCACACTTATCTGTAATTTGTAAGAAAAATTATGTTTCATATTTTAATTATCATAGGATATTGTTAAATATAACTAAAAACAAGGAAATTTTAATCACAAAATGTTTTTCATCAATCTTCTTCATCATTATTGTTCTTGCATCTGAGGTATACTTTTGTTTCATTTTATTTAATGAATAAGCAAAGTCTATGACAAGTGTAAATGTGGTAAATTTGTAAGACTCTATTTTATGTAAGGCATTATTAACCTCGCTATAAAATAAAGCATTAAGAATTTCACTTGAATAATATCACCGTTCAATATATCGAAAGCAATAAAAAAGCTCTTTTACATATGCATTGGAGAAGATTTTGCAATCACAAAGTGATTATTCAAAGACGTACGTTTGGTTCGTCCTCAATTTGTTACCTATATGTGATTTGATGACAAAAACATTTCGTAGATGTAACGGTTTTATTCAATCTTGCTGTTTCCACAGCTGTATAGTAAATGACGCAAGATCAGCTGGAGTTTTTTTTTTTTCATTTTATCTTATCATGTAGAAAGCTTCGTGTTCGGTAAAACAGCTGAAACATTAACAGTAGATAGGATCGGACATCTAAACAAACAAGCATTAAAATGCCTCAACTCATTTTCCTTTTTCGCTTTATGTTTCCACTTCATAAGTAAGGTTGAATGGTGGATAAATATATAATAATAGTATATGAAATTATCACATATTTAATAATTATGCTTTTTAATTGGTTAATAGTACAGCAGTTTGGGTTATTTCCTCTTTAATCGGTATTAGTTAAAATCTCAACAGCGCTTTGTTTTTTTCATAATAATTTTAATGGTTTATTGTATAAAATATTTTCGAATAACAGTTTTTAAGATCTTTTTATCACTTTGGCTTTTTATATTTAAAATACCATATAAAGAAAAATTTTTAATGAAGAATATTATACTGAGTTATTTCTATTGGAGGAAATGAATTTGAAATTATTATTTGTCTAAGACTTTTTTTCTAAATTTCAATTTTTAATGGATTTTTTTTTTATTAAAAAGAATGAAGTTCTTCAAAATTATACATCTTTAGAGTATAATTTTGCAGAACTTTACTTCTTTTTTTTTATTGTTATTGTTTTAGATTCTTTGTCAAATAAGACACATTATTAATAAATAATTAAAATTTATTAAAGAATAAATACATTATTAAGGTTAATACGTATATTTTTAATACAAGCGATTTGACCGCGCGAAATTAAAAAGGAAGTTAGAAAAATTGCAGTTGGAATTTTTTGGAAGTTAGAGAATTACAATTGTTTTCAAAATACCGAAATGAAATTTGAAAAATTATTCTCGAAATGCTAATTATTACAATACAAAAGTTGCCACGTACTAAAATACAAATTGCCAAGTACTACATAGTACAAATTGCCGAAATAGAACTTTTATAGATTTAAGACTATTACTATAATCTTCCCAAACTCTTTGCCCTCTGTTTGCCTATTTGCCGTATACTCATTTTTATTATAATAACTCTTTGAATAGAAGAGAAATGCCATTAAATGAAGAATATTTTAAAGTGAGCATTATTTAAATTTATTTTGGATGCATCATTTAAATTTACCAAAAAAGCTTATAGTGACAAATGTGATTATTCAAAAAGATGTCTGTAAACTGTAATCATTTCCAACTGTCGAAGGATTTCCACCCAAACAATAAATGCAATCCTTTGTTGCCTTTTCTCCATCCAGACACCACGTTTCACAATGTGTTACCCTTTTCATGCTTTAACGATTTCCGACATAGCAGAGGAAGAACTCTTTTTCTCGCTGTGGTATTTCTCTCAACCTGTTCTCAGCCTACAATTCACCGACCTCCTGATGAAGTAGTGGCTCGCGGTGGGACGCGAGGTTCCGCGTTCGGCACCGGGGCCCCCTCGCTGGCGTCTGCGGGGTCTTTTCACGAGAGAAGTATCTGTCCGCCCTAAAATTAGACTAGACGATTCCTGGAAGGTTTCTTGACAACTCGCCAAATCTCTCGGCATGCCAGGCCCGTCGAACATTTCTTGCCGTGTTTGGGCAACGGAGTTAGGCTCCGGATTTTGCACTCGAATGGGGTATTTTGCATATGAGTTGTTAAACATTTTTAGTTGTTTTATATCGTTCTCTAAAGACGAATGAGAAATAGACAGGTTTTTTTTTTAATCACTTATCAGTGAAAAGTAGTTATTTTGGTATTATATACTTATCTTATTACGTTAAACTGTTTATCTAATATATAAAGTTGAATAGTTGACTTCGTTTATAATAAATGTATACATCATTATATTTAATAATTAAAGTTAAGCGTTTTGTTTTAAACGTTAAACGTTTTTTGCTTGTTTTATATCGTTTTCTAAAGTCGAATGGGAAGTAGACAGTTTTTCTATTCATCAGTGAATAATAGTTATTTTGGTATTATATATTTGTCACTTGTTATACTAAACTATTTATCTAATATATAAAGTTAAACAGTTGTCGGTATGTTTATAATAAATGTATACGTTATTAATTTAGTAATTAACAAATGCTAAAACATTGAACGATCCATTTTTCCCCCATTAGAATCCAATTTATTTTTATTGTTTTAACATGCACACACACAAAAAAGATGAAAAATTTTTAACTACATTTATTTTTATAACATCTGCTTAGTGATAGGACGATTAAAATTGTATAATAGATCTAATATATTTCTGGTAATTTTTCAGTTTTCATTGATATTTTTAACCAAAAATTTTATTAAACTATGTTATGATTTGTACTGATGTCAGAAAATGTTGAATCATATTGAGAAACTGTTTCATACTGTTAAAATAACGTGTTATGTATAAGAAGTTAAAATTTTCAAAAATTATTTAGTCTGGAATGACTTGCTTAATCACGAAAAAGTAAAAAAAAACACATAAAATGAACCAGAAATGCTGGCGTAATAACAGGGTGCTGATTAACAAAATTTTCTTTATTTATTTTCTTTAATTTTCTTTTTGATTTTTTTGATCTTTTGGAAATAAAGTGGAATTCTCTTTTTAATAATAAGGGATAAATAATAATTTTTAGTATAAGGATTTTAGGATTTAATAATTTATAGGATTTTAAGTTTTAATAATGTGTAGTATAGGGATTTAAAAATATTTTTAGTAGACTTTTTGAAAAATTAAATTATTATTTAGTTTTTTAAATACGATTCAACTTTTATTTCTAAGATTAATTGCCGATCTTGAATATCAAAGTTATACCGATCTTACTTAAGAATTCATTTAATATGCGATACGTAAGTTTCTACATCGCATTAAAAAAAAACAAAAAAACTGTAATTTCGAAATATATCCTAGCTATTCCGAAATCCCAAGGCCGTAACACAATCTCTTTCCACCTTACTCCAATGGCCGGATGGAATGAAAGTGCGAAGGTTGCCACACACCATCCGTGCCTTGATTTCCTTGAATTCCAGCGAGAAAGATCCTTGCAACCTTATATCCCGATGCCGATGCTGCAAGGTCAAGGCAGTTTGGCAAGGATGCTCCGCTAGATGTCAACCTTGGGGCAGGGTGTCAACTGCATTCCCACCACGTTCCGTTGTTCTTGACAAATTGCCCTCATTTTGTATTCGGGAACAGCTTTGCGCGGTGGATAAGGATGGCTTTTCTGGCTCCGGGTGACAGGCGTGATAGTTGGCGGCTTTCATTTCCAATTCAACCTGTTCTTATATGCATGCGCGCATACATATGGTCGCATTTGTGGCTTCGGAACATTTCCAATTGGAAGGGTTGCTAGCGGTGTTTATCTGGGCAGCTAAAATTAGTTAGCTGGAGAAGCCTGGGAAATTTCGGCCATCTTATGTAAATGAGTCACAGGTGCAGGCGAATTTAATCTTTGCCAACGATTTGAGGGTGCAAATTGAGTAATCTAATGTACCACCATGTGTATGGTTTATGCATATTTTATAGTCTTATGAAGAACATATCTTATTCCTTTTTGTTGAAAATTAAAATAAATAAATAAATAAAAAATTGGAAGACCCTTGGAAGGGAAAAGAAATGGAAGAATTTTGCGTATCCTATATAAAAGTATGTTATTTTATCAGTGGTTCCAGATTGCAAATGTTGACAGTGGGATATATCTATCGCATGCATGTTTTATTCATTTATGCGTCTATTACTATCATATTTGATGTTCTAAGGAGGAAATAAACTCCTTTATTTTTATAGCTGGAGAAGCTTGAGAAATTTCGCCATCTTGTGTAAATGAGTCACAGGTGCAGGTGAATTTAATCTTTGTCAAAGATTCGAGGGTGCAAATTGGGTAATGTAATGTACTACCATGTGTATGGTTTATGCATGCATCTATTTTATCGGCTTATGACAAACTTAACATATTTTTGCTGAAAGTAAAAAAATTTAGAACCCTAAGAAATTCTTGAATTAAGAATCTTCTATAAAGGTATGTGATTTTATGAGTAGTCCTAGATTGCAAATGTTGGAAATGGGATATATCTATCGCAAGCATGTTTTATTCATTTTTGCATCCATTTCTATGGTATTTGACGTGCTAAGGAGGAAATAAACTCCTTTATTTTTATAGCTGGAGTAGCCTGGGAAATTTCGGCCATCTTATGCAAATGAGTCACAGGTGCAAGTGAATTTAATCTTTGTCAACGATTCGAGGATGCAAATTTGGTAATGTAATGTACCACCATATGTATGGTTTATGCATATCGGTATATATCACTATCGTATTTTACTGCCTTATGAAGAACTTAACCATCTTTTTACTGAAAGTAAAAAAAGGGAGATCCCTAAGAAATTCGCGCGTCCTCTGTAAAAGTATGTGGTTTTATCAGTGGTTCCAGATTGCAAATGTTGGCAGTGTGATATATCTATCACATGCATGTTTTATTCATTTATGCATCAATCACTATCGTATTTGATGTGCTAAAGAGGAAATAAACTCTTTAATTTATAAAAGTAACAGTTTGAAGAGCTTAAAAAAATTTCGCGCATCTGATATAAGTGACTACATTAACGACAATAGTATCCATAGAGAAGTATATGAAAGAGTACAAACCTGTAATCGAGCATTTCACGCAAATAAAAAGTTGTATAACAACAGATATATTTCGCGAAAAACAAAACTTTTGGTTGATAGGACTCTAGTAAGGCCGAATGTCACGTATACTGGAGAAACATGAACATTAAACGGTAAGAACATGGATTATATCAGGCCCTTTGAGTGTAAACTTTTGGATAAAGAGTTGGCAATACTATATTGATTAGAAGACCAAACAAAGAAATTGAACACCTAATTAAAAATCGAGACATTGTGAGATACATCAAATCACAAAGAATCCGCTGGCTCGGACATGTACATCGCAGAGATGAGGGAAACATCATTAAAAGGATTATGTTATGTAAATTATTCAACAGTAGGAAGACCAAGGGAAAGGTGGATTGATAATGTCGAAGAGAAAATTAGACAACTGAAAATTATTAACTGGAAGAGATTGGTATTGGAGCGAGGTAGATGGAGAGCTGTTGTGTTGGAGGCGTAAGCCTGTACATGATTGTAATTAAAATACAAGATTAAATTAAATGAATCTTCTACTTCCTTAATGGCGCAACATCCCCATGGTGGGTTAAGGTCGTCTGCCTACTGGCAGATTTCATGACAGATGTTTTTTTACTGGGTAGGGTTGTTAGACCTATGCCCAACACTCTACAAGCAATATTATACCGGTACCTACGGTATAAAATGGATTCCGAATCAATAAAAACATCCAATATAAGTATATACCACTTAAAAAAAAGTTATCTTTTGTTTGTTTAGATGCTTCAAATGTCTGAGGGAAGTTTAAATAGTGGTATTTTTTTGAGAAATTAAAATGAATCATGTTTTAAAAATGACATATTATTTAGTTGATAAGAAAATTAAATTTTTTTCTTCGAGTTATTTCATTTATCAATTAAAAAGTAATGCTTTACAAAACCGACTATTGAAGTTTTAGTTAGTATTACATCAAATAAATTATAAGTTTTTTTCTTTGCTATTAATTAATATTTTTTATGGATTTAAACTGAAATTTTATTAATTTAATCTGTTTAGGTCAATAAATTGAAATTGCACTGTACTTGTGCAGGAAAATTATAATACATAAAACAGTAAGTAAAATTCCAAGTAATATTCAGATTAAATTTTGCGAATTTTTGTCACATATTAGAGAACCACTAAAATCTTTATTATTTTAAGATATATGTTAAACAAAATACGTTTTTTTTTTTTTTTTTTTTTTTTTTAATTTTTATTTTTTTTTATTATTATTATTTTTGAAAAATCATTCTTTTACTTTTACTTTTTTACTCAAAACTTACTTACTTTTGAAAGAACGGCTTTTCGAAACATTTTAAAATCCTTTCAAAATAAGCCTTTTGCAAATCTCTTTCTTAAAGGAGATTCAAAATCCCCTTTTAAATCTCTTTGCAAATATAGTTCATCCTACTTCAAATAAACTTCTAAAAGTATGGATGGAAAAAAATAAATAAATAAACAATAATTCGTAAGATGAAACCTTCTAACCATTTTTTATTTACTTCCTTTTCAAATGGCAAGACGCAAAAAAGCGAGAGAAAGAGGATCCATTTAAATTTCAGATTGAAAGAAAATTAATAACTGCGATATTAAATGAAAATTCTCTGAACCATCTCACTTGAGGATTTTTTTACCACTCGGCAAAACTCCTTTAATATATCCTTTTCAGAAGAGAAGAGATCGACCTCTTCTAGTACAAACAAATCCCATCTAAAACTCACCCTAGCGTAAAAAAAGGCTGCTCGCTCTAGTGCCCTAATGTTTCCGTTGCCCTTCTAAACATCACCCCCCTCCACAAACACCAACAATAAAAAGACAAAACTGCACACATCCACACACACGAATCATCATTTTTTTTTCTCTTTTACATCTTCGACATTCCCAGCGTAGTAGTACGTTCTTTTACAGCGAGGCAACCTTGTTGGTGACGGGGCTTCCACCTTGGCGAGGGTATGGCGCTTGGCGACTGTTTGGGACTACTTTCCGCTGCGGTGCCATGGATAGGCGGTTCTTCCAGTTGAGGTATCGTCGGATGAAGGGACGGATGTGTGCATGCCGGTGTTCTGATAATGACAGGTGTCTCACAAAAGCAGGTTCCACGGAAGTTCATCGGCGTTTGTTGTGAGGAGTGTTGTGTGTGTGTCTGTTCACTTGCGTGTTTTGCCGGCGAATTATAGCGTGTCGTGTTGTTTTTTTGGCGTTAGCGATCTTGGATATGTGATGGAGTTTTTTTTGGATATTCTCGTAAAATGGTAGGTTTTTATTTATTTGCTCTCGAGATCGTACAAGATGTTGATGAATTTATCGATAAACAAAATAGTTTATTTATATAAATGCATAACATTTAGTTCTTCGAGTTGATTAATTTTTTTATTTATTTAAAAAGAAAAAGTTTGTTTTTTTAAAATACAAGGTAAAGTTTATTGATGTAGACTATATACTTTTTAAAAACAATACTTATTCACTGGTGCTGATAATTTTTTTTTTTTCCAGATAGAATAGGAAATGTCAGTTTTTATTGAGATAGAACATCGTATATAATAGTGATTGTTGACTATTGGTAAATTGGGTTTTGATTTTGAATGTGTGATTGTGTTTTTTTGGATATGCTCATAAAATGGTAGGTTTATGTTTGTTGTTTCTGTATAGATCGTACGAGATGTTGATGAATTTATCGATAAACAAAATTATGTAGTTTATTCTTATAGATATATAACAAAAATAACATTTAGTCCTTCGAGTTGATTATTTATTTTTTATTTAAAAAGAAAAAGTTTATTGATGTAGCTATATACTTAATAAAAATAATACTTATTCACTGGAGTTGATAATTTTTTTTCTCTTAACAAGATAGAATAGGGAAAATCAGTTTTTATTGAGATAGAACATCGTATATAATTATGATTGTTGACTATTGGTAAATTTGGTTTTGATTTTAGATATGTGATGGAATTTTTTTGGATATGCTTATAAAATTGTTTTGTTTATTCGCTTGGTTTTGGTTTAAAGTTTTTTGTTTATTTGTTTGTTTTGTATAGATCGTACGAGATGTTGATGAATTTATCGATGAACAAAATTATGTAGTTTATGCGTATAGATACATAACAAAAGACAACATTTAATTCTTCGAGTTAATTATTTATTTTAAAAAAAAAAAAAAAATTTGTTTTTGTAGTATACGAGGTAAACTTCATTGATGCAGCAATGTATTTTATAAAAATAGTACTTATTCACTGGAGTTGATATCGTTTTTTTCTTGACATGTTAGAACAGGAAAATTCAGTTTTTATTGAGATAGAACATCATGTATAATAGTGATTGTTGACTGTTTTAAACTGTTTTTTTTTTCTTTTTTGTGTAATTTTTGCATTTGATAAAAACACTAAAAATAAAATGCGTATCATTACATTTATTATTTTTTTTTTTTTTTATGTGCAAAAGGGGCAATATTTATCTATTGAAGTTAAAAAAAAATGAAACTATGGTTCAAAGTATGGATGATTTAAAAATTATATTACCTACATGAATAAATATGATGTAAATATCATGTATTGATATTTATATTACATTTATTCCTGTAGAATAATGAGATATAAATAGTTATTATTATTAGTTATTTAAAAAATTATTATCTTGAGTGAAGATTTTTAAAAATAAGGCTTTCTTTCGGATTTTTTGGTATTCAAGCGTTTTTATCGAAAAGAAAAGTTCAAATAAACCTATCTTGTTTGTAGTTGCAAATAAACCTATCTTGTTTGTCGTTAAATATACATGTTAACTTGTCATGAAAGATAAACCATTTGTTTGCATTCTTTAGATTCAAATCTCTATTTTAAATAATCCTTTAATTCTCCTGTATTGGTAAATTTTTATACTTCTGCAAAATTTGTGACTGTTTTTCCTTCATTTGAACATTAAAAGCAACGATTATATTGAGATATTTCTCGCAAACTTTTTTAATATCATTTATTTGTCTTAATCATTTATTTGTAATTATTAATAAATATATCATTTATTTGTCTTAAAATATCAGTGCATATTGATGACTTTCGAAAATCATCAATAATAACATTAATCTTAGTTGAGATTTATTGTTTGTAATTAATTTAGCTTCTCAATATTCTGATTGCAGAAAAGATTATGAAAAAATTATATTTGAAGATATAAAATCATTTATCTTTAATGTAGCTACTAATACTTTTTTTTCGACAGCAGTTTTTATAGATAATTGGAGATATGGAATTTAATCCTCAAATATAGAAATATTTGATAGTTAAATCCACAACAATTAGTTATGAGCAGCAGTTTATATTATGTAATAATAATTAATATATATGTAATAATTTCTTTCGTAACTTGACGGTATTTCGAAATATTATAAAATACTAAAATTTTAAAAAAATTTTTATCATTCTCTTCTAAACCATTTCATCATAAAATATTTTCCATCCCTATTATCAAAATCGAAATATTAATTGTAATCTTAATTTGGGTTTGTACATTAAAACAACAGGTTCTTTTTTTGTTGTTGTTGCTATTTAATCTAAAATGAATTTTTTTTAATAATGCTGTAAATAAATGAAATACATAATGTGAAAATAATTTAGTAAAAAAATATAAATTTTTTAAAAACTTAAACCAACATCCATATTTTCTGGGAAGGATAAAAAGAAAGGAAAAGATTTTAATAGGTTGATTATTTTAAATATTCTCGAGGAATAATACTAAAAAAATCCCTTAGAAATATCTGTTTATTGTTAAATAATTTTAACCGGAAGAAAAAATATAAATTTATTGGTAAACTATTATTAAAAAACAAACTCGTCTTATTTCAATCTCTTTTATTTCATTGTATTATTATTATTAGTTATATTCCTTTTATCTGCTTATTTAATCGTTACATACCTAGTTGAATGTGGATATTCAACAGGCACATACAAAAATAAAAATAATAGCACATTTATTTTGTAATTTTTTGCTCTGCGCATTAAAGACACATACTTAAACGAATAAGCAATTTGTTTACGTTATTATTAATTACAATTTGTTTAAACGTGTTTACAAAACACGTATACAATTTGCTGTATATGTGCATTACATTTAATCTATCAAAACATACGATTAATGTAAAAAAGTTATCTAAAAACGGTGATTTGAAAGATTTAGTTATCCGAATTCTTTCATTTTTTTTTAATGAGTAGAACTGCATAATTAAATGATCGCAGTTAAATATCACGTTTTAATTATTTTTTTCCTTACGAAATATAACCTAATCAAATAAGAAATTAATCAGTTTTTTTTCATTTAAAAAAATTATCCCTGTAGAAGCAAATTCTCATACATACGTTGTCAAAAAAGAGTAACACTTTGTAAAGAACCCGGCAAAAGTTACAGTGTCGAAAAGGAGCAAAATCATCGATTTACTCCATCGTAAACGCTGAATCGATAGAGTTGTAACCTTGCTTCCAACTTCAGCTGAGGAAACGTCCCTGGATGACGTCACGCAAACCAACGGAACTGCATTCGACACTATCTGTTCTGCTGTCTTTTTCTTTCATTTATTTATTTCCATGAAGTCGTGAAGGGTAATACAGCCCGACCATCTGATAAAACTTCCCTCCCACGCTGTCGCCGCAGGGGGTTGTGCAAACGATAAGTTTCTGCTCGCTAATTCGGCGGGGTCACGTGGAAGTAGGTGGTAGGATAAATGGGTTTCTGGGCTTCTTAATTACAGAGGCATTATTTATGTGCGCGAGAGATTCTTTGGAGTGATGTCTTCTTGTAAGGCACGTGCTCTTATTTTGTCGTGATGTGAAATGTGATTAGTAGTTGTTATTAAAAATGTCCTCCTCTTTTTGGTGATTTTTTAAATAAGAAAACAAAAAAGTCGAAAAATTTATGATTAAATAATTAATAAATCGTTTCTTCTTTTTTTTTTGTTTTTATTTATACGGCACTTTTTTTACGGCATATTATTTTTAATAAATTTTTCTTTATTCCTTAAATGAGCTAATTGAATTTTCTCACATCTATTAAAATGTTATAACATATACATGTAAATATGTTATAATATATACATTATGTAAATGCTGTAACATGCATTAACATATTGTCCATAAATTAGCAGGTATAATAAAAAACTAGAAGATATAAGATACATTGTTTTATATCTGCTAATTTTTTATTATTCTTTTTTATTTCAAATATTTATAATTTTTAAAAAAATTTATGTTCAAAACGTTTTGTGGGGTGATTAATTTTTAGAAGGAAAATTAACTAGCAATAAAAATAATAGTATACTTATTACAATATTTTGTTGATTTTTTTATTCTGCACCTAAAAACAAACAAAACGAAAGTTCAGTTTGCTTTATATGGGCATTAAATTTAATCTATGATAACATACGATTAATGTAAAAATAATTATCCAAAGATTTATCACTTGAAAGAGTTAGTTATTCTAAGAATTCTTTCATATTTTTTTACTTAAAAAATTACTAATAAATAAGTTGAACTGCATAATTAAATGGTCATAGTTATGTATATATATATATATATATATATACACATACATACATACGTATATATTCTTCTTCAAGACTGTCTACCCACTGGCAAATCTCGAGACAGGAGATGTTTTCTTTTTTTTTTTTACGAGGGGTAGATTTGTCAGCCCAACGTTCCATAGTCATATTGGAGGACTGGAGCCTACTGTTTAAAGTGGATTCCGAATCACTACAAACATCCTTGATGCGTCCGAGACTCGAACCGTATGGCACCGAGCTGTAGTCACTCGACCATCAGGCCTCATATATATTGTTTTTAATTATTGCAATACCGTATTGAAATATTAATAGATAATTTGTCATTTTATCAATCGCCCATTGAATCTATTTAATCACAACATAAATTTGTATGTACTCCACCAAAAACCGTCATTCTTATTTGGGCCACAGTTATCTTTTGAGGTTTATCACAAAGTCTCACGTCCTTTCGTTATACTAGAAAGTTAGCAATCTTAATTTACAGTTAATAAATCAGTGAGAAATAATTAACGACCATTACCATTCCCGACTTATGACCTTTGAAATACCACTTTCGCCAACAAAGCAGCGCTTGGCATTTCCGTCACGTTCCTTTCCCTGCGGGGGAGGTGTTACCACTCAGTGGTACGTGAACTTTATATTTCTGACAGTTTCTCAACTTTCGCACTGGAAACATACCATCCCATGCACTTACTTCTATGGCTCTTTTAAAATCTACCCATATCATTTCAATCGATAATGTAGTGCAGTTTTATATGCGGTAAAAATGGAAATGTATACGCATGTAAAAATATGTATATTTTTCTTCCGTTTGAAGAGGAATCCGAGATTTATTCTCTCTGGGGGTGGGGAGGGGAATGCAGAATACATTTTCCGCTGGCTTTCGTTGGCGAAAATCCGTCTTGTTACGGTCCTCGGGTGGTTTCTTATTTTATTTTATTTTTTTCTTTGTGCTGAGAGTGAGTTTTGCGATTTCTATTCGGTTCGTGTATATTTAAATGCAGCGAAACAGAGATGTTTTTTTTTATTTATGTTTTTCCTTCTGTTGAATGAAAAATTACATATCGATCAGTCGTTTGCAAGAAAAGTTCTGAAAGATTTCAATTTTCAGTAAATATAGAACCTGAAGAGTGGCGCCTGATGACCGAATGGCTAGAGCTCTGACGCTCGGTACCACAGGTCTCGGATTCGAATCCCGGCGGTGCTATGGATGTTTGTAGTAGTTCGGAATCCATTTTAAACCGTTGGTCCCGGTCTAATAGGATCGTTGAGCGTTGTGAATATAGTGTTACTCGCGTCCGTAGCAAATCTTCAAAGCTATACGTGCCCCCTGGGTAGTGCTAAGTTGGTACCTCATCAAGTCCTCTTCTCTACGGAGGAGGTGTTGCCACTGAGTATTACGTGAACTTTATATTTCTGACAGTTTCTCAACTTTCACACTGGAAACATATCATCCAAGCACTTCTTTTTAGAGCTCTTTTAAAATCTACCCATATCACTTCAATCGATAATGTAGTGCAGTTTTATATGCGGTAAAAATGGAAATGTATACGCATGTAAAAATATGTATATATTTCTTCCGTTTGAAGAGGAATCCAAGATTTATTCTCTCTAGGGGTGAGGAGGGGGGATGTAGAATACATTTTCCGCTGGCTTTTGTTGGCGAAAATCCGTCTTGTTATGGTCCTCGGATGGTTTCTTATTTTATTTATTTATTTTTTCTTTGTGCTGAGAGTGGGTTTTGGGATTTCTTTCTTCCTATCGTGTATGTTAAATGCAGTGAAATAGAGACAGTTTTTATTTTTTTATCTATTTATTTTTTTCTGTTGAATAAAGAATTACATGTTACTTAGTCGTTTGCAAAAAAAGAAAGAGATCAGTTTTCAGTAGATATAGAACCTGGTTTGTGGATGAGTTTATTAAGTTTATTTATAGAAAATTACAAAAGTAAATGCTGCTGTATCAAAAAACTATTGGATTTTATATTATGCGATACATTTCATTTAAAAGAAGCGCACCTTTCTTCTGAAAAATCTCATTTTTAATTAAAAGTTTTTGAATTACTGAACTTGTTGTTTTAAAATCATTCACTTCTCAATATATCTAAATAACACAATTATTAAAGATGCTTTTTTTTTTTTCTTTTCGTGTTTATTGTTAGCTAACGTTACTTGGATACCAGCAATCTGTTCCACAGGTTTCAGATTCCAGTCCCATGGATGTTTGTAGTGGTTCGGAATCCACTTTAAGTCGTAGATTCCGGTCTAATATGACTATGCAACCGTACCCCGTAAAAAATCAGCATCACGGAGCGAAGTCAAACTTCTACCTACGGGCTCTCCATCACAATAGAAACTACCCCCCTCCTTTTTCTGTCCTTCCATGAGACCACACGGGTTCTTGGACTTGGTCTAGGTCTTGCTGTCTACCAAGTGGGATAAGAAACAACTAACATGTATACCAAGAAAGTCCACCGACGAGCGATGGAGTGCAAAATTTAGCTTCTGAGAGGACTTGCATTTGCGTTTGTATGGACGCTGAACTTGAGAAACTCTTTTTCTGCCAGCCTGATTGTTGATGAGAAGCTTTTACACACCGTCACAATTTTCAGAGTCACCACGTTTCTGAAATAAACCTTGTTAGCAGATTTGAATCTTAAATCAGGGCACGTTACCATTTGGGCTATGAATACGACTGTGAAAAGTTGCATATATTTCTGATGAAATATTAAAATACATATAGTAAAGATCAAAATTGATTCAGATCAATTTTATTTGCGTAGCACGAGTTTAGGTTTTTAAAAACGATTATTATTAGACTTATGGTTAACTAACAGATATAAGAAACAATTATGAATGAAATTTGTCATAGATAATTTTATGCAAATTCATTGCTTCCAAGAAAGCAACAATTCATTGCTTCCAAAAATATTAAATCTCTTGATCTTCTTTCGTTAAATTCTTAAGTCTTTTCACTGTAAGGTTTTTAAATATGTATTTTCTTTTCTTTTCAAATACAAAATGACTAATCAAAAGACTTAAATGAATGGAGAAATGGAATTTCTTCCTGGAGTCTTTTCGTTTTTGAATTAATTAGAATATCAATCATGCTTTTACTATGTAACAATCTTATTCTTTTTCTAATTCCCGACAAGTTCACGATTTCTTTCTTGTTTTTTTTTTTTTTTTACTATATTTATTTTGGAAAAATAAGTATAATAAGCGTTAAACCGCAGATACCAATCTAACATAACTATATAGCGTTGGACGTAGCTACTGACAACCCTACCCTGTAAAAAGAAGAAAAGAAAAACAAAAGCTGTCAGTAGGCAGGCGACCTTGACCCACCATGGGGCTGTTGCGCCACTGATGATGATGATGATGATGATGATGAAATATAGTAAATAATAATAATATAATAATTTTGAAGAAAATTACATTTCAATCCAGTAATAATATTGTTACATTTTTTTTAATACCTGTAGACAACATTTCTTTAAAGTAAAGAGAAATCTGATTATTTTTAACAAATTCTTTACCAAACAAAGCAAGGGTTCCTCTTGCATCACAGTGACAATGCAGTTTTCTATGACATTTTTTCTCCTGCATAAAGATCGAAATCTCTTTTTTTCCCTCCACTTACGATGTGTAACTTTTTCTTGAAAGGGGATCGAACATTCATCCCATACAGAGAAGGAAGGTGAAAGAACATATCGTTGATGACCTCCGTAGGTCGTGGGAACCCAAGGGGGCTCTTTCAGGGGAACCATCCTTGGGTCCCCGTTCCGTAGTCAAAATAATGGTGTAGCACTTACCTCTAAATTGCCACCTTCTGTTCGCAAATTTGTCTGCGTGGAGATAGGTTCCTTATGCAAGTAAATAAACGTGACTTGTTCAGGGGGTTGTATAGGTAGTAAATTAAAATACAAAACATTAAAACCTAAACTGCATTTATAATTTATTTGGTATTTTATTTATTTTGGTATTTATTTGGTATTATATTTTACTTAATTCTATGCTCTGAAGTATAGAATTAAGTAATTGTGGCTAAACTAAAATAAATAAATAAATAAAAATGTTTGTAATATAATTTAGTAATGAAAACAAAATTCTACTGCATCCCTTTATTTTATTATTTTTATTTCATATTTCAATGTTAATTAATTTACACTAAATTTTCATAAATTCTTTAAATAGTTTCGTTTCCTTCTTTATTAGTTTTTATAACATTTTCCTTTCCATATATATATATGTATATCATCATCATCAACAGCACAATAGCCCGGGGTGGGCCAAAGCTTTCCTTTGAAGAAATTTCCATGCTTTCCTCTGGGTGACAAGGGTCCTCCAATTCTTAACTTTTATTAGAAATCTTTTTCAATTGCGACTATCCATTGCAACTTGGGTCGTCCTCTTCCTCTTTGTCCCTTTGGCTTTGCCAAAACGAGCCTTTTTACAGGGTTTAAACCATTCATTCTAAAAACATGAGCAACACAGTTTAACCTATTGATCTTAATAAATTTTATAATATCTGGGTCTTTATAGCATTTATAAATTTCTGCGTTGTACCGTCTTCTCCAACAATCACTTTCCCTAACACTTCCAAGAATAGCCTTTAAAATATGTATATATACATATAATCTTCCTTATTATAAAAATTATTATGTACTGAGAAGTGAATAGCAATTCTTTCCGGGTTTTTTTCATAGTATTAAAACCATAAGAATCATTACATGTATATTCTTAAAATTTTAATTATTAAAAAAAAATAATAATAATAATCGAATTTCAGTTCATGTTACTATTATGATTTGTACAAATGGATTTCATCGCTAATGAAACTTCACTATTTTATCCATCAATTATCTGCAATCAGATAAAAAAGCGTTTTAGTCGAGCATTTTTATCACTCACAGAACCCAGTTGAAGATATTGAGGAAGTTATACATAATGTTACTTCTCAGCAGTTTATGAGGTTAGTGGAGAAATAGTCTTTTATGGTTGGGTGCTGAAGTTGATGAGTTGGCATTCATTAGCAATTCCTTCTGATATTATTCTTCAGTGTGATTTTTTTAAAAAAATAATGGGTTTTTTTTTAAATTTTTTATTTAAATAATTTTATTATTTTAAATAAAACAATATTTTAATTCTTATTACCAGTTCAATTATTAAAATGTTTATATGTTTCTCACATATTGTGAGGTGAGGAGAAGTAGCAAAACACTGATATGAAGAGGGAAAAACGAGATTAGAAGTAGCAAAACACTGATATTGCTTAATTACTGTTAATATTAAATATTACGAAGTATTCATTTTTCTTTTTTCAGAATATTAATATAATTTAACAAGTTTGAGAGAAGTCTTACGACAAAAGTAAATCATTTGCTTATTTAATTATATAATTTATTAAAACTGCAGCATTGCGTAACTAACTTGATTTTTTGGGTGTCAGGGGACTTATCTAAAAAAAAATTGGAAATATATTTAATGACTCATTATCCCTTCTTAATTTATACAAAGGCGGCCTATAGTATGGAAAGATCCTGTGACAAACAATACCTGATCTTAAACAACCAAAAATAGATTATTTTTTAACGTGTTAATCGATTATAAGGAATTAGTTATGTAGCCGTAAATGCTAAATCTTTTCTGAAAAAAAAAAATTTACGATGAAAATTTTAATAATTTAAATTGAATAATAAATATTAAATAATACTTTTAAAAAAAAGAACCTACTTTTATTTATTTTTTCCTTCTTCTTCTTCTTTTTTTTTTTTTAATATTAAAATTATATACCTGATTTTTCACACTCTTATGATTCATTCGTTACTTATCAAATATTCTAAAGTAAAATAAATTCTATTAAAAGAATACGACATTTAGAACTCTCGAATTTTAATAAAAATTTTACGTCTTTATTTTCCTTTTCTATTTCTGTCATACAAATCAGTAAACCTTTTTGAGTGATGACCTCTAGAATAATACTTCCTCCTTCAACCCGAAATATACTCCGAATCTAATTTGGACCGCTTGAAAAGGTGGAGGTGCACTGCTGTTCCCCGACAGCGTTGCACCTGCTGCAACAGAGAGTTGACTGGTCGGCGTTAGAGGGTCTTCTTTCCAATGAGGTGTCGACAAGCAGCTGTCAATCAGGACGCTGTTTTGAGCAGGGGAAGCCAATGGACCGAGTCAAAAGGTCGTAAAAACAGACGGCGGACCCCCTGCCTTTTTTTCCGAGGGGGGAGTTGCTGATGGGTTAAATGTGTAACGCGGAATTAAAAAGAAGTGCTTTATGCGGTATCATTTTGAGATGAATGCATTGTATAGAGATGGTTATTCTAATACTTTCAAATAACTTGGTGGTTAAAATATGAAAAGAAGGCATCCGACTAAAATTCTCATTAAATTATTTTTATTTATTTATTTATTATTATTATTTGCATTATTGAACATACTACTTTAAGAAGAAAAAAAAAAAGGGGGGGGAGGAGGCTGTTATTCTGATATTTAGTGTTACCTCGTTACTGATTATTGTAATTTTATTCCATTTTATAAAAGTTGCTTATGTATCAATTTATAAAAAATTTTTAAAGTACAGCACATTCAATATTTTTTCTTTATTGGCGCAACAGCCCCATCATGAGACAAGGCCGTCTGCCTATTGGATTAAATAGAGCTACTGCTGTCTTTCTTGGAAAACTGTTAATAGTTCTGCCTACCCCCAGAATTATCCGTCTCTTATCTATAAGAAAAAAGTTATAAAAAGATATAACTCTTTGTATTAACACATAGAATAATATAAGAGGATAATGAAAGAGAACTTTTAATTTCTTTATATCCTTAATTTAATATATTATCTCCATATTTACATTAAATGAAAGATTACCAACATTTTGATCTTACACAAACACCAATTCTATTCGTTATTGCCACCAAATAATCTTTCTGTATACTTCTGTTACAGCTTATTTATCACCAAAAAACAGAAAATACACACTTATGTGATCAGTGTGTTATCTTCCATTTCATTACTTTCCGGTAAGACAAAATCTCTCGTAATCCAAGTGCATATCCGACAGCTATTACAGACCCTCTATTTGCAGATTAAACTTGAAGCGACCGTACCAAAACAGCTTTTTATGGGCACTTAGTACACAGAATTACCTCGTATCTGTCATCTTGCTTATCTTCCCTTCATCCTACATCATTCTAAAAAGGAATGAGATGAAAAGGGGTGCTTTAAGAATGAAGGGGGGTGTTTTTTTCTCATTATTATCTGACATCATGTTTCACGTCTTCAAGTAAATCTCTGCTCTTAATGTGCCCACAGAGATTTTGTACCACGCTCTGTTGCTCGTGCGTGTACAGCAATAAAAGATTAAATGAAATATAGTATTTTCGTGGTGGAAGTGGGCTCGAGAAATATTTTTGGTGGTGAAGTATGCGGTCCAAAATGTGTGGGTTAAAAGAGGTAATTTTAATTTAAGTGGGCGATTTTTTTTTATCATGTGTGAACTTGATTTTTTTTGTCGCGATAAGTCCAATGCTGTTCGTTATATAAAAAATAGAATGCGATTCATGCATGCTTTAGTCAGATAATCAAATATCATTTTAATACCCATTTCAAAAAGCTATTTTTAAAAATATATTTTTGCTTAACTTTAGTTGCTTTTATTAGCAATGTGATTCTGTCCCGGTATGAAGTTTGTTTGTAAGTCCTTAAAAATAGGTCAATGACAAATGAAATATATGAGTAAAAACGTTGTCTAAACCGGCTCTTACAAGTGTACATCCTTTTGCATTGTACCTCATCTGTACTCTGTACCTCATTTTGAATTTTTTTATGACTAATGGAGAACTGACAAAGTATTAAAAATTAAATTGTGTTTTTTATTAACTCAATTATTGTGTATTGCACTCGCTTATTAAATAAAATAAAAATTGATTTATCTAAAATGAATACTTTTATATTGTTTTAATGTCTTAGTTAATTTTCTATTGTAATATTTTAAAGGAGTCTGATGGTCGAAAGACTGGCACTCAGTACCACAGATTCGGGTTCGAGTGTCAGCGATACCATGAATGTTTGTAGTGGTTCGGAATCCGCTGTAAATCATAGGTCCCGGTCTAATATGATTGTAGAGCATTGAGCATAGGGCTGACAACCCTACCCCATAAAATGAAAGCATTTCCTGTTTCGGAATCTGTTATAGTCCAACATGGACTATAGTGCCAGAGAGTTATTTAGCTAATATTTTTTAAAATTTATTTATAAATCATGTTGTTTTATTCTTTTATGTAAGATATTTTTATTTTATTTTTAACTGACTTTTATGTGGGGCCTCAGGAAGAGTGTCTGGCGCTCGGTGCCACAGGTTTCTAGTTCGAGTTACGGTTTTGCCATGGATGATTGTAGTGGTGTTCGGAATCCACTTTAAGCTGTAGGTCCCGGTCTAATATGACTGTAGAGCGTCGGGCTGACAATCCTACCCCTTAAAAAAAAAAAGAAAGCATCTCCTGTTTCTAAATTTACAAGTAGCAGACGGCCTTTGCCCATCATGGGGGTATCCGCCAATTATGATGATAATGATGACTTTTATGTTGTAATTGAAAAAAATTAAATGCTTTATTTATAACTTTTTTATTTAAACATATTAGAAATTTAAGTAAACCTCTCTTCAGTAAGCTTCAGGTTCCAATCCTGACGTTTGCATGGATGCTTGTGAGTGGCTCGGTATCCACGTTAAACTGTAGGTCCTGATCTAATTATCCCAAAGTGTGTATAAAATGGCCGTAGAGCGACAAACCAAACCAATCTCTTCGATAAGAATTTGCGTCATTTATTACAAAGTTAAATACTTAATATCTTTCCAATTAATATATTATATTATCAAAAACGTTAGGAACTTTTTTTTTTTTTTTGAAACTATTTTTTTGAGAAAGAAGACCATTCTTATTCTAGTTTCCTCCAAGTCCACTTGCCGAGATCTTTCGAAACGCTGATTAATATTCTCTTTGTCAAAAGAAAAGAAAAGGCGGAAAGAAGACTTTGAATCAACTCCTGTATTCCATGCAACAAAAGCGGTGAAAATAAATTAGTTAACGAGATTTTCCATTCATAATAATAATATCATATTTCATAAATGAACGCTCTGTATTCCCGTCACGTTTTTGTACAATTATACGCCTTTCTGTCAGATGCTAATTTTTCATTTGAAACTGTTTTTCATTTTTTACCCCTTTATCATTCTTGGAAGTAAGATATTAATTTCGCATTTGCTTTTTATGCATGCCAAAAAATGTTTTGCATGATTGGCTTACCTACTGCGTCGAACAATTCAGTAAACTATATTTATCTTGACTACAAAGACTGTTAATGCTCATTTATGAGACTGTTTCATACGCTGCAGAGTTAGTTAATCAGCAAAAGTAGAGCAGATCTAAAAGAAGACGTTACTTCAATTCATAAATCATGTACCATACTTAATTATCAAGCATAGCGCGTTTTAAATGTTTTTTCATTATTTAATAGTGATTTTATTTTATCGATGGCAAATATGCAAATAATCATTTTCATTTGTTAATGGATGGATTAAGTTGAGTCCATATCTCATTTATGAATGATGATTGTGATTAAATTGCAGTAATACTATTTATTATTCATAGCAATAATTATATATGTAGTTTAAATTGCCTTGTGATCTGTCGGCCTATTTGGTTTTAGTTTGCTAATGAAACACATCATGTTAAAAACTTCTGCCTATGGAGTATGGAGAAGAATTCTAATTAAAGAGGTTTCACCCCCCTTTATAAAAACAGTGATGTTATGATGATGATTGATAAGTTGATACGATAATGATATCAATGATAGTTGATAAAATGCAAAAGCAACTGGGGACGCCACAAGTTTCTGATTCAAGTCCCGGCGGTGCAAAGGATTCTTCTAGTGATTCGGAATCCACTTTAAGCTGTAGGTCCCGGCCTAATACGACTGTAAAGTGTGGGGCATTGGGCTAACAACCCCACCCGGTAAAAAGACAGTGTCACGGAGCAAAGTCAGACTTTTACCTACGGAAGTTGCCCCCTTTTTCCCTCCTTCCATGAGACCATATGAGTTCTTGGACTTGGTCTAGATGTTGCTATATGCCAAATTGGATAAGAAACACATCAACAAAAGCAATCACCAAATTTAAAATGTAGTCTATAATTTCGAATTCAAAACTTTGAAAATTGGTTTTGTATTCACTTTAAAAAAAGAAAAGTAAATGTAAATAATAAATTTTGAACAATGTAGAATTATATTAAATTATTTTATCGTAAAATTGAATAATTTATTTGAACTTAAATTATATTAATTTTTTTTACCTGTGTTGCTAAATACAAGATCCGTTGAAACTATCTTTATACAATATCGAATAAAATTTATGAATGAAGATAAAATTTCGTTTTTAGATAATTTGGAGCAGCCTTGTTGATAGTTTGTTAGACTTCTAAATAAGGAAGGTGTTAGATTCGAGGTTTGACAAATGATCAACCGAACGCTTCCATGTTTACACTGGTAATTGACAAAATAGAATCATCGTTTGAAAATCCTTCCGTTTGGTAGTGAGGTAGTTGGAACATTATAAGTAACCCTTTTTTTATGTTGTTCATTCCAAATTGTAGTGACAAAATGTGGGTACAAAGTTGTAGTGCATCTTGATAACGTTGAATCAGCTACATTTTTGCAATTCTATTGGTAAATGCTAACTTTACATGTCTCACGGATAATTCTGACTTAATACGTCTCACAGATGATTCTGAGTTAATATGTCTTACAGATGATGAGGCGTGTAATCTTCTAGAAATTTTATTCAAAACAAGCAGAGAAATGAAAACAGAAAAAAATCCACTACCCTCCATATGTATAACAGGTGCAACTGAAAAGCGCATCATCATCTCGCGTTTCTACTAAATATACGAGGTCATGTGACCGGTTGGGGTTGCTAAAACCTGTTAAGAGTTAACATTGTAACGAAAGTATACCAATCTGAATAAAAAGATTTGTTTTATATAATATAAAACAAATCTTTTTATAATATAACTCAAATCTTTTTAGCATTATCTTTAACAGTATATTGAAAAAAGAAAAGAAAAAAAAACAAAAAAAAAACTCTGGGTGATTGTAATAATTTGGCCAGCGGCTGTATATATATATATATATAGATATATATATATATTAAAGCCTTTTTCAAGAATTATATAATTGTATAAGACAACAACATATATTTTTTAAATTCATCTTTTTTACTATCATTTAGGAAATAGCATTTCATTCACGCTTTAATATATAAATAAATATCTGTAAGACAATAATCTCTATTTCTCTTTGAGAACTAACACAGCAGCAGAACACGAAACGAACAAAAAGTGACAAATTAGATCTGCTGTCATGAGTCGGCTTTTCCGTTATAACGTCTCTATAATTTACTTTCGCAATCCTCAACAGCCGCCGTGAAACGTGTCCACTAATGACACGCCGTCATTGTTTTTACGAGACGAGCCCTTCAGAGTGACGGAAGACGAATTCATCCATTATGTAGCCACGCAGGTTTGGAAAATTATTTGATTCCCTCACCCTAGCAGTTGTCCTGCGGCTGTAATAATCCTCTTTGGGTAAAGGCGACGGAGCATTAGCTAATGATCACTGCCCGGGAGGTTTGGTTGGCACAGTGCCAGGGAAGATCCGGCAGTTCTACCCCCCGACCCTCTTCCATCATGTGGGACATCCCCCCTTCTCACTCCCCGTCCGTGATGCGGCAGTAGTAATAGTAGTAGCGTGTGGCGAAAGCTTCATTCACGCCTTTTCTAAGACCTTTATCTGGGGGATTGGCTTGCGTGGTAGAGAGGAACCGAGTGTGAGAAAAAAATCTTGGCGGGAAAAGGGACGTGGAAGTAATTTTTTTTTCTATCGTTGATTCATATTGGGGTAGAGTTTTTTTTATCCCTTTATATATATAATGCAGTGAGGTATACTTAGTGCATTGGTGAGTGGTTGTCGACAGAAATAGTTTGCAAGTTGTTGACAGATATAGTTTTGTTTATGTAACAGCACTTTAGAGAACATACAACAGCACAGAGAAGGGGCTTGTTTTGAATGGAAATTTTTGTGTGACAATGAGTGGTTTTGTCTTGTAGTGCATAGTACTCCAAATACATTGTATACATATGTATACATTGGTGAGTAGTTGTCGAATGAAGTGAGCAGAAATGCACATTGTATATATATATATATATATATATGTATACATAGTACATTTGGAGAGTAGTTGCTAAAAGAAATGAGCAGAAATAGTTTGAAAATTGTTCACAGATATAGTTTATTTATTTCTTGGAATGGGTTTATTTTCGCTGGCAATTTCTGTGTGACAATTTGTGGTTAGTTGAGTGGTTTTGTCTTGTAGTTCATAGTTCACCAAGTACATTGTATATACATAGTACATTTGGTGAGTAGTTGTCAAGAAAAGTGAGCTGAAATATTTTGCAAGAAGTTGACAGATATAGTTTTGTTCAAATTGCCACATAAAAATTTCCATTTAAAATAAACCCCTTGCCAGAGAAAAGGGTTTATTTTAAATGGAAATTTATGTGTGACCTATTTGTGGTTACTTGAGTACATAGTACATAGCACTCAAGTACATTTTATGCATATGTATACATAATACAATGGTGAGTAGCTGTCGAAAGAAGTGAGCAGAAATAGTTAGCAAGACGTTGAAAGATATAGTTTTGTTCATCTCGGGGAAGGGGTTCATTTTAGAAATTTCTGTGTGACAATTTGCGGTTTCTTGAGTGGTTTTGTCTTGGAGTACATAGTACTCCAGGTACATTGTATACATAGTACATTGGTAAAAAAAGCTGGTAGCTATTGGGAAAAGGGAGCAGTAAAAGTCTGTAAAATGTTGCTAGATATGGTTTTGTTCATCTCTGGAAAGGGGCTTATTTTGAAAGGAAATTTCTGTGTGAGAATTTGTAGTTACTTGGGTGGTTTTGTCTTGGAGTACATAGTACTCCAAGTACATTGTATACAAAATACATTGGTGAGTAACTGTCGAAATGAGTGAGCAGAAATAGTTTGCAAGAAGTTGACAGACAACGGTTTTGTTCATTTCTGGCAATGGGTTTTATTTTCAATGGAAATTTCTGTGTGATAATTTGCGGTTACTTGAGTGGTTTTGTCTCGGAATACATAGTACATAGTTGCATTAATTAAACATTTTACTGGAAGAATCTTAGAAAAATAACACTTTTTCTTATTGCATTTGTTATTTTCATGTGCTTATGATTGTTCAGGAAAACTCATCCGGCAGTAAAGACTAATTTTTTACATGATCTCATGCCCCTTGTGTTTTTTATTCATTTAATATATTTTTCATTGGTATATATAAAGGCTTTACCACATTTTTGTTCTTAATTGTTATCCATAACTCAGTTCTTTCAGAAATATTCTTATCAAGAATTATAACAATTGTAAGATGTATGTTCTATGTACGAATAAAATATATTATTCTTTTTTGATGTTTTGTTTATGCCATTTAAACTGTTCTGAATTAGAATATTTATTTCATTAACTTTCTCCGAATTCTTAAATATCATTGAGTACAAATTAAATACAATATAAGATTTCATACTAGTGTGTGTGTGCTTTTTGCTAAGAAAAATATTCTCTTTATTTTGCAGATTCAAATCAGGATGCATCGCTCTACGCGTTTAAAGATAACCGATCTGAATCCTCATTTGTCGTGCATTCTTTGTGGTGGATACTTCATCGATGCCACTACCATCACAGAATGCGTTCATTCCTGTAAGTATACCGAAATGTTTACTAAAATACTTCCTTATTTAGGGTGCACTTTTTAACTTAATAACCATATTTTAACCTTAACCTTAACCATTTAACCTTATTTTCTGTGAGATGCATATTTGTCCCTTTTTTTTCATTCCTCAAAGTACCTATAAATGAGTGACTTAAAAAAATTGATGACCTGTAAATTGATGGCAATTTAGCTGTTGTAATAATTTCACTATATTTTTATCTTGTAAAATCCATTATATGACTAAAGTGTTAGTATGCGGAATTTGTATGATAGTTTTGATCGTAAAATGCATTAATTCCTGTTTTCTTTGCAGTTTGCAGAGCTTGTATCGTTCGTTACTTGGAAACAAGCAAATATTGTCCTGTTTGCGAAGTCCAAGTTCACAAATCACGACCACTGCATTACATAAGGTAAGATTTATATCAATCTTTACATTAATTTTATACTTAAGCTACAAAAAAAATTATTACATACTTTAAAAATATCAACTTTAAGTGTTAAGGAATAATAAGATTAATTAACGTAATAAATAATAAAATATTCCATTTGGTATTTTGCACTACTGTAATATTAATATTATACCCGTGTTTAAACTCATTTAAAAAAATAATTTAATGCAATTATCTTGTAAAGATTATAAGTACTGGTTATAAGATTATAAGTACTGGATTTAAGATTATAAGTACTGGTTATAAGATTATAAGTACTGGATTTAAGATTATAAGTACTGGATTTAAGATTATAAGTACTGGATTTAAGATTTATTCAAAATACTGCTAAAATTGTGGAAAAGAAAAAATTATTATTATTATTTACCTATTTAAAAACCTTACAGTTATGAAGTATTAAAGAAATAAAAAAAATTAATATAAAGTTTGATTAAAAATATTAAAAAAAATTACTATCACGTAATTATATATATATATATATATATATATATCCTGATGGCCGAGTGACTAGCGCTTTGGTGCCCCAAGTTTTGGTCGTGACATAGATGTTTGTAGTGATTCGGAATCCATTTTAGGCTCCCGTCTATTATGTACGGTGTACAGCTGACAATCCTACCCTGTAAAAAAGAAAAAAAAAAAAAAATCTGTTTCTCCTGTTTTGAAATTTGCCTGTAGGCAGGCGGCCTTGTCCCACCATGGGCAGATTTGGTTTGCCTCTCTACGGTCATTTTGCGCACACTTTGGGCTAATTAGACGAGAACCTACAGTTTAACGTAGATTCCGGACCACTAACAGATATCTATGCCACTGTCAAAATAACATCATGGGGAAGTTGCGCCAATAAAGAAGAAAAATATGAATATATGATGCAGTTTGTACGAAGTTGTAGAAATTGAACTCTTAGATTTAATTGGTTTTCATGGCTAAGTTTTAATTCTGCAAATTAATCTATAAATATCTCGGATATGCCATTTAGATCACTTTCGTAATCAGTGACATATTTAGTATAGATTGCTAATAATAATAAAAAAGAAATGTAGCAATTTTGTAAAATATGTATATAAAATAATAACAAATTTTAAGAAAAATAATACATTTTAAGAAATAATAACATAGAATTAGCAGCCATTGGACACATACAACGTATTTGACGTATGACTCTTTCAAGTACTAAATCTTATCTCAAAAACTGAAGCACCTGATTTATGCAAATAACATGAAAATAATCACCATCTTGAGGTGTAGAGATAAAATCTCATATTGATCCATTAAAAAACGTGAAAATCTTCAGCAATAATAACGCGGGTTGTGCTGGAGCAAAATAAAAAAGCAGCCATAATGACGTAATTAACGTTGACAAAAATAGGGGAGAGATAAAAAAAGAGAAAGCAGCTTCTTGTACGCCTTTTAGGGTTGGACAGCCCACTGATTTATTGAGATCTACCGGCAAAACTGACAGATTTAATCGAACGATCTGTACTTAATCGACTGGATTGGTACGTTCGCGGTGGCAACCACCAAATTATCGTTGGTGGTCTCTTATTTTTCTTCGTCAAGCTTTTTTTATCTTTTTTATTTTTTATTTTTGTACGTGGTGCAGTTCCATTGTCGCCTGTTATTGTATTTCAACCTATCATTAAAGCAGAGAGAGTCTCTACCCTGGTGTTAGGTGAGATAAATTATGTATAGCAGGACGCAAGTAGGACGATAATAAGCGCTTTGTTTTTGGCATTGTTGCGTGTCTCGTATAGTAAAAGGGAGGGTGGGTTTTTTTCCCTGTTTAACGCCTTTTGTGTTATTTTATTTTTTGCTTGTTTGTTATGGAAAATAATTGTTTTAAAAGAGGAATCTTTCTAAAAGTTGTAAAAAAAAAATAAGTTAATTAGTTTCACATAAATGTTTTGTTTTCATATTTGTAATAATATATAATAATTAAATAGCACGATATTATAAATGCTATCTAAATTTTATAGTTGCTTCACATGCAAACGAAAACATTAAATAACCTAGCATTTGAATGAATAACATGTTAGACGTTTTTTGAAACATATTTTTTTTCTTTCTTAAATGGTATGATGGATAGACGTACCACTATAAAAAAAGATAACGATAAATTTGTAAAAAGGTAAAAAAAATAACAATAATAATAAATATGTAAAAAGATTTAAAAAAATTCGATCAATATGTAAAAACATTCGACATGCGGTATTATGACAATAAATTAGAATCAAATAGTTCATTTATAGAAATATATTTTTCTTTCTTAAATGGTATGGTGACAGACGTACTACTAAAAAAGGGGGAGGGGGTTCACATATAAGACATAATATTCATTTCGAATACCAATCCGCAACTACAACGAATATACCAGATACAAAGTATTTATGTGGCTTTAAAAACACTAAACCTCTATCATAGTTAAATTTAAACAAACACTTTATATAAACCGCTGCGTGATAAGATGTTCGTGGGATAAATTTATAACCCAAATAATTGAATTTTACCTCATTAACTTACAAACTGTTGGTACTTTCCCATACTTTCATTATCTGACTCATACCTACATGGCGAACCGTAAATATGTCTCCTTTAAGCCATAAACTTTCCCCTTTGGTATTTGTTATTATTCCCTTCCCTACCATTAACACCCTTCTTGCGCGGTTCCGAAACAGCACTCTGGGGAACTGGGCTACTTAAAAGGGGCCGCATCAAAACAGCATGCGGCAGAAATTTTGTTCCCGCAAAATCCCATCACACGCGCCACTGATTTACGCCGAAAAGCACCATCCCAATTGATTGAGACCGTTCTCTCTGTAAAGGAATGCTCAATCATTTCGAATCGAACACGTCCATGCGATGTTGTTAAGCTATTAATCAGTGGCCGGAGCGTGCTGCGATGTGCTTGATTGCCGAAGGTTTGTGTGCTGATGAATCCCGTCCGATAACGAGCGGTTCCGTGTACGGATTACTCGGTTCGGTTCTCTTTTGTTTTTGATTTTAACGATGCGGGTAGGCGTGTGTGAAATTCGTGTTTGGTAAACGCTGAACATTTTAGTGCTATCTCGTTGTTGATTGTTGAGGGAGGTGGGGGAAAGCAAAGATTATTAAAATGACTGTTTGACTTTTTAAAGAAAATCCCACAATTGTATATTTGATGCGTAGAGTATGTTTTATGTTTACAAATAGTGACTTTTCATTTGATAATTTATTTACTTTTATTTTGCAAATGCCAAACATTGGCGCTTAAACCATTAGTTCACGGGCTCTCCAGTAAATTTTGGCTGCCTGATGGTCAATTGGCGAGCGCTCTGGTGTTTGATACCATAAACTTCAGGCTCGAATCTTGGCGGGGGCATGGATGTTTGCTAGTGGTTCGGAATCAGGGGTCTCATGGCCAAATGGCTAGCACTCTGGCGCTTGGTACCAGGTTTCGTGTTCCAGTCCCGACGGTGTCAGGGTTGTTTCTGGTGATTCGGAATCCACTTTAAGCCGTAGGTCCTGGTCTTATATGACCGTAGAGCGTCACAGAACCCAACCAGACTTAGCACCCACATCATTCCCAAATTGTAAAGGGGCAACTCAACTCAAGGCACAGTGATGTGGTGTGGTGTAGTATTAGCAGTAGTGGTTCGAAATCCTGTAACTGCAGGTCAACGGTAGCGGTAGGTCAAACTGTAGGTGCCGGTCTAATTAGCCCAAAGTGTGACAAAATGACCGTAGAGTGACAACCAAACCAGCACTTTTTGACAATGTTCTCATACCGAGAAAGTGCATTACAATTATTTAAAACCATTAGTTCACGTGCTCTCCAGTACATTTTGGCTGCCTGATGGTCAATTGGCGAGCGCTCTGGTTTTTGATACCATAAGCTTCAGGCTCGAATCTTGGCGGGGGCATGGATGTTTGTTAGTGGTTCGGAATCAGGGGTCTGATGGCCAAATGGCTAGCACTCTGGCGCTCGGTATCAGGTTTCGTGTTCCAGTCCCGACGGTGTCAGGGTTGTTTCTGGTGATTCGGCACTATTTGGGGAACAAAACACTATTTGGGGAATCCACCACTCCAATTCTATAGAGGTGGTCAGTCGTGACCAGTCAAACGTCTAAATAGAGCCACAGCTGTCTTTCTTGGAAAACTGGGGATAGTTCTCTCTTGCCCCAGAATTTTCCACCTCTTATCTATAGCGCATCTTATCTTGTTGAAGAATTTTCTTAAGAGTCAAAGTTAACAAACAATTCACTCTTCGATTAACGTGTTGCTCTATCTTTCTGATAAGATAATAAATCACAGCTTTCACACGGAGTTAAATTGACTTCGACAAATATGTTGCCGTCTATCTTCCAATGAGGATATTTAAATAAGATCGTAAACAAATAACGATAAATATGTAAAAACATTCAAAATTCGGTACTATGGCGATAAATTAAAATCATATACGTAGTTGATTCATTAAAACATTTTTTTTTTTTTTTTTTTTCCTTTCTTAAATGGTATAATGTAAAACAAGATTTATGACGTAAACAAGTTTGGTGAAAGTTATTTTAAATTTGGGTTTTAATGATTTTAAAAGACGCACTATTAAACTCACTGACCTGTTATTGAATTATATCTTATTTTGAGTCACTCTAAAAATCTCTTGAGCGTTTCTATAAAACATATTCTACGTTAAGATAATTTTTTCGACTACTATTTATTACTAAAATGCTACAGATAAAAATGAAACAGTTTTTATTTTTATTCTATTTTCGTATATAATCAGTGATACTTTAAATTAACTGCTTGCTTTTTAAAAAAATCTTTTTACGTTACTAAAATTGAAAATAATAATAAAAATCTTTATTAAATTTTTTTATATCTTACTTAATTTACTGCTAACGAGGAACAACAACAACAGAAAAAAAAAAAACTTTATGATAGTGTATTATCAAATAGATTCTGTATTTTTAATTTCACAGAGTTATTTATATTCCTTTTTTTATTTAGTAATCGTCATATCTGAAGGAAGATATAGAAAATAAAAGATTTTTATGAAGATATTAGCTTTAATTATCCTTATTTATATTAATGATAAATTTTATTCCATTAATTATGTATTTTAATATTGTTTTCTTTTAAAAAAATAACAGAATTAAAATTCAAGAGCTCGTAACATTTTTCTATCAATTTTTATTTTTAAATCATATTAGCTAAATTTAACTTAAATAAATAAAATTACTCAAATTTATCATTTTAAATCTCGATTTAATGTTTCAAATAATCAAATAATAAATTCAATACCACTACGTTTTACCCAATCGCAATTTAACCGATTCTGTCACTTTGGCTACATTCTAAAACCCATTCATAATCCTATAAATATGCCCCTTCATACAACTTCCGCAAACTCCAGTTGTGAATGTGACGTCATAGGAATATTGACCAGTTAAAAGTAGTGAGTGCACTACGTCATGTTTCGCGATCGTTACCAGATGTCGCACTTCATTATTTTTCGGTCGGTATTATTGATTTACCCGACTGGGGAACGAAGTGACACATTGTTGAAAGCCTTTTCCGTCTTGCTGTGATGGATTGTTTCATCCTCAGAGGTTGAAAAATAAAATAAATAAATAAAATAAAAAAAAGGTTTTTAGAGCAATTGAATGCCACATTGAAGTAAATGGATTAGCTTCATTCAGTGGACAATTGATTTTTTTAGCAGACTGTTATAAAAGTTGTATAATATTTCGGTACAATGTTTAATAAAAAGACCATAAGCAAGACTATGTTAGAAAAAACAAAAATGATTAAGATTTTGTTTACAAAACATTTCAAAATCAATTATTTGTTAGAATGTATTGCGAATATCATTAAAAAATAATAATGATATCTAATTTATCGGAATATGATTTTAAAAAATAAAAAACTTATTTTTTGTAGGATATTTTGATAACATACATAAGTTTTTTTCAGTACACTTAAAACTTTTTTTTTATGTGAATTTATTTTTTTATTTTTTTCCCCGATTTATTCAAAATCTGGTAGGAAAAATTACGTAATTCCAGGAAATTCTGAGGATTTTGTAGAATTACATTATTGTTTCAATTGGGAAAACTTTAAATTCATATAAATAGTAGCTGTATGTAATAATCAAACTTTCATTTCTTTAATCGTAAGTTTTAATTCACACTTTTTATGGAAATTAATTCTTTTTACGCGTAATTTTTGAAATCTATCTATTGCGTAAAATGAGGTTTAGATGCGTTTATATATTTTGTAAATAAGTTTATTAAAAATTCACTTTTTTTAAAATAACTATTAAAACTTTGTATTTAAGAATGTTGCGATGTGTACATTTCAACTGTAATTTAGAAGAAAAATATTATCTGATATTTGATTTATTTTATTTTAGCTAATTGTATGCTGGTTGATAAATATGCTTGTTGTTAAATTGCGTACCTATAAAAGAATACACAAAGCAATTATTGTATTTTTAGTAACCTGTAATACTTTTTGTTTATTATTTTATAAATAATAATTTTTGTGAAAATTCTGCGGTGAATTTTACAGATACAATTTTTCAACATGGTTCGTCGCTTTCGTCCCCTTAATCCTCCTCAGAATTCTTAAATAAATTTCCGAAATTAAAAGTTATTCTAAAGTGTCAGTTTTGAAATTAATATTTAATAAATTTTTCATATTTGTATTAGTTACTAATTATTATAATGAGGTTTATAATCTTAGTTTTGAGGTATCAATGCAAAAATAATTTAAATAATCTTTTTATTAATTTAATGATTTCATTTATTGCTTTCTTAACAATCAAACACATTATTTAAATTTTAATATTTTTTTTTAAATTTTTATTGTAAAAAAATATGTTCGTAATTCAAGGGTTCGTGATGATTAGGTTCCTACCGATTCAAAACTCTGTAATAAAATTTAGGAAAGTAAACTATTATGTTTATGAAAAGAAGAGATAAGAAGCATTTAATCTGATTCTGATAGAAAAATATTTAAAAGTTTTTTATTCTCTAAGTCATTGCTTAAGAAGCTGATTTTGATGTTGTGGCATAACAGAAAAGAAAAAAAAAAAAAAAAAAAAGTCGTAGCGATTTTCCTTTTACATCTTACTTTCGAATTCTTATGTTATGTTCGTAATTCAAGGTTCCATGCGTATTAGGTTCTTAGTTATTCAAAACTCTGTAATAAAATTGTAAATTATTTTGTTTATCAAAAAGAAACATTTAGTTTTTATTCGGATGGAAAAATAAGATTAAGTTATTTATTCTTTAAGCCATTGCTTAAGAAGCTGATTTTGATTTTGATGTTGTGGCATGAAAAATAAATAAATAAAAAAAAAATTACAAATAAATAATAAAATAAAATAACAAATGAATAAATAAAAAATCTCAGTGATTCTAGTTTCACATTTTACCTTCAAAATGTATCTTTTTTAAACCGTACCTTTAAAAAAAAAAAAAAAAAAGAAAAGCATCTTTACGACTGCTTTCTGAACCAAAATATTTTGATGCAGCTCGTTTTAATTGTTAGAGACGCTTAGCTAAGTACCTCTTGATAAATGAGTTCTTCTATTGCTTCGTTAATTAGTTTTCCGTTTACTTTTAAAACCACGGTCATTAAGGGAAGACCTCCAAAGAGCTCATTTGATTTAATATATTGCTTTCCTTATGTTCAGAAATCTTTTGACAAATATAAGCGACTTATTTCTTTTGAAAGTCTATGTATTGTTTTAAATTAAAGGAATAAAAAAAAAATCGTGTTATTATCGTTATGTTAAATAATTTTTCCTAATTGGGAAACCATTTCATGGTTTTTATTAAACTGCTTCAAATCGAATTTATTTATATTTTATATATTTTTGTCGATTTCTTTAGAAAAGATTATTTTTATTATAAATACGTTTATTACTGTTTTTTAGTTAGAGTTTGTATGATTTATAGAATTTTTAAAAGGATTTAACTTATTGTATAAAATTATTAATATTCATCAGTATAACTTTAGAATAATGCTTTATTTTTTAATTAAATATTTAAAAATATTGCCCAAATTTACTTTAGATCATTTACTGTTCACTTAAAAAACATGATGTCTTGAACTTTTTCTCCCTTCTACTTTGTAAATGATTATAAAATATATTTATATAAATATTGAGTACGTTTCTTCATGCCGAATTAATATTTTCTTTCAAACTAATTATTCTGAAAATAGTATAATTTTTATTTCCGAAAAAAAACTATGTCCTTTTCCCATCTAGTATCTTAAAAGAGTCTGCTTTCTGGCATTCATATTAAAGCTCTAAACTCTAATAATTTTCGCACTCTAATTTTTTGCATTTCTTTTAAAGATCGGACAAAACCTTGCAAGATATCGTATATAAAACAGTTCCAGGACTTTTTCAGAGTGAGTATAATACTATCATTAATATTTTTGTGAATATATTTATTTTTTCAAATTTTTCTGATGATTAATATTTAGACTTCTTTTAAATCATTTCTGTAGTTAGAATTTAAATTTTTTCTCATAAATGTTTTTTTTTATTTATTTATTATAGATGAAATGAAAAGAAGGCGAGAATTATATGCATCTCAACCACCTGAAGGTAAATTGCGATTAATTTATTTATAGTAATGTCTTCATATGCTCTACTTATTAATATTTAATTTAATTTTTCTGACTTTCATAGTATTCTATGAAAGTGGAATAATAATATCTTTTAATCCACGACTTATTTAAAGTTTTTTTATTTTGTGAATAATGGCTTTTTAAAGAACTTTTCCAACATAACTGCTGTTTTTCAGTTTAAAAAATAACTAAATTAAATTAAATTTACCATTTTAAAATCTATAACTACTTGTGTAAAATTAATCTTTCCTGAGATTAATTATAAAGTGTTCTCTTTTTAATGAATCTTCCTAAATATGATTTTCCATATGAAGAAATTATAATGTTACTTTTAGACTAGGGAACAATAACAAATTAAATACGTTTAAAATTTGACTTTGGGAAATCATATTCTTCTGAAAACGAAATAATTTATCAGCAAACGATATTTTTAAGAACCTCATTTTGAAATTAACAGCTTTCATTTTCTTTATTTTCATTTGTAACGAAAGTATTTATCAGCAAACGATATTTTTAAGCAACTCGTTTTAAAATTAACAGTTTTCATTTTCTTAACGAAATAATTTATCATTTTTAACGAAATAATTTTTATCTAATGAAACAATTTAAAATGATATTTTTAAGAAACTCATTTTGAAATTAACAGCTTCCATTTTTTTCTTCAGCAAACGATATTTTCATTTGAAATAAACAGCTTCCATTTTCTTTATTTTCATTTCTAATGAAACAATTTATCAGCAAACGATATTTTTAAGAAACTCATTTTGAAATAAACAGCTTCCATTTTCTTTATTTTCATTTCTAATGAAACAATTTATCAGCAAACGATATTTTTAAGCATTCTCGTTTTAAAATTAACAGCTTTCATTTTTTTAATTTTCATATCTAACGCAATAATTTATTACCAAACGATTTTTCTAAGAATCTCATTTTAAATTTAACAACTTTCATTCTCTTTATTTTTCATTTCTTTTATTATTTTTGGCCCCTTTTCCTTCCATTTTATTTATACGCAAAGAACCTTTATTTTCTTTTCAAATAAAACTGGAGAATTTTCATAAACGATTATATTATGAGAATTTTCATAAACAAAGTGAGGGGTAAAAAAAAAAAAAAAACAATAAAAAATCAACTTATCTTCCCTTACTTATATTCCTTTATATCCCTTTTTCTCCATTTACCCCTACACAAATACGTTTTCAAATCGCACTGCCCTTATTAGACTTTTATTTTATTTTATTTTTTTTATTATTATTTTTTTAACTGGTTCACCCTTTTGCAAGCTCGAATTGATTCCTGATCTTCCCCCGTTCTCATAACCCACATAGCTCGGCATACTACCCGATATCGAATGTCCTTCAGCACGCCGTTGCTAAGCAACCATCTGCCTTATTATTACAGCCCGCCACTCTATCGCTATTCCCTCGATAGGACACCGACTTTTAGGGGGACCCTTTTCACTTGCACTCCATTTTTATTTACTTCTTCGACACTCCGGAAGCCATTATCCTGCTATAAATGGCCTCTCCCATCCCCTCCCTGCTGTACTTTCGCTGGCTGCCTTTCTCCACCCTCCTGTTATCTAAACGATGGCCCTAAATATGTATAAGAAGAATAAAATGTCAGGTGTAAAAGAAGGGAATTGGGATGTACTGTGGGCGATAAGAGCCACTTGTTTTGTGAGTTATTGCTACTGGGGTTGTTGAGATAGGCTTTTAAAATTTTGTTTTTGTTTGATTCTTATTACGTTTACTTTTTTATTTTTACAGTTAGGCTTTAAATTTATTCTCTGCTTTTTTTACTCAGTTTTATGCCTTTCCTATCCGATTATTAAAAAAAAAATGTCTGTTTATTTGTGAGAGTTAGGAAATTTTATCTAAAATATTTTTCAAAATTAAACACCACAAATGAGTAGTTGTTTTTGAATGAGATATGTGTCCAAATTTTAATAATAGTTTTAGTTAGACACATATATCATCTTTTAGTGTTAAAAGAATGCAGTCAACAGTATGAAATAAGTATTTTTTAAAAAAAATTTCAATATCAGTGATGTTCAGTATCTTCCTCGTTAGTCGGACTACCTGATGGAATTTTTCCCTTTTTTCCTCCTATACGATATTCAAATGGGGTGTACTTCCCCTAAAAGTCCTGCCTGGAGGCACTGCCCTCCTTCTTCAGCGACATGGAGCCGAATCAGACTTCTACCTGCGGGTACACCATCACAATAGAACTGCCCCTTTCCCTCCATCCATAAGTAGATTATTCACGGGATGTCCGTCTCGCACTGCAGGACACCGAGGATTAGACAGACATACCTAAGTTGATAAAAGAAATGTTATCCTAGAATATGTTCTATCTTCGCCTTATACCATTTAAAGAAAGGTTCGCTTCTTTCTCTTATTTTTATTTTTATGTGCAATGCAAAATGGAACAGCTCCTTTAAAAAGATTTTGAAAAAAGAAAATTTCTCTTTTGAGATTCAAAGGTTTGTCGTATAGATAATGAGATAACAATCTCTAATAATAATGAGATAACAATCTTAAATATATATAGATAATAATCTCATCACTTGAATAACGAGGATTCTAGTACAAATTTTCTATATTGATAGTAAATAAAGTAAAAAAAAAAAAAAAAAAAAAAATTTTTTTCAATATTTATTTGAAAATTACATATATTAAAGAAATGATTTTTTTAAACAAAGTATTTGTCACTTAAAAAAATCTATAAATATTATCTTTAACCTCCTTAAAACCAATGCAAAATTGAAAAGTTTTTACATTTTACTATTATTGAGAAAATAACTTTCTTTCTCATTAGCAAGACCTCGTACCGAAATAATGTAAATTAATTTTCAACTTTTAACTTTTATTCTTTTTAGTAATAATTTTAAAGTGAAGCTGAAATTAGATTACATAAATAGGTGTAAAAAATAAAAAATTAACGACTCGCCATTTAATCTTTTAAAAACAGCTATTCAGAGCCAGTTTTTCAAATTAGTTCATTGCCAAAAGTTCAAGGGTCTTGCATCCAAAGTCGAATCTACCCGAAATCACTGTTATCATATTGGGTATTTGTTAATTAAGTGTGACTTTCAAATAAGGAGGGAATTAGTGATTTTCAATTCTCTGAACTACTGTTAAACTTGTACTTGGTTTTATTATTCTATTGCAATCAATAGTTAATAATTAAAAAATGTTCTTGTTAGCATTTTTCTGGTTTTAAAATAATTTAAAAGTGTGTAATAATTAATTAATTATAATTAATATTTTCGAAAAATAACTAAATTTAATTTATAAATAACTAGACGTAAAAAAGTTCATTAGATTATTCTGATCAATTTATTCAAGCAAAATTAAAGTCAATTTCTTTTTTATTTCTTTATTTATTCAATTATTTGTTTCAAATTATTTTTTTTTCTTCTCTTTTTCTATTGAATGTATTTAAAGCATAATTTTAAGAAAATTGTGATTTTCATTAATCTATTGGATTGGATTGGATTGGATTGGTTGACTTTTGGATTGGATTGGATTGATTGAAGATTGATTTAGATTGGACTGGATTGAACTACTTTTGACTAATGACTATGATACTAATGAGGATAATTATGATGATTAATGATTTTGATATTTTTTGATGATGTTACTAATAATGATAATACTTGACTGATGACTATGACTTTTGACTACTAATATGACTTTTAAAACTGAAAGAAGAATTTTTTTTTACTACGTCATTTATGTAGTGAATTGGGTAAGAACTCGATAAAAACTAAAATAAAGTTTTTGAAAATGTATGGATTTATTGGTGATTATTTTCCCCTCAAGTTGTAAAAAGAGGGGGGATGTAATGGAACGCTCGGAGGGAATAGGGGAGATCGAAATTAGATTTTTCAGACAGGAATTTAATAGCAGGTTTAAAAACACTTCTGCTGCATATTAAAAATAATTTTTCAATTTCATAGTAGGAGCTCTTTCATAGTACCGACAAATACCAGAAAAATAATTGTACAAAATGAAAGGAAAATGTACGAAAATGTCTAAGAAATGTTATATATATATGACTCACTGGCATATGTTCTGCAGCAAACAAACTTATTATTTTCGTGTTTGAAAATCTGAGTTCGATATTCTCCACCCTCTTCAAATGTTCTTTTTCTTGCCATTCATTTTTTTTTCTTACCTTGGCCTTAATCGATGATGTGGCTGGCTTGCAGAATTCTTTGTGTTGCAAAAATTCTTTTGAAGAAAGGCGTTAAAAGATTGAAGATCTGTAACTGCCTATTTTCTTTTCCTTATTTTTCTCATGCCTACCCGAAAGGGGAAACTTAATTTTCTCACTTTCGAAAAGCCGAAACTATAAAACTTAACAATAGGCGGAACGTTGCGCGTGTGAAGAAAACTTCTGACATCATATTTAAATCTCGGGATGATTTCCTTTTTAAATTAACTTTCCAATATAATCTACTTTTAACTTCTTTTTTCTTATAAAGATTATATATTTTCTTCTTCTTCTTCTTCTTCTATTGACTCGACAGCCCATGGTGGTCCTAAGAGTTACTAACTCTTAGGACCACCATGGAGTTAAGAGTAAGTAAGGGTATTTAAGTTAAGGGTTACTAACTCTTAGAAACACCATGTAGTTAAGTTGAGAGTAAGAGTATTCAAGTTAAGGGTAACTAACTCTTAGGACCACCATGGAGTTAAGTTAAGAGTAAGAGTATTTAAGTTAAGGGTAACTAACTCTTAGGACCACCATGGAGTTAAGTTAAGAGTAAGAGTATTTAAGTTAAGAGTTACTAACTCTTATGACCTTAAAGGCTCGTTCCCACCAAGGCGAGAGACGTGAAGATTCAAGAGGCAAGCGACAAAATTTTTTCGACCCCTTCACAGCGAAACGTCAGAAATAGCATTATGCCTAGTGCAAAACCGCTTCGAGTTGAAAGTTGGGCAACTCCAAGCGGCGAACTGCAAACCGGTTTCAGGCGACCGCGGTGAGACTAGTAATTGGTCAAATTTTTTCGCTTGCATCTTGTCGCCTTGGTGAGCACGAGCCTTAAAATATTCCACCACATAAATCGGTCCATCTCAACGTGGGCCTAACCCTAGTTAGAGTGATAAAACATTTCAGCATCCGAATTACAAGTCCTTAAAACTTTTCCCAGGTCGTCTCCATTCTTGTTCCTTGGATTTCGAGATAAAAGGGTTTTAAGGGGTAGGGTTGTCAACCCCACGCCCAACCTGGATATACCCCCAGGTACTGGGTAGGTCAGGCACCACGGGGTCGCCACACTCCATACTCACTCATAAATGTATAAATATATAAACCCTAAGGGGATTATATATTTTACTATAGAAAAATAATTGCATGTCATATATATATATATTTATAATGTCGATTTTTTTTTATATCAATTACTAAAACAAATTAGATCCAATAATAGATTCATTGCAACAGATTCATCTTTTCTTAGAATGCAGCGTAGAAAACACTACTATATCCATTTAAACAAGTAATATAAAAAAATAAAAAAAATTAAAGTCAATTCCTACTTATTTTCCACTATATTGCAGAAAGTCCTTTATAAATAATCTTCATTCAATTTTTTAAGTTTATCTGGCGCCATCTATGAGTAGATATATGCAAAAATAAAACTAAAAACTAAAATTAATTAATTTAATTTAATTTTTGAATTAATATTTGAAAAAACTGTATTAACGTCCAGTGTCATCCACTACAAGTTCAAGAAAAAAATGTATTTGAACTTGAGTGGATGAATAAAAAGTATTTTGTTAACGATTGAAAATTTGAACAATATTATATAGGGAGAGTGTGAGCTAATAGAAGGAATTGAAAAAGAAACACTTTTCTTTAATTTTTAAGAGGTGATTGCACATATTAGACACGAGAAAAATATTCACGCAGGCTGATTAACAGATGGTGAATCATGCTTACATTTACTGTAATTTTTGTTATTTCCTACTTTCTTATACTATATTTTTTATTCACTTTTTCAATACTGTTTCGAAAATTAGAATACTTTTCATCCCTGCTTTTTAAATCTTGTGATTAAATTGTATGTGGATTAAATGTATTAAAATCTTTGTTGTTTTGTTTCTTCGTAGCTATCAAAGAATCTAGAGACGCAGAGGATAGAGGTGAATGTCTGGACGAAAAATTCATCTATGCTACCGAAGAGATATTTAGTCTTTCTCTCGAATATGCGTGAGTATTCAGATTATCTATTCAAACTTCATACAGATGCGAGGATAATAATATTATGTTAATAATTAAGAGTATATTTTTTTATAATAGTAATCCTTAATTATCCAATCCTAACTATCTGAAGTTTGTTTTAAATAAAAAATTCTCTTAAAACGTCTTAATCTTTTTTTTTTAATTATTAATTTCTATAGTTGGTATACGTTTACCAAAAGTGCGTTGATGGTAATAATGTAATTTCACTATTGAGGATTTAACCTTCATGTAGAAAAGCAATTTTATAACTTTTTGAATATGAAAATTAGATATTTCTTAAAGTAAATTTGGTAAAATTAAACAGTTACCTATGTCATTGTCAAACTTATTATTTCTAGATTATTTATTCAAAGTTATTACAGATGCGAGAATAATAATATTATGTTAATAATTAGAGAATGTATATTTTTTATAATAGTAATCATTAATTATCCAATCCTAACTATCTGAAATTTTGTTATAAATTTTAAAACAAAACTCTTAATAAAGTCTTCATTTTAATTTTTTTTTTTTTAATTTCTATAGTTGGTGTTCAATTTACTGTTAGAGTTTATGGTAACATAAATGTAATTTCACTAATGAGGATTTAACCTTCGTGTAGGAAAGCACTTTTATAACTTTTTGCATCGGAAAATTAGAATATTATTTATTAGAATGTTTATATTATATTAGAATATTTTCGTAAAATTGAACAGTAAACTAAATCAATGTCAAAAATATTTTTCTCCATAAATGTTTTATTTGTTCTTAGAAATTAAAGAAGAAAGCTAAAAGGCTGTGAATTTATTTGAATTCCAAAATCTAAAATAAAATAAATAGCCTTTTTTTATCTTTTATTCCTGCGTAATATTTTGAAAACTGTGCTTTTTATTAATCATGTAAGCAGAGCCTTACTTTATTATCAATTAAAAAATATATTTGAAGTTATTGTTCTAGCCAACTGGTTTTTTTATCTTCTAGATTTTCTTTACGAATCTTTAAAATAATTATTATTTTTAATCTTCATTTTCTTTTATTAACGTTCTATTTATCTTTGAACTCAAATAAAGCAAAATTTCGTTTATATTTATTCATTTTCTCGCAGACATTACATCTAAGCTAAAACCACTGCCATTTAATTTTATTTCTACGACTTAATTAAATAGCGTCTTTACTTTCTAAGTTTCTCATTTATTCTCCTTTTTCTTTTTCCTTTTTTTTTTTTAAATCATCCCCAACTAGCAAAATCTTTTTGTTTTAATTCTTTTTTTTTTTATTTCTTAAATAATCGTTAGCAATAAAAAAGAAATCATTAATTGTGTGGGGATTTTTTCCCCTTCACTTTCACTGCTATTCTTTATTATCGAAGTCAATATCTTGATACTTTTCATCTTTACCTTTATTTCAAAAGACGATGAAAAGATTAAAAAGGTAAAAAGAATTTTTAAAAAAAAAGTAATAACTTTTGAGTTATGAAAAAATTTTCAGTTTGAAAAGAATTATAATTAGGTAGGAAAAGGGGAGAAAAAATACGAAGCGAGCAATTCCATTTTTTCCCCTTCCGAATTTTCCCTTTCTTTCGACAGAATTTTTTTTTTTTTTTTAATCCCCTTTTGGCCTCTTGCCAAATCTGGTAGTCATGGAAACTCGGGATTGTATTTGCCGCATGAAGCGTGTCGGTTGCGGTTCCAGTTAAAGAAGTTAGTTATTTGTGAGATGGCCTTTTTGTTTGTTTCTGATGCAGAGAGTAGATAGTACTTTACGGGTAGGGTTTTGTTACGCACAAAAAAAGAAAAAACGCTCTTTTTTTTTTACAGTGAGAGTTCTTTTGTTCTTTCTCTTTCTTCTTTAATGTGTGTTTTCAATACGAACTCCACCTCTCTTACATACCGAAACAAATTGAATTAAACTTAGGGGGGAAAAAATGAAAACACACAAGGTCGTATTTGTAATTAGTACTTTCTTACGTTTATATATATATATATATATATATATATATAACTTGCAAAGCATTATTTTTTAATGTTCTATTGTTTTAATTTATTTAGAATGTATGTTATATATATTTTATTTTCTGTATAACATATATTCGACATAAACAATTAATGTAATAAATATTGTTTTTGAGTTTTATATAACCGCTGAGTGCGTTTGAATTAGATATATTTTGTAACTATATTACCATAGTCATATGAAATTAGTTTTAACTTTTAAAATATAATTACAAATATCTGTAAATTTAGTGTTTTGTTTTGTTGCTTTAATTGAATTAATATTCTTGAATATTGCTAGGAGTTATTTAAGTATTTAAAAATCCTGTTTATTTTATGTAATAAGTTTTATATTCTTTAATTTCACTCTACTAAAATTTAACAATACACCTACTATTTAGCAATACAGGACTCTACTAAGTTATACAATACACAAATAATTTCTCAAATTTCTTGCAACTCATTTATTGGAATGAAATATAATTAAGTATAAAATTCTTTACTTTAAGTAAACAAGCTTACCAATTTTGTTATAAGATTACAAGTAAAAAATTTATACTTAATTATGTATTATAATTTATTATTATATATAATTAAGTATAAAATTACTACTTGTATACTTGTAGTTTAATGAAAAACAGAATTAGATTTTAAAAGTAATTTAAATAGTATTGCTAACAATTTACGTTGATCGAATTAGTGATATATTAACTACGTTTCTGTTTCATGTTATATTACCAAAATCTCCTTTTTCTCAACATGAAGGAATGGATAAAAAAAGACGGCGGGATTTTTTACTTTTATTATTTTAATAGCTTGTAAAAATTATTGATATTCATTAGATATTTTCTCTTTGTAGCTCTGAAGGTGAAAACCAAGATCCTACTCCAGAAAAAGATGATGTAAGTACAAAATTAAAATTATGCACTTTTATACAATTTAATTAATTGCTTTGTAAATTTAGTGACAATTTAGTGTTTTAAAAGGATTCATTTTTTTCTTGGGTATTTTTTTTTTTTTTTTTTTTTTTTTTTTTTTTAATATCTGGTATTTTCTTATTATAATTTTTCCCAATAAAAAAAATGATCACTTATTTCATCAAAAATATCATTTTTATATTTAAAAATATTTTTTTAATTACAGGTATCCAAAAGACGTTTTCTGAGATGTCCCGCTGCTGTGACTGTTGCGCATTTAAAGAAGTTTATCAGAATGAAATATGGTCTTCCATATTCTTATGAAGTAAGTAAAATTTTTCTACTAAAATTCTAAAAATTATTTTTCTGAAAGTGTAAATATCAAGTCAGAAAAAAAATTCAACGTTATTATGTTCAAAGTCAAATTCAACGTTATTATGTTTATGTAGAAGCACATAAGTAAGAAATTGATTTAAAACACATTATTTTATTGTAGATTACTTTTTTCTGGCGCTCGGGGCCACAGGCTTCGGTTTCGAGTTCCGGCGGTGCCATGGATGTTTGTAGTGGTACGGAATCCAATTTAAACCGTAGGTCCCGGCCTAATATGCTGTAGTGCGTTCGGCGTCCACCATGGGTTGTTGCTAGTGCCAATGTTAATGCTGATGAGATTACTTTTTAGTATGATAACCGTGTAATGTCGAAGAGATAGATTGCTTTACTTAGTATTTAATTGTAAGGGAAATAAAATTGCAAAGAAATACTATATAGTTATCGCAGAGGTCAAAAGAAACTAGGAAATTGATTCTCCCCTTGTATAAAGCGGCGTGATGGCCAATTGGCTAGCGCTCTGGCCTTTGGCACCATAGGGTTCGAATCCTGGCGGTTGCGTGGATGTTTGTGAGTGGTTCGGAATCCACTTTAAAATGTAGGTCCCGGTCTGCTTGGCCCTCGTATGCACAAGATGACCATAGAGCAACAAACCAAACCAATCTTTTTCTTCATTGGTCAGCAGCCCCATAGTGGACCAAGTTCGTCTGCCTACTGGTGGATTTTGAGACGGAAGATTGTTTTCTTTTTATGGGTAGGGCAGTCAGTCCTATGCTCAACGCTCTACAGTCATATTAGACCGGGACCTACGGTTTAAAGTGGATTCCGAACCACTATAAACATTAATGGCACCGTCAGGACTCGAGCCCTAAACCTGTGGCACAGAGCGCTGGTTATTCGGTCATCAGGCCCCATTTTATTATAATACAATAATTAATTCGACGAATAAACTTATTTTTAAAATGCGATTTGTAATACTTAAATAAATCAATTACTTTTACTTACTTTCCATAATCAATTACTTAATTTTACTGTTTTATTCAGTTTAATTTTATTACTCATAAACAAATTTCACCAACTTAATTGGCAGAACTGAAGCAATTCGTAAATCTTTTTCTGATTCGATTCGCCGAATACGCGAATCAAAGTATTCTGAAAACCGATCGAATCTTTTTTCCGTTCGACCATCCTTCAGTGCGCGATAATAATACCTGAACCTTTCATTCTTCTGGAACAAAATTAGAAGAGTGTGAGTGAGTCTGGAATAATCCATTTCGAAAAGGGTGGGTGGGAGGACGAGTCTTGCGAGCGGAAGTCGGTGTCGGTCAACTGAAAGGACAGACTCACCCGGAGAGAAAACAGACACTCCACGGTCAGGAGGGGAAGGGGGGGGGGAAGAAAAGCCAAACGATTTCAAGTGGTTTTAAAGTAAACAGAAGACAATAAAGGGAGTGAAGAAACCGTCTACAAATATTTGATTATGTTGTGTGTGTGTGTGTGTGTGTGTGTTTGGATGTACTGTCTTGAGGATGAATTTGGAGAGTGTCTGAGTGAAAAAGTTACTTTTAAAAGCATGTAGGATATTGGGACATATGTTGCCATGGATTTTCTTTAAATATTTTTAGTACTTTGTACTGTATTCTGTAGTACTAGTAAAAAAAATGCAGAAAAAATGGTCTTGTTCGCTTTCTGCTTTTCAAATCTTTGATTTTCATCACAAACTTTTTAAAAATACAGATTTATTAACATGAAACCAAACCGAAAAATAAAATTGATAAGTGGAGGACTAAAATTAATAAGCGAATAAGATAAAATTGATAAGAGAACTAAAATTGATAAGTGAAATATTAAAATTGATAAGTGAATGAGATAAAATTGATAAGAGAACTAACATTGATAAGTACAATTTGTACATTTGTTATTTTATGTTAAATTAAATTATACCTCTATAGTTTTCATATTTAATCTATAGAATAGAAAATAATAAATAAATAAAATCTTAAAAAGTATGCATGTATAAAACAAAAACAAAAAAATTGCGATTCTGAGAAATGCTTTTTTTATTATTTTTATTATTGTCACCATTAAAAATTCTCAAAATTATTTTTATTATAATTTGGCTAATTCAAAATATTTTTAATCGATTGTAAAAAAAGCACATAAAAATATATCACCTTTCCAACCCGCTGCTTCATTATAATCATAAAAATTGCTTTTTGTAAAACAACCATAAATAAATCTATTGAAAACCAATTTATTCACGAATCGTTTTACTTATCCAAAATATTTATTTACCTGTTATGTATTAATGCAAGGAAAAAAACGTTAAAATCAGGAAAAGGAAACGTAGAACCAAAAAGAACCTTTAAACGAGAATTAGAAAACTTAATTATACGGCTTAATTTTGTTTATTCCATGATTTTAAAATAAATTAATAATATAATTATGTTTTAATATTTTTATTTATACATACGTTAATCTATTTATTTATAATAAAGTGCAAAAAAAATGACTACCCTTTTCTATTCCCGAAACACCAAAGCAATAATTTAATTAGATTAGTTATAAGTGTAATGCTCATATGTTTAGTATATGCACCCCTTAAAAAAGGAAAATCGGAATTGCGGAAAAGAAATCTGCGATTGCCAGATACGGGACCGCATTATCACGTGATCTCTCGCGGGATAAGAATTGGACATGGACCCGGAAGGGACGTATTGATTTTTCGTCTCTGTCAGTGTTACTTTTTCTCCCCTCTGTTAAAAGGTGCTTTAGTGCAACGCCCAATCTAATTTTCGCACTCCCTCTTCTTTTTTCTCTCTCTCTTTAATTTTTATATAATTTTTTACTCTACACTGATTGAGTTCATCAAATTCTTCCCGGAACAGAGTGGTGAGATCGAAAAATGTGCCAAAATATAAGACTTGGATATAACTGGGTTGAATAGACAGTTGAAGGATTTTTTTCTTCGCCTCTTAGGGTTGATATTAGATTCCGGTATTATTGCAAGTTTTTCGTGTTACGCCTGTTCATTGTTTAACGATTACCATTTGTATTTGTTAGGTTATAGAAATCACATTTTTGTAAATTTGCTTGATTTGATGCTTGCTACTTATTAGTCCCGGCATGGCATCCACTTTAAACCGCAGGTCCCGATCTAATATGATTGTTGAGCTTGGAACTTGGTATTGACAACCTTATGCGTAAAAAGAAAAAACATCTCCCTTTTTTGGAATCTGCCAGTAGGTAGACAGCCATTGTCCAACATGAACTGTAGTGCCAAGAAGTTAGTTAGATGTTTGGTATTAATAAATAAGCAGCCAACTGATTCTTCATGTAGGTCCGGGTTCCCCACTGTAGCCCATGTATGTCGTAAAAGGCGGTTAAATGGTTACCGAGTGCCCCATGTCTTTGTGCCGCAAGGTCAAGTACAAAAAGAAGCTCTATTTTTTACCCTTTATCAAGACCACACGGGATCGTGGACTTTGTCTAAATGTTGCTGTCGACCAAGTGAGATAAGAAACAGCAACAACCAATTGATTAAGCGTATCGTTTTGATATTAATCTTTCGGTCTATCTCTTTGATTTTTTTTAGATAACCTCGAAATGCAACAACAAATCGAAAATTCAATTTATACAGGCAATACTTCTGAGGTAACAAAATTAAATTTAATTCACCAATACGCTGCCATATTAGCTATATAATTTTTAAAAAAAATACATCAAAATTGCGCTTTGTTAATTTGTCTAGAGTGACACCGATTTAGAAAATACAATTTCGCTGAATTAAAATGATTATAAATTATTATTATTTCGATGCTCTTAAAATGAAGAATTTTCGATGAACTCAAAAATTACTCACATTATTGTTGTTCGTGGAAAATAATTCGGCAATTCTTTAAAATTAAATTGCGAAATTCCTACTAAATTCTATATAATTTTGTTGATCTATTATTATTATTTTTGGGCCTGAATGGCCGAGTGGCTAGCGCTCTGGTGCTCGGTACCACAGGTTTCGGGTTCGAGTCCCGGCGGTGCCATGGATGTTGTAGGGGTTCGGAATCCAATTTAAACTGTAGGTCCCGGTCGAATATGATCGTAGAGCGTTGCGGGGGCATTGTTACTCCGCGTCCGTGGCTTATCTTCAAGTTACACGCGCAAGATTAGCAAGATTACAAATGCAAAGTGAGTAGCATTTGTGCAGAACTTGCCTTAAGACATCCAAGATCAAATGTCTCAGTGTTTGCCATCTGCATTAGAAGAAAGAAAAAAAAATTATTATTATTTTATCTGCCAGTAGGCAGACGTCCTTTGCCCACTGTGGGTCTGTTGCTCCAATGAAGAAGAAGATTATTATTATTTTAACAATTTTCAAATAATACTATAATAATTTTTCTGCCAAGTTATCTGCCCTGCAAATGTTCACTAACGCAATGCAAACGAGCACTTAAGTCCACTACATTGAATCTAGCCAACGGCCGTACCATGCTGAATATACCGGTTCTCGTTAGATCACCGAAGAACATCATTGGTAAAAAATCGCAAAATCAGTACTTGGGTGGGTGACCACCTGGGAACACTGCGTGCCGTTAAAATTAAATTTGGGACCTGAATGGCCGAGTAAATTTTATTGGCGCTCGGTGTTATCTATTTCGGGTTAATCCCGGCGGTGCCATGGATGACGTGGTTCGGAATCCACTTTAAGCCGTAGGTCCCGGTCTTCTATGACTGTAAAGAGCGTCACGGAGCAAAAGTCAGGCTTCTACCTACGGGTGCTCCATCACAACAGAAGCTGCTTCCTTCCCCTTCAATCATGAGTACGTACGGGCTCGTGGGCTTGGCCAGCCAAGTGGGATAAGAAACAACAACAACAAACATTGAATCTTCTGGAACCAAGTCTAGTTTTGAATGCAACTTGACCACTGCACCTACATTTGAAGAACGACACTGGCTAACACAATTTCCTTCCTTCAACTCCTTCATTTATCATGGGAAAATCTTCTGTTGCGGAATGCTTTGACATATGTGTGTGTTCCTGAAGGGAGGGGGGGAGATCGTAGTTGGGGGGTGATGATGGATGCCTCACGTGAGGTACGTCACGCCCTCCTGGTTCATTTCCCACCCCACTCGCCCGTAGGATGGGGTGTGAAGGCGAGGGGTCAGGGGAAGGAGGGGGTGATGTTTTCACGCTTCGCCTCCCTGTCGTAACCCCCTGCCGGTTCTATACAATTAGAGACTAACGTTTGGGCTTTTCGGCACTCGAGTCAATAAACCGGAATGGAACAGCGATCTCATTCCGACAGCCAATCAGAGAGGGGTTCAATATTTCTATTTGTCTGCAGGGTATGTTTGGATTTATTTACTTTATTTTCTCTTGTGGAGATGTTGAGTTTAAAAAGTAAGCTTTTAATTTCATTTAAGAAATTTGATGCGTAGAATTGTGTTGGGATGCGAGGTGAGAAAATCTGTGCTTTTTGGGAATAGCAGAAAATGTACTTTTTGATACTTTTTTAAATTGACGATTTCCAATTTAATTGGAATGAAATTCGTTATTTCAATCGTGCGTTCTATTTTATTTGTTCAATTTCTTAATCATTTGTTTCAGCCAAATGAGTGTGTATCAATTTCTTTAAAGGCGTCAGAGATTCTAGGGTAGATTTATTAATTTATGAAAGTAATTATTTTATTCAATTTACTGGCATTATAAAGATCGTTATTAACCATCACTTTATTAAAACAAATAAACATGTGTTTTGAATTGAAAAAAAAAAAATACTTAATTAAAATTTTGGAGAAACGTTTTTTAAATGATGGTATAAAAAAAAAATAAAAAAAAAAAAAATAAAAAAAAATTTATAGATTAATTATAATATTTGTTGGATTTTTTTGACAGTTAAATTATTTCATTTTATATAATAATTTTTCCCAGCGATTTTATCCTGTATGCAAATTAAATTCTTGTATTTAAATTTTTAGGTGGACCTGATATATGATAAAGAATCTCTACTAGATGAATATACTCTGATAGATGTTGCATATATATTTCTATGGAAAAGGGTAACTTTTATTATTTTTTCAAATTATTTAAAAATCTTTAATGGATTACTTAACTGTAAACTGTTTTAATTTTAACTAATAATATTTTATTACATAAAGAGCTGCACAACGAGAGAAAAGGAAATATATTATTTATTTATTTATTTAATATTTCTTATCTCATACTAGATGATATTAATCTTTATAGTTTGAGATACAAGAAAAAAAAATCTATACTTAAAATATTTAAATGATATTGAGCATAAAAAATAGCTTCCAAATTAATTTGTGTCTTCCAATGATACTGATAATCGCAAATTATTAGACAAACTTTCTTTTTTACATTCTGAAATTCAGAAATAATAATTGCGTTATTAATACATTAATATAGTGTAGTTTACGATTATATGTTATAGGATGTTAATATGATTTTATGTTATATGATGACAACATTAATTTTTTAATATTTTTCTTGCAGCAAGGGCCAATGAGGTTCTCTTACAAAATCTTTGAGCGGCCTCCAAAGAAGTTGAAAACAGAAACTGTTATCTTAGATAAAGATATGAAAATGGATGAAGTTTGCAATACTCCAGTTACGGAAAGTAAAATAGAGGATGAGGAAGTGAAGGAAGAATTACCAGAAACATCTGTTCAAACCATTACTCCACCAGTTCCTGTAGAACAGGAAAAATGTGCTCCTATCATCATCAAGAAAAACTGTGCGGAGGAAAACAGTGCTATTATTGTAAATAAAATTGAAACAAATACTAAAAGCGAAACTGCCAGTGTATCGCAGCCTGCCGAAGAAGAGACTGAACCAAAAGAAGCCGTTGAAAGTTCTCCAGTTGTGACAACTAGTTCTAAAAAGGAACCGAAAGCAACGGCATTGAAATTTCTTCCAACATCAACAAGCAAAGGTTCTTCATCTGAGAGCAAACCAGCAGTGATGACGGTAGCTCCTTTAACCAAGCCCTCCACTTCCTTAGCCATAACAGCTTGCACCACTGCTTCTACCGGAACCATCACTCATGGACTGTACACAGGCATATCCATCAAAAAATCACCACCTAACACTCTCCCACCTTTCAGAATCTCCTCCCATTTGCTACCCCCTAGAGTTCCTCCACTGAAATTGTCACCCCCACGCTTTTCAAAACTCGAGTCATGCCTTCGGCAGATGTCACCGAAAGAAACTTCTTCTTCAAAAAAATCTTCCTCTCAGAGCAAAAAATCGAGGTCTTCGAAACACTCTTTCGACAAACTTGAATCCAAAGTTGCCCAGCTGAAATCAGCATCTATCAAAAGCATAGCTCCTCTTGTTATTTCCGTGCAGCACGAAAGCAAGTGTGAATCTCGTAAAGCTCCAGAGTGTGTTGTTTCGGAGAAAAAGACTGTCGAAACTGTAACCACAAAAGAGCCTGAGGTGATTCGTGAAGATCTCAAAGAATCCAGTCAAGATTCTAAGTCTAATCATGACGATGACAAAATGGACTTAGACAGTGATATATTTGAAGGACCTTTGGTGATTGCCGAACCTGACCCGCCATCCAAAGAAGAATCAGAAGCTTCTGAAGACAAGATGTCAGATATTGTAAATAATAAAGAGGAGAATAAAGTAGAGGATCCTGAAGACGAAGAAATAGATGTGGTGGATGATGGTGAAGCCGATAGCGGAAGAGGTAGTGACATAAGTAGCCGAGCTGAAGCTCGATCTTTATCCGGTGATGATGATGTAGGATCTCCAGATTCTGTTCCAAAAACTCCTGATGCTGAGCGTCAGCTTACGGTCGCGATTTACAATCCTTCCTCTCAAGATGATGCAGAATCCAAGCCCAAAAGTCCTGAATGCAATGGTATGAGCAACGACACCAATGGCTCATCATCTTCTTCAAGCACGAATAATGAATGTGGGGTCTTGGACTTGTCTACTTGCAGTAGAAAAAGAACCCACGAAGGCGACATGGTGAGTCCTCGTTCCAAACCAGTTGCAAATCCTGCTGTGCTAGATAAAACACGCCAAACGCCTTGTCGATCACTCGAGCACCCTTCATTTAAAGTACGATCTCCTGCTGTTATTCCTCATATCAATGCATACAAAAACAAGTCGGAGAATGGTAGTCGCAACTTTAAGTGTCGCGGAAACAAACTGACTGTCATTAATCCTGACCCCAATGGGGATAGACCAAAGCTTTTGATTAGAAATTTAGGTCCGAGACCTGACCGAAGTCATGAACATTTTCATCATCATCACCACAATCACCACCACCATCATCAACGAATGTGAACATTTGCAGTTGGAGTCTACTGGCAGAAGGACATTTTTTTTTTCGTGTCTTGAGCACTGAATGTAGAGACTTAAGAATGAAGGAAAGGGAAAGAGCAATTTAACTGTTAAAGCCATTAGTTACTGAAAATAATTGGAGTTAAAAAAAAAAAAGGGAGCTATCTTCTCCAATTAAAATAACGTTAAGTGTTTCTCTTTATAGAATTATGTTTATAACATTTGACTAAGTTATGAATCTGTTTCTTGTTTGAATTTCCTATAGAACTGAATTGTTTATCACTTTGGTTAAAAAAAATATATTATAATCAAATATTTTTGAAATTTTTTATTAAATAATTTTAATTCTATATGACTGTAAATTTTTCTAATGGAAAGTGCAAAAAGGTAATATTAATCCTATTGAGTTCCATACTCGTAAAGTATGTCTATGTGCTTAGTTTATTAATGAATTTTAAGCATATCGACATGTTGATTTAATTAATCAACTATAATAATTTTGTAACTATAATCTATTTATATCTCTTTAAATTAGATGCAAAAGAGAACATAGCTGTAGAATTCCACGTTAGCTTTTTTTAAGTGTTAATTGAAGGCCGAGGGAAAATGAATGTTAGTTTGACTTAACCATCGTGATCAAGTTTTTATATTTTATATTATAAATATTAAGTTCAACTTTTAAAACTTCGACTTATAGAAATGATGAAGAAAATTTTCTTAATTTTAGTAAATAAAAATAAAAAAAATAATTGAGATTTTTAAGACGCAAAGAAATTGTATTATATGAAAAAATATTAGACGCTGATATTAATCATTTAAACACAAAAGGAAAAACATGTATACTTAAATTGTTCAATGAAATTGAACACAAAAAATAGCTTCTAAATTAATTTAATTGAGTCTTCCAATGATACTGATAATCGCGACATATTGGACAAACTTTTAAACTTCCTTCCTTGAAATTCAGAATTAATAATTACATTAATACGAATTAGTTTATGATTGTATTAGTCGTAGAAAGCAATTGAATGCAATGCAAACAACCTGAATGAGCTAATGAATAATAAAAATAATAATAATGAAATTGAAGAATGATTGAAAACCAAATTAATTTCTCTCTTAACCGTTGCGAAACGCCGTCATCGTGAAGTTTATAAGTACAAAAAGAACATGGAGCTGACATATATTGCTTTGTTACGAAACAAAGTGCCTCTAACATTATCGTAATAACACCACCGCATTTTTTCTGTATCATCAAGAACGAAATGAATTTTTCAAATTCGACATGCCTTTAAAAAAAATATTGCTTGTTTCTGTCTGTCGAATGGAATTTGTGATGCAAAGTCAAAACATGATGTTAATTATATTTGGAATATTATATTCTTGTTTTTTAGATCTACTTTTTTATTTCTCGCGCCTTGTACATAAAAGTTTGATGTGTATATACGGACAGGAGAATAAGTACAAAATGTAAGTAACTACATGTTAAAAAGTTAGCCGTCATAGTTTCACTCTGTCCAACCAATAGCTTTCAACCTTGCCCGAATTAAGATTTTTGAAGTTCCAGAAGTGCTTCCTGTGTTACTCGAAAAGATTCTATGTTCTAAAATGTTCTCTTCTTTCGTACTACCAGTAATGACTATCCTATTTCGAAAATTAAAAAATAAAAAAGCAATAATATTTTATGGACCATGTCTGTGTTATCACAAAAATACAAAAAAAAAAAGTATTTTCTTAACTGATATTAAAGAAATATTGCAATCTGCAATAATTGTTTTTAAAATTATTTGTTAGTTGATTTTAAAATCAATTGATTTTATAATCAGTTGATTTGCTGATAGTCATCGGTTGATTTTAAAATCATTTGATCTACTGATAGTCTTCGGTTGATTTTAAAATTACTTGATCTATTGACAGTCATCACTTAATTTTAAAATCAGTTGATTTGCTGATAGTCATCGGTTTATTTTAAAATCAGGTGATCTAAAGATAGTCATCGGTTGATTTTAAAAATCATGCGATTTATTTACGTATTGTGGATGTGGCTTTATAGATAAAAAAAATATTTTAATTGTTTTTAAATTAATAATTATTAATTACTGAATGATGAAAAACTAAACTACATAAATTTCTTGTACACCATGTAACTCTGCAGAGTATTTAACAATTTTGAGAAAAATTAAAAGAAAGCAAAGAGTTATACGATCGAATCTAAATGCTTCTTCGGTGGCTGCAAGGTAATTACTGTCGTATTGATCTGAATTACTGTGTTCATATGCAATTCTTTCACTTCTCACTATGTACCTGCTCTAAAATATGTACATAGAACTATTGTAATTGCTAAAGTATTTCAGTATTAGATTATCGCAGTGCTTAGAGATAACAGTATGTTGTAAGAAGTAGTAGTGTGTGATGTCTTGTTGAGTTCTTCAGTTAATTTTTGCTGTTACAAAGTATTTCGATTAAATGTCCTCTGATGGAGAGTTATTTGTTGATTGTATACAGTATTGATCATTTGTACAGAAGATTTAAATAAAAATGTGTGTTGTTTAAATGTTTGTTCGTTTCATTTATTTGTCTCATTTACATTAACTAAAATACACAGTCCAGACACATTAATGTGACCACCTGTCAAAAGCCAGAATAACCACCTTTGGCAGAGCGGACCGCTGCGAGACGTGCAGGAAGAGAGCCAATTAGGTTTCTGAAGGTGTTCACTGGGATGTTGAGCCATGCCGACTCCAGGGAACCATATTCATATAATTATCCAGTGAAAGTAGGTGGTGGTCACATTAATGTGACTGGACTGTGTATATATATATATTAAAATAAAAAGTATCATCACCATCAATATTACGACAGTTCAGGGTGGGACAAGGCCTTCCTTTGAAGAGATTTCCATGCATTCCTCTGGGTAACAATGGTCCTCCAATTAACCTTTAATACAGAAAAATCTTTTTCAACTGTGTCTATCAGTCACAACCTGGGTCGTCCTCTTCCTCTTTGTCTCTGTGTCTTTGCCAAAACGAGCCGTTTTTACAGGATTTAAATCATTCATTCTAAATACATGAGCAGCCCATTTTAATCTATTGATCTTAATAAATTTTATAAGATCTGGATCTTTATAGCATTTATAAATGTCTGCGTTGTACCGTCTTCTCCAACAATCACATACCTTAACACCTCAAAGAATAGCCTCCCTTAAAATCTTCCACGCAAATATACCCAAATGGGCCTAGCCAGATCTTGTCCAAGTTTCAGAGCCATAGACCAAAATAGGTCTAATAAGGGTTATATATAACAAGAATTTAGTTTTTCTGCTTATGAACTGTGTTTAAAAAGTATCATGGGGATCGTATACGCTACAATTTGAGAATATTGAAATGACAGAATTTATTAAGATTATTGAAAATATCTTTTTAAGTTTTTTATCACTTTTGTCTATAATAATAAAAATTAGAAACGATAAGATTTTTTTAAGAAACGAAATATATCTAAAAAAAAAATTTTTTTTTTAATGTTTTTCTGTTTCAAATGATATAGAAGAAGTACAAATGCTAAAAATGTAATCTGCAATAAAACCATATAATATATGCCAACAGTACTGCATTACTTCAATGATAAATAAAATTATGAATTCCATGCAATATTTTAAATATAATAAATAGTGTAATCAGTGGCGTAACTATAATCTGAGGCATGCAGCAAAATTTTCGAATGGGGGAATCCCTCAATGCAAATTATCATTGTATTTTTTTTTTTAATAAAGTACTACCTAAAATACATATTCTTTTTTATTTAAACTATGAAATTTTAATTTAAAAGGGAGTATTGAATTAAAATTACCTATATATTTTAGTAAAATTTTTATGCATTAAAATTTCTTTCTTGGGCTTTCTGATCAGCAGAAGTATCAGTGACAGTTAAAGTCGTTGAAGTTTCAGGACAAGTGGAATGTTCGATGGATAGAATTTGTGCAATCTGTCTTGTTCTATTTAATTTCTTAAATAGATTTTTATCAATGTCCCATATAATAATAAATGGCAAGCCTTTCTTGCACTGAAAACCTCTCTGCTCGGGCAGGGTCCCGTGCCAATTTGCCGTTTTGCCACCCTATTTTTTTGCCACTGAATCTAATATACTGTATTATAAATCAGTTTATTCTACATTTTTTTTACTATTTCAATTATTAAATGTGCAGGATTGTATTTTATAGATTTTTGTACTATAAAGTAAAAGCTTTAAAAAAAGTGTAGTAAACACCCACTGAAACGGTTAAATGAATATAAGAGCAAATAATTTTTTTAGTAAGTGCAAATTAAGATTTACTCAAACATATAAAACAAGTTTAAAATACGAATAAATGCTAGTAATACTTGATTGATCATCTTTCTATCACTGTAACAGCAGCCTAAGCCTTAGAGACATTGAAAAAATAAATGAAAAAAAATTCTCGCAACCTGATATTTCATGTTGCAGTCAAGGTTTCAAGAAGCTCTTGTTCGTGGTTTTATTATTATTATTATTATTATTACTAAATTTTGGCCTAATGATGAAAATGCGAATCAAAATCCCAAACGTTATCAATAATTATCAAAATGTGGTGTTGCATTTGATAGAAAATCTGCTAAATAACCCTTTCTCACTTTTAAAAAAATTACAAACTGGACTGAAATCGACAGTAATACGTCAGGGGTTGAAAAATTAAGTAACGAACAGATTACGCAAAATTTTGTGAACCCAGAAGAAGCCCGGATTCATCAGGTAGAATTGGATGAAGAATCTGCTATGAAAGATAGCCTCGTGGAAACAGATCACTGCTGTATTAAATGCAATTATAAAATTTAAGACAAATGAATAAGGACTGGTAAATGTGTGTATAATTCATAACGTTTTTTTTGGGGTCTAGAGGACTGGTTGGCAAATTTGGGACCTGAATGTGCCTCGGTAAGGTTTCGGGTTCGAATCCCGGCGGTGTCATGGATGTTTGTAGTGGTTCGGAATCCACTTTTTTTTTTTTTTTGCAAAAGAGAAGACATCCGAATAAGAAACAGCAACAACAAACCGAAGATATTCCCAGATTGGTTTTATCACTGTTACGGTCATTTTGCATTATTTTTTGCATATTTACTTTTATTTTTTACTGTTGTTTTTCTTTGGGCTAATTAGAACGGGGCCTACAGTTTAACATGGGTCCATGCCACTGCCAGGATTAGAACCTGAAGCCGGGGATACCAACGGCCAGAGCGCTAGGCAATAGGCCATCAGACAACTCCGATTCCCGGAAGTAACGTGATATCAAATACCATATATTTCCGTGTATAAACCGATGATTTTTAAAGCTTTTTCTGAAGGTAACCAACGGGTTCAGCTTATATACGGATCCGCTAATCTTGCTAAAGACAAAGCAAATTTTCCACCAGCCGGGCGTGAGTGATATATAGCAAGTTTTTATTTCTTTGGTTTATAGTATATTTCTTACGCTTATGAAAAAAAAAAATATTTCATTGAAATTTTAGTTATTCGTTTTATGAAAATAAGTTATCTTATTTTCGAAATTGCTGTTTTGTTGCATCGTCACTAAAACGAAAAAATCTGATGTTGGCGAAATTTGCACCCTACTGACGGAAAAGAAGCAATATGTTCACCAGATATAATAATAGAAACAGCATAAAAATGAACACGTAAAAGTAATAAATTGAAATGAAAAATTACATTAATCTTAACTTTTTAAGTGTTTTGAATACAACCTTTATACAAAAATAAAAAAAATGTTGTACAAATCCTTCAAAGTCCCAGTCAGAATCCGAGTTTTCCGAATAGCTCAGCAAACCGAATGTTTCACTCATTGAAATGTTTGGATGTACTAGTATATCAATATGTACTATTTTTGGTGCTTTCTGTACTAAAATTTCAAACCTAGAATCCTTTATTCCATTTCAGCTTACATACGTATTTTGAACTTTGTATAAATTTTTTGAAGAAAAATGCACTTCCGGTTTTTTTACGAATCGGCTTACATTTGGAAATAGACAGTGCATTTTTAAAAAAAATAAAGCTCATGTGTATTTTTTCTTGGCATAGAATAGCTTGTTCGAACTATCAAAGTAGTTTTTCTTTTGCTCCGAGTTTTTTATTAATAAATTACTCGTTATATACTGTATTACAAGCATTGAACATTAATTAAATCATTTGATTTAATTAATTTCAATGTTTGAATTTAATTTTGTAATTGTTTGAATAACGAAATAGTTTGTTAGATATTTATATCGTTGACACAACTTCAGAAAATGTGTGTAAACACATTCATTATGTACATTTTAATCATTTAAATGATTTCTAGAGTGATTTATCTTTGGTATCTCTGTAAAAGCTATGCAAACACTCGATAATTCGGTAAATTATCTTATCTCTAATCCTGCTGTGGTTTCGGATGTAGTGCGGTTATAGCAGAAAAAAATAAAAAATAAAATAAAACTGCAAACGGCGTAAAGCTTTTGTCCAACATAACATTGTAGCTTTCATCCGACATTTCTAACATAAAAGAAAAATTCCATCTTTGCAATACTTCAATCAAAGTTTATTAACATTTTATAGGTTTATTATTAATAATTTGTTTGTCCTATACGTTTAGTAATCTAAATGAGTGGTGCGCAAACCAATCAAGAGGAAATATTTGCGGTTCGCCAAATTTAAAAAAAAAGTTATTTTATAAAAAATAAATAAATAAAAGGCTTTTCTTCAACAAGTATCAGGAAATAGTAAAACAGTGAAATTAGATAATATAATTTAAAAAAGAACTATATTCTATTACGAAAACGATAGTCTGTATTAGTAAAGAATAACCATATTTCGGCAACTGGCAGGCGAACAAACATAGTGATAAAAGATAATAATAATAAAAGATATAAATAAGCAAAAGACTTTTCTTCAACAAGTAACAGTGAAATAAAATAATGTAATTTTTAAAAATAATCCTATATTCTAATACGAAGACAGTAGTCTTTATTAGTATAGAATAATCATATTTCGGCAATTGGCAGGTGAACAAACATAGGGATAAAAGATAATAGTAATAAAAGATATAAATAAATAAAAGGCTTTTCTTCAACAAGTAATAGTGAAATAAGATAATATTATTTATAAAAATAGAACTATATTCTATTATGGAAACAATAGTCTGTATTAGTATAGAATACCTATACTTCGGCAATTGGCAGGCGACACATTGATAAAAGATAATATTAATAAACAGACACAGTTATAAAAGATAATATAAATAAATAAAAGGCTTTTCTTTGACATGTATCAGGTAACAGTAAGACAGTGAAATAACATATTATTTATAAAAAATAGAGCTATATTCTATTAAGAAAATAATAATCTGTATTAGTATAGAATACCTATACTTCGGCAAATGACAGGCGGACAGACATTAGTGATAAAATATAGTTAACAATTTGACATGTCCTCTACCTGGTCTCTGATGAGATTCAAACGCAAGTTGAGTAGGTCTGTCGTTTAGTGATTGAAATATTTTCGACAGCTTTTTCATTCCATATTTGTCCCCCTCCCTGCTATTTATACAGTGGTCAAAGAGAGGACTGTGCAGCTCTCTGTCTATTCCTCAGTAGTTCGGTTTTGCTGCTTTTTAAGTTCATTCATGTGCATTCTGTAAATCTGATTACATGCTACTTTTGTAATATGAGTAAAATTTGCAGTCGGATACGTGCGTAACATACATTTTAAATATATGGCTACAGTGCAACAGTACTGTGCTCTAACGAGGCAGAGTCAAAATCTCAAATAAATGAAAATAATTTTACTTTAACTATGTTGACTATTAAAAAAGTCTACTGTCCATTTAGGGCTCCAACAATTTTTACGCAAAGTAGGAGTCGGAAATGAAAATCGTTTGCGCATCAGTGATGTAAATGTTACACCTTAAAACCAGAAAAGTATGAATTTGAATATTTTTTGTGCTTTTATTTTATAATAAAAATATTATAAACCACCAGGTGATTAATGAAAATTCATTACGTTGTTTTTATATGTATAATGCAATAAGATAAAAAAAAATGTTAGATAACCACAACTAGAAAGGAAAAATGAACAATAAATCAAAAACTTTATTTTTAAGTGAATTAAATTATAATAATTTTTGTGACATTAAATATATTTTAATTAATTGCTTCAGTTTCAACAAATTGCAGTACCCTTGCGATTCCTTATTGCATAAATTGCAGTACCCTTGCAATTACTTATTGCACAAATGACAGTATCCTTGCAATTCCGCATTGCACAATTCCTTATTTTTCAAAATTAAATCGATGCGATTTTCGTATGCAACTTCTTAGTGGATATTTTGTGGCCTGAATATTTCATGGCGGCCTGATGGCCAATTGGCCTACGCTCTGGTCTTTGGTACCACAGGCTTCCCGTTCGAATACTGGCGATGGCATGGGTGTTTGTTAATGGTTCAGAATCCACGTTAAACTATAGGTCCCGATCTAATAATCAAAAAGTGTGAGAAAAAAAAACCCAAATCATATTGAATATTTTTATGGAATAAAAGTAAAATTGCCTGCACCATATTATTCTTATAACAAAAAAAGGGGAAGAAGTTTCTGCCGATCTCTCCTGTCATTTTCAACAATAAAATGCAGCGGAAACAGACCCGAAATCTTCTTGGGGTTGTTATTTTCTTGGGCGCTAGGAGGCCATCGATCCGTTATCCCGAAAACAAAGTGTCTCTCTCCTTCGAAGATGAAAAATGGAGTCCCTCCGTTTGGGCCCCGTCTCATTCGTGCTGGGATAAGTCAATACAGCACAATGGGCGCTTGCGTTGCTCAAAACCGAGGATACAACGAAAAATTGCTATCAATAACAAGTTTTGCAAGGTGATTAATTGCCTGTCTGATAAAGAAGTAAAGAACCATCAGATTATTATTTTCTTTTTAATCTACTTCAGAAATTGGAAAACAAACCTTTACCAATTGTTATAGAGAAAGCATTTCACATAACTAAAATGATAAATTATATGACGATGCCTTTAAATGACAACACAAAATTGTTTACTCTTGGATTACTTTAGTCTATTTTGCCCATGGAATTTTCTTGTGTATTTTATATTTGCATAAGCAGGGAGTTAGAGATTGCACTCGTTATAAATAATAATGCCTCGATTTTATTGAAAATGCATTAAAAAATAAAAATACTTTTGCCAACAAGCTTTTTTTTTTTTTTTTTTATATAACTTTCCCTACATGCCGACATTTAAAAAAATATCATTGTGTAAGTGTTTGCCAGCTGCATTAGAACGAAAAAAAAAAAAAACACATTTAAAATATCATGACAAATGGACATCTGTTCAAGTGTGTTATAATTTGATAGCAATTCAAAACTTAATAATCACAACCTCTTTAAAGCATGGTAATCTTATAAAATGAATAAAAACCTTTATAACGCTTGTATGACATATTTTCTACATATACATTGCATATTTTAATTTATACGTTGATAATCTTGTTGTTTATGTATAAAAAAAAAATTCCTGTTTCTGTTTATCGTATAAGTATAATCAACTAATATCTGTGATCTTATTAGTAAATAATCCAATAAACTATTATTTTTTTTTTTTTTTTGGCCACATGACATTGTTTTATTTATTTATTTTTTTTTTTTTCATTTTCAGCGTATGACTTTTGATAAGTTCACTAGTTCTATTGTACTAAGTTCGATTCTACGTATAATCATTATACCTATAATCATTATAATTCGTTTCTACGTATAATTATTATACCTATAATCATTACAATTCGTTTCTACGTATAATTATTATACCTATAATCATTAGAATTCGTTTCTACGTGTAATTATTATACCTATAATCATTATAAATTCGTCATTATACCTATTCTACGTGTAAGTTATTATACCTATAATCATTATAATTCGATTCTACGTATAATCATTATACCTATAATCATTATAATTCGTTTCTACGTATAATTATTATACCTATAATCATTATAATTCGATTCTACGTATAGTCATTATACCTATAATCATTATAATTCGATTCTAAGTATAGTCATTATACCTATAATCATTATAATTCGATTCTAAGTAAAATTCATTAAATAAAATTCTGTGCATTCCTGATTGCACGGTGCTTTCAATTTATATTATTTTAAAACATAAATTGAATTTGACATGAGTCTAACCATAATAAAAGATTAAGATACTATAATGTAAAAGTCATTAGGTAAACATGCAATCTATCATTGAATATACTATCTATCATTTGACACACAAAATATTATAAAATACGGCGCATTAAACTTTGCAATAGATTTACACAACGCACGGTATTTACTTCTTACAAAAATACATTAAAACTTAAAATAATATAGGAAACTAAATAATTGCAGCTATTAATATTAAACAGCAATAAAAAAACCTTTGGGGGCAAAACTGTGTTAATTATGTAATTGTTATTGCTTGCAATCATCCAATTGGTGTAAATTTCTGTAGTTTTGATTGTATTTTAATCTTGAACAAATGCTTGCAAGAGCAACTTGATGCAACAGGCACGACAAATACTTACTTCATACACAAATTTATAAGATCCGTTATCCGCCTATAATTTGTGCGCGAGTTTTTTTTTAATACTTTATGTACACAAATATAAGTTGAACAAGATAAGTTTGCTTATTTTAATATTTTATTATTTATTATTGAGAGTAAATGTTAACATGGAACACGTTTTTTGGCCGTCCATGTATCATGTGTGAACATTCGAGAACGGATGAATAAACTTAGGAATATGCTAATGTTTAATAATGCAGAAGATATATGAAGCAATTGATTGGAATTGATTAATAGAAATTGATTGATTGAATTTGGCCATTCTTGTAGTATTCCAATCAATTCTTGCATTGAAAGAAAACAAATTGTCAAGTGTCGATATTTTTTATACAGTTCAAATTATCCCAAACTACCATTGCTTTGATGAAATAAAAAAAAGAGACTCTTAAATTATATAAATAAAACTTTCGAAATTATTTATAATTACTTCTGATTAAGAATGAGTATTGTAAATATCCATCACAGGGAAAATGATATAATTAGCCTGTTGGAAAGATTTTGAATTGTATGTAATCACTAAAAAATCAATATACATTTCTTCTATTAAAACACTGGTTCCCAAAGTAGGGGAAACCGCCCCCTAGGGGACAGTTCAAGGAGTGAAGCCCCAGATGCATTTGGCGGCCGTTTAATACAAATCAAAAGGGCGGTGAAAGAATAAAAAGAGAAGATAGAAAGTTTAGAAAAACTATTCCTGCATTGTTCACCTATTGTGTAAAAGTTCCAAAAAGCAAATACACACAGTTTATTCTGGATTATACACTATAATATAAACATTTTTCATTTTATTTTCCTTTATCATATTATTGGAACGTGGGTATAGTGTGACCACAAATTTGTTGTTGTTGTTGTTGTTGTTTCTTATCCCACTTGGCTGGCCAAGCCCACGAGCCCATATGTACTCATGATTGAAGGGGAAGGAAGCAGCTTCTGTTGTGATGGAGCACCCGTAGGTAGAAGCCTGACTTTTGCTCCGTGTCGCTCTTACAGTCATAGGAGACCGGGACCTACGGCTTAAAGTGAATTCCGAACCACTACAAACATCCATGGCACCGCCGGGATTCGAACCCGAAACCTGGGGCCCCGAGCACCAGAGCGCTAGACACTTGGCCATTCAAGTCCCAAATGTGTGAATGCCAACGGGCACGCGGTGTTCACAGGTGGTCACCCACCCAAGTACTGACCGCGCCCAATGATGCTTGACTTCGGTGATCTAACGAGAACCGGTAGACAAATTTGTTAAATGTAGATTGGTTTGGTTTAGTTTGTTCCTTTACGGTCATTTTCTGCACACTTTGGGCTAATTAGATCGGAACCAACAGTTTAACGTGGATTCCGAATCACTAACAAACATCGATGCCACCGCCAGGATTCGAACCTGAAGCCTGTGGTACCAGCAGACAGAGCTCTAGCCAATTGGCCATCAGGCCGCTGTTAAATGAAGAAGAAAGAAATCTACTGATAATAGCGAATCGTGGTCTAATATTAAATACTGACTCTCGAGTTCTAATGTTCAAAGCACTTTTGCTCAATTTGAGAGTGAGGATAAATATGAATGGCTTATAATCATGAGTTACAACAATATAATTAGGAAAAAAAATAAGAAAGCTATTGATTAGTGAACCAAAAAAAGAGTGCTTTAAAAGAAAATACTGTAAGGAATTGAAATAGAAAAATAATCTATGTATGCTGCAGAATAATTGTGGCAGATTAGATGCATGGGCTAATATGGTGGTTTTATCGATATGGTGAGTATGGATATCTATGTTTTCAGTTGTTATAAGAGAAGAAGATTTGAGCTTTAATAAGTAGCATATTATTTGTATTATTAATGATGCTTGTAAAAAATTTTATGTATAATTTTGTGATGTACGTTTTCACATCTTTGTTAAATCGTTATAGATAACACTTCTCGATAGAAATAAATGCGTTGATAATGATTCTTAGGGTTCTATTTTGGAGGTCTAATTGTTTGGTTACACATTGGTGTAGCATACAAAAGAATGGCCTTATTTCTTATTTATAAAGGATAAGGGTATTTCAGAGAAATAATTGAATATCTGCCAAAAGGTAAACTAAGGTGAATCTTCTTCTAAAATTTTTCTTTAATATAACTTCTAAAGATTAGTTTACCCTCTAAGATCAGTCCGAAGTATTTGGCTTCTTTTACCCAGCTAATCGATTTGTTAAACCACGTAGTTTAGTTGTAGTTTCCTGCAATGTGCTCTTATCGGAAGATAATTGTATTTGATTTTTCCATATTGATAGAGATTCTCCATTTAGTTAGCCATTCTTAAGCCCACCAAAGAAGTTTTTAAAAGTATGAGATAATGTAATTAATATTAGCTTTTTGTGTTAAGGCAAATCACTATCTGTAAATAATGAAAAGAGTAATAATGTAAATAGTGAAAAGAGTAATAATGTAAATAGTAAGTAAATAGTGATTAGAGATAAGGTAGGGAAATTGCAAGTGCATATTTTAAGTAAAATGGACTCAGATACTCACTACTCCGACTTTTTTAACCAAATTTTAAAAAATTTCCATGTATTTAAATCTAAAATCATCTATTTCTTAGAAATTTGTTGAGGATTAGAATGAGATTTCTTAGATAGTCCAGTTGAATGAGTTAAAATATGAGGCCATTGTGCCACAATCGATTAAAACCATGATTGGCATCCAGGAAAATTCCACCATTTAATAGTTTGTGGTTGTGGTGATGGTATTAACCATCCTGAACAGCTGATGATTAGTTAAGCGGTTTTTCACGGAAACCGAATTGTTCTGGAGGTAGTATATACAGTGTCCCAAATTTCACGCAAGATTTGAATTCCTTAATATTCGGTAATGAAAGGAATATTTGAAATGAAAGAGCTGATTTCACCTCAAAATACATCTTTAAGCTTGGTGTTAGAGTGGCCTGAGTATACTAAATTATTTTCTAAAACAAATCCTCTCGTGCCTTTTATTAAAAGCATCACTTGCTTGAATTTTGTGATATCGTTTATGTTGCTAGTGCAATGACTATTGATTCTCATTTAAGTAATTTCTCAAATATTTTTCCCACACTACTGATGAGTTTTATTTACCTGTAGATTTGAAGAAATTTCTTATCTTACCAGATATGAATATGATTATTATATTTATGTTTTTCCACGTGTTGGAGAAGTATGTGTTTGCGTTTTAGATTGGTTATTGCATTAATGAGCAGGCCAATAATTGTGTAGCGAAGAATTTTTTCAAGACCAAGAGATTTACCGATGGTGAGTTTGGAATTAATAATTTAAATCCAGTTGATGGGAAACTGGGAAGTAGGATGGTTAATTTGGTTGTATTAATGCTTTTTAAATAGTTATGGATATGTGATTCTATTTCTTCAGTGAACGGTTCATCATAGGATTTTGTGGAAAGAGAATTGTAGATGTTTAATAAAGATATTTGTCTTGTCTGTATTTGCGTATTTCATACATGTAGGGAATTAGAGGAATCAGGTATAGTTTCCTGTTAATTTGTTAAAGGAATTATCCTCGGGGCTTTAGCCTGTGGAGAAATTTGTTACAGCTCTTTTTAAGATGTGTCTTGTATTGTATTGAATTGCCTTGTAACTTTGAGATTTATCCTCGCTGTTGTAAGATGAGGGATGCGTGATTGATTTCTTTTTTAGGATTTCAGAGTTGTTGTTGTTTTCTTTCTTGAAGGATGGATATTTTGTATGTTATCAATTTTTATTAATACAAAATTTTTTTTTTTTTTTTCTTTAACCTTTTAAGAATGTTCAGGCGTAGTTTCAGATGGACGGTTTTAATTTCTTAAGGTTTGCTGGCCAGATTTTGATTGAGGTGATTAAACAGATGAATATAAGGATGGTGTACTATACCTTATTTTTTATGTTTGGACTTACCGGTAAGATTCTTGATGTTTTATTTTTAAATATTGACCAGTTTGTGCTTGTCATGGTGCGTAGGAGTGGTGGAATATTGATCCTAGTGCATTGTAATGCCTAATTGTAATTGAGTGAGGTGAGCTAATGTCGTGTTGTTTTTGGTTATTGCTGTCCAGGGTGCTGTTAGTTGAGATATACAAGAAAATGGTTGATTAATTCGGAGCTTTTATTGATAATCCAGTCGATCGATTATGCCAGTCAAATTAAGATGCTTCCATTTATATTCATTCTACCGCTGTAATGAAGCATGGTGATTTAAAAATATGTAAATGCTGGTAAAAATAGTGTCGAGGATTAATTCATGGATTGAAACCAAGTTCATCCATCGAATTAAGATAATATTTAATGTATTCATAATTTTTATTTTCATATTATCTTTTGTTTTCTTTATTTTCTGTGAGAAAAGCAAGAGATTGACTATGATTATAATTGATTTCAACAAGTAATTTTATAACATCAATCTTCAAGATATCTTATTTACAGCATCTTTATATTATAATTTAAGCGATAGGTGGATATACGTAAAAGCATGCATTTTTTTTTTTTAACTTTGTCAAGCTGTATATTCGCTTAAAGAATGTAGACGAATGGTTGGGGCGGACGCTGAATATTTTTTTCTCAAAAGGGGGCGTACGGCAAATAAGTTTGAGAACTACTGTATTAAAAAGAATAAGGACTGCCTTAAATATATATATTTTTTTGTTCTAATGCAGCTGGCAAACACTTAGACAGTTGTCTTTAAGTCAAACGCTGCATCGACGTTACTCACTTAAGCACAACATAAGGAGATGTGTGTAGCTTGAAGATAAGCTACGGACGTGGAGTAACAATACCCCCGCAACGCTCTACGATCATGCTAGACCGGGACCTACGGTTTAAAGTGGATTCGGAACCTTTATAAACATCCATGGCATTGCCGGGACTCGAATCTGAAACCTGTGGTATCGAACACCAGAGAGATAGCCGCTCTAGTCATTCAGGCCCCTTCCTTAAATATGTTTTTGCTAAAATTACACTCCAGTGTGCCTACAACCATTATATTTATAAGAAAATAAGGAAATCAAAATATATCATGGAAAAGAATGAAAGCAATCCCAAAACTTTTGCTAAATCATGCCTCCAATGACGTGAGTGTTATGTTAACCTCAAACGGGCAACATGGCTCAAATTTTGGCATAATGGCAACTGGTGCAACTAATATATACAAGAGGTTTTGGGTTCAAGTAGGCAGGTGACATAAATTATAATCATTACCATCAGAAAGCAGGAGATTCGATGTCGACACTGAGATAACTCACGTCTGCCGATAATCGGATTCCGGCATCTTCCCTGTACTAGCTGCATGCGTTGCTAGCGTGTAGGTAGAATCGTGTTCAATCTGCTGATGACAATTGCAATCAATGCTTTCAGAAATAAAGATACTCGATGGCGATTGCGACAGCAAATGTTGGTAGTCTGGCTGCTTGGTAGCATTTTTTTTTTTTTTTTTTTTTTCGTAGTTTTCTCCCATATGACATCAAAATGCAGGGCAGTTAACCTAAAAAACTCCTCCCTGAAGGAAATACCGTCCCTTCATCATCTGTCTGTAAGTTATTCGTGGTATACAAAAATGGATTTGCTTTGGTTCGGTTTGTTGCTCTACGGTCAATTTTTTGTACACCTTTGGTTAATTAGACCGGGACCTACAGTTTAACGTGGATTCCGAATCACTAACAAACATTCATGCCGAATGCAGGATTCCTGTGGTACCACAAAAAAGGAAAACTAGTGAAGAAAAAAAAATAAAGCAAGCAATCCAAGAATTAAATGCTCATTTCTTATTCTTTGGGTCAAATATCAATAAAGCAATGCCTTTCTATAGAAAAAATAATTTGCCGTTGTAAAATTTTAACTAAAACTTTCGGAGTACTCTTTTTGTATAGTAAAATCTATTTATTTATTTATTTAATTTATTATTATTTTATTTATTTATTCATGGAATGTCTAATATTTTATCATCTGCGAACGGCATTTGAAAGAAAAGAGCAGAGCGAAAATTATACTACTTTTAATAATAATTATTTAAAATGACAAAAAATATGTATACATATACATATATATATTAACTTTCGTTCTGTGATATCACGACAAATAAACAAATATATCGTACCATATTAAATTTTGATTTATTTTTGTTCAGGATGTTTTTAAAAAATCATTAATCAGACTAATGAGAAAAATGTTTGAAAATGTTAATTCGATAAGTATTATAATAATTTAAACAATAAAGATAACTCAAATGAAATTTCATTGTTTTTTAATGTTAATTTATGCAATTAGTATTTCAAAAATAAATACATAAAACAAGTGCATGAGAATTTCATTGTTTAAAGGAGGAAAAAAAATTGTTTAAATTTGCTAAAAATATAATAAATAAAAATGTTGTAAATAAAACTTAAAAGATTGATATTATAAAATTATTTTTTTTTAAATCAACCATAGTAACACTTGCTTTACACACAGAATTCGTTATATTGTCGGCCTGCATGGAGAATTATTGAAAATTTCCAATGAAATAATGAAGTTATTCTATCTAGTTGAAAATTCGTTTTGTAAAAAAAATTCATTTTAGTAATTAATTAAATTTATTCGTTTTGTAAGAAAAATTTATTTAAAAACTTATTTTATTTAAAATGTATTTTATTAAATAATAATTGATCAACAAATGCTGAATAAAAAAATTAGGAAAAAAAAAGAAATTTTTAATTATTTTAAAATTTGTTTTTCGTACTTTTTTTTTTTTTAATTTAAAATTAATTTGGGCATTAGAAAAATTAAAAATGTTTTTTTGTAGAATTAACTTGAATGATTTTTTTTTTATTAATGTATTAATGTTAGAAATAAAGTTCTTTTAAAATTGAAGAAAGAAATTTCGATATCTTTGATTTTTTTTATTATGTATAAAATTTGTTTTAATAATGTCTAAAAATATTAAAATAAGAATATAAAATTTTAACTACCATTACTCACTTCATAAATCCATACATACATTTTTACACGCAAATGAATAATAAACAAAATTATCTGGATGCCATTTAGAAATTAGTAATTTCGAATAAAAAAATTGACATTTTTCATTGCCGCGAGAGGAGGAAAAAAAAAAAAAATTCAAAGGAAATTTTTTTTGCCAAACGATTTTTGCCGATTGTGTTTATTGACAAAGAAGAATGATGACTGTAAATTTTCATTAAGCGAGAGTAAATAATAATGATAATAATAATAAATAGAACTGGAATATGAAAGACCTATTTTCTGTCTGAATAATTTTTTTTTTAATAATGGCAAAGAATACTATTTTTAAATGAGATATTTTAATATTAAATCGTTTGTTCAGATTTTTCAATATGCTGAAAAATAATTTTCTTTTTATGTATTCCAACTGTGTAGTAGCACGAAAATAACTCAACTTCTGTCATAGAATTTATAGAATACTGTATTTTTTAGTTAGAATTATTCATTGGAAATTCATTTGGGAAAAAATTATTTCACATTTTTTAGAAACCTTTTTTGCTAAGATGTTTTATTAATATTTTTATGATATTTTTTTCATGAAAATACAGCATTACTTTAAGAATACAGCAATAAAATACAATTTATCTATTTTATTTTCTGCAAATGATGGATCAAAAAGGTAAAAATTATTATTATTTTTCTTTTCCAGTTTATGATCAAAAACTGAATGTTGCATACTAGTTTTATTCTTTGTTTAATTTGTTAATGCACAAATTTTTGAAAAAAAATACTGATTCGAATTATTTTGAATTATGTTAATAAATTTTAAATTTTGAAAATAATTTTTCACATAGTTTATAATTTGATTAAAAATAGCTAATTGATATAATATCTATTGACAATTTATTTTGTCTTCCTTGTAATAATAAGGTTTTCGATTTAATTAATAATTAATTTTAAGTGATTATTTTTTTTTTTTTTGTTTCAGGTGATTTTAAAATTTGTAAATCTGTTAATTATGTCTAAATTAAAATTTTATTTCAAAATAGTATCGAAAAAAAATTTTAATATGAAAACATAAATAATTTTTAATGAAATCATTCTGGTTTAACCGATTTTTTATTTATTTATCGAATTTAATTACTTTAAAACTTTGTTTAGTATCATCAAATCTACAGACGCATTGACAGTAATTTTACATTTTAGAAGAAACTGAATGAACTAAAAAAAAAAAAACAACCAACAGTAAAAATGAAAAATCCTTTGGGTTTTGCTGTTAAAAGTATGTTACTTTTTAATTCTTTAATGTTATAAAATGAATATTTTATTTTAAATAACTTATATTGTATAGTATACATCAAATTGCTAATGATGTTTTTTTTTTTTTTTTTTAAGATACATTCGTTAAATCCAAATTATTAGATTTGATAATTTAATCAATATTACGAAAATAAATTCCGGTAACACTTTATTAACCTTTTAATTTCTAGATCTTGGAGCATTTATTTATTCTTACGCTTATTTTATCACAAACACTGCAAAAAATTAAAAACAAAATTTTAATAAGTCTTATAAATGTACAAATAATTTCGAAATAAAATTTTTCTTACCGTACACTTTGAATTATAAGAACTTTCATAATAATTTTTTAATGCAAAAATGAAATATTCAAAAAAAAAAATTGAAAATAGAACATTTGAATAAATTAGTTTTTAAATGCACGGTTGATTGCCTAATATTTATGAAACTTCTCTGAAACTAATTAAAAAATAATTTAATGTAATTATTGCATATTTATTTGCATATCATTTTGAAATAATTTCAAAATCAATTATAGCTTATGACTCGTAAATAGAAGAAACTTTTATTGAATTTTGTAAAAAAAATCAACAAGTAATATTTCATTATACTTTTTATGGTTATGAATTCTAGTATCCAAGTATCGAAATTTTTAGAAATGATTAGTTTTAATTATTACATTTTTTTCTTCAGAAAAAATATTAAAAATAACCTATAGAATACATTACCAAAAAAAAAAAAAATGTGTTGGCGCATATTTCGCAAGATTTTGAAATCCTCTGTTCATCCGTTAGGCGTAAAATGACTATCTCGCATGCATATATACTTTACAATTACAAAAATTTGAATTGAATGGTTATTTAAAATACCTTTTAATAAATTTTCATTTTAAGTTTAGCTAAATTTAAAATTTGTATGTTGATGTTAATTTTTTTTTTAATTTTTTCAAAATATTGCTAGAATTGTTCATAATAACAATAAAAAGAATTTACTATGGTTTACTGTAACGTGAAAATGCAATGATAAGAATTGCAATACGATTTGATGGAATAATTTCAAAAGTCTTGATCATTAAATCAATATGCTTTTCTTAAAAACTAACGTTTTTTATGCATTTTTTTCTTCTGTTTTTTGAAATGTTACTAGAATTGTTAATAGTGATAATAAAACAAATTTACTATTGTTTACTATAACGTGAAAATGCAACAACGAGAATTATAATACAATTTGATGGAATAATTTCAAAAGTCTTCATAATTAAACCAATATGCTTTTCTTAAAAACCAAAGTTTTTTTATGCATGTATGCAGATTGATGATTTTTTTTCTTTTGTTGTTGTAAATATTTTCTTTCTTTAACAATTAGTGATAATAAAAAAAATTACTATGGTTTACTATAACGTGAAAATGCAATTATGTGAATTGTAATGCGATTTGATGGAATAATTTCAAAAGACTTTATCATTAAATCAATATGCTTTTCATAAAATGTAAAGTTTCTTGGTGCATTTTTTTTTTTTTTTTTTTTTCAGTTTTCAAAATGTTGGTAGAATTGTTAATAGTGAAAATGAAAAGAATGTATTATGGTTTACTGTAACGTGAAAATGCAAAGTTGAGAATTGTAATACGATTTGATGGAATAATTTCAAAAGTCTTTATCATTAAAACAAATAAGCTTTCCTTAAAAATTAAAGTTTCTTGAAGCATTTTTTTTTTTTTTTTTCAGTTTTCAAAATGTTGGTAGAATTGTTAATAGTGAAAATGAAAAGAATGTATTATGGTTTACTGTAACGTGAAAATGCAAAGTTGAGAATTGTAATACGATTTGATGGAATAATTTAAAAAGTCTTTATCATTAAATCAATATGCCTTTCTTAAAATGTAAAGTTGCTTGCTGCTTGTATGTAGAATAAATATTTTTTTCTTCTTTTGTTGCATCCCCCCCCCATTTTTTCGAAATTTTGCTGGAATTCTTAATAGTGATAATAAAACGAATTTAATATGGTTTGCTATAACGTGAAATGCAAAGATGAGAATTGTAATACGATTTGATGGAATAATTTCAAAAGTCTTTATGATAAAATCAATGTGCTTTTCTAAAAAACTTAAGTTTCTTAATGCATTTATATTGATTGCTGATTTTTTTTTTCTTTTGTTGTTGCACGTATTTTCTTTCGTTAACAATTTGACAAGTTTTGATAAATGGTTCCTATTTTAATGGGAAGGGGAAAAAAAGAATACTTGTTTTGGTTATCGGAACACACCTTAAAACACCCGAGGCATTTGCTACTCAATAGCTACATTTTATTTATTCAAACCTACTATTCTGACCTTAAGGTGAAACTTATCACATTTTGACATATAGAATGAAAATGCTATTTTTTTTTTTTTTATTGATAATCATCTAAATTTTAGTAATTTTATTTATTGATTGATTGCATAAATTAGGATTATAGAATGAAATATTAGCGAAAAAAAAAAGTAAAAATTATTGTATTACGAATTCAGTCCTTTATAATATACAACGTTTATGTTAAATAATATTTACTTATTAAGATATGATAAAAATGTCAATAAAATAAATATGAAAATTAGTTATGCTAGGTATATGAATTCGAATATGTTACGTTTTCAGGTAATTTTATTTCCATTAACATATATGGATTTCGTTTACATCGAGATTTTTGTTTATTTAATTTTTTATTTTTCTGTTCAAATACTATTTTATACTAACAAAGAATTATTTATTTTAAATAAAAATATTTTATGATATTAGTAATAATATTACTTCATAATGAAATATTAGCGGGTGCTTTATCATTTTAAAAAAATATATTGAGCCGAACAATTTCAAAAGTTAAATTCAGTATTTAATTTTAAGTAATGTTTAACTCATGAAGTATTATCGTATATGCAGTGTTGGCCAAAAATTTCCACATTTTCATTAAAATTGCATATCCAACTTGATGTATTTTGCTTATAATATATGTGAGTTTATTCGAAATGTTTTTAAAATTTCAAATATTTCATTAATTAATGCTTTAGATCATATGGTACGGATTATTAGATTATACAGTAGAACCTCTTTAAGTCGAATGTCGATAAGTCGAAAGCCTCCACAACTCGAAACATTTTTTTGTTCCCTTCCCTTCAAGCCCCAAAACCATCATTTGTCGAAATTTCAACCCTCTATAAGTCGAAATAATTAGTCAATCCCCACAAGCCCTTTTTGGTATATATTTTCCCTCCGTAACTCGAAAAAAAAAATCGGACCTCTGTATCTCGAACATTAGCAATGTTGAATTGGTTTACAATCTTTTTTACCGACTTAAGGATTTGCCGACAATGCACGTCATTGTTTCCTAGAAAACAATGTATGAGTATATAGTAAATAGAATAACCAATTCTATGAAATAGCAACTCGGAAGAAAAAGAATGTTCTGCTCTTTGTAGCTTAGATAATGCTATAGATAGAGAACGATAGAATTGTCTAAAACAAAAAATAATAATAATAAATAAATAACTGACTTTTTTAATACATAATATTTTTAATTTTAAGGTTGTTTCGGAATTATTTTGATTTTTTATTGTAGTACATAATACAATTTTTAAGTTGCAAATAAACATGTTTATTACCTCTGTAACTTGAATTTTAATTTATTTTATCTCTCTAACTCAAAATAAGTTAGAAATAATCTAAACCTCTACAAGTCGAATATTTCCTTATAAAATCCGCGTAAGTCGAAATCCTCCATAAGTCGAAAACTCTACAACTCGAATTATTTGGCGTCTCCCTTGAAGTTCGACTTACAGAGATTCTATTGTATTGTAATACACAGCTAAAAAAGCTTCTTCCGAATAGAGTAAAATATATCTTTCTAAAATATTTATCATTATTATCACCATCTTATTAATCAATTAAAGAGAAGAATGTGATTAGTTAATAATTTCGTTAAAAATATCAAAATGTTGTAAGTTAAGAAACCTTCTATTTGGCACTTTTTAAGCTACAATTTATCTTTACATAGTTTACAAATTTGAATAGCAGAGAATAAAAAATTTTAAGATATTATTTACTGAAACAGAAAAAAAAAAAAAAAAAAAAAAAAAAAAAAAAAATACCATCGCATATTATTAAAAAAATGTAAATACTTAAGTGATGCAAAAGTTTGGTTAATACTCTGTATAATTTATTTCGGAATCGCTTATTCTTAAATTCGTAAGAAAAGCTCTTCAATTTAAGTAAAATTTGTTTTTCAATTTTTGTTTATTTGGTTGCAAAACAACATTTATATGCAACTGCTGGCGCGTAAATTCAAAGATCCTTATTTATTTAAATTGTTCCGTCAATTCTATATCCCGCAAATATAATAATCTTCGAACAAATTTTCTCTTAATCGACTAGTTGCAAAATCATTTTATTATATAGAAAAATTTAAATTTAAAATTTCTATTTTTATTCTTTTTTATAACGAAGGAATTCATATTATTTTTAATCAAAAAATTATTTTAATTTTACTTAAAATGAAATAGTTACCCCCAAAACTGTAGTTCATAATGTGGAACCAATTATTACGTAGAACAAATAGCTAATTACATAGATTTAATAATTATGGAACGGACAATTACAGAACTATATAACCAACGTTGACAGTTATATTGTTCGTTGTGATCATAAAATGGAGTTGAATGAACTAATTATTAATTTATTGTAGATTTACTGAGCAAATAACTTATTTACTCAGCTTGTTTCTATATTAATAAAATCTATTGATTAATAAAACTACTTTTATGAGCTCACCTGTAAACTGTTTTATGTACACGTAATATATTCTAAGCACTCGTAATATCTCCTAGTTATGAAGCATTCGATAAAATTGACCGAATATTGCTTGAGTTTTTCGTAGGATTTATTTCAAATTAATGTGAGCTTTGTTTTTCTAATGATTTTCTGTGAATTTTGATGCCTGTTTTTTTAAATAATGTGTGCTGATCTACTTAACGCGGCATTATTACGTTATGAGATATTTGCTGAAGTTAAAAATTTTCATTAAAAGAAATATGAAGCATCTTTTATCATACGAAATACTTAGAAAATAAAAATTTAACGGAAGCATTTTGTGGAAAGAAATATGTTTTTTAAAAACATTTTCATGGAAAGAAATATGAATCATCTTTATCAAATAAAGTACTTAGAAAATAAAAATTTAACGGAAGCATTTTGTGGAAAGAAATATATTTTTTAAAAACATTTTCATGGAAAGAAATATGAATCATCTTTATCAAATGAAGTACTTAGAAAATAAAAATTTAACGGAAGCATATAAATTTACATTTAATAGTTCAAAACGTATGTATTTAACATTTGAATTAAGAATTTAAGTAAAAGCAACACCATAGCACTTAAAATAAAACATTTCATCAATTGAAAAAGAATTCACAATTTCTTCCACTAAAATTTCTCGCGAGATTAATTTTAAGTTAAATTACAAACATGTATTTAAAAAGTTTTTCAAATATTGTTCTACCAGCTGTCGCGTGGAAAATTGGCAAATGGCCAAGTAAGACAGATTCAAATATAAGCATATTATAAGGGAGGCGAATAATTTCAAAGGGTTCAATTACAATAAAAATTATTTTAATTTTTGATTATTTTTAATGTTTCAATTTATGTTATATTACAAGTAAAGTAGATGAAAAAAATTCCGCAATAACTATTAAACATTTTTCTTTCAAACTTGTTTGCTAAACTTAAATACCCCTAACAAGCAATCGATTCGGCCTTTTTAATCTTTAAATTACATGTTTACCTTTTTACTGAATAGCTGGTAAGTTAATACTTTTTTCATGCATTTACAATAACAAATCTACGAACCAACAATTTAGTTGTACAATATAGTTATCAAAAAAATTATTCGAATAATAGTTTAGATATAACTTTCGTCGGGAAATAAAATTTAAAATAACTACTTTTCAAATATATCGAATAATTAAAAAATCCGAGAAATTTTATTTTAATCATATGATATTATTATTTGTTTGTATTTTTTTTAAGGGACTGTTCATATTCATCTTTAAATTTTAGCACAACATGCATTTCTGTCCTTCTCATTGTCTAGTGGTAATGTGCAGAACAAGCTGTGGCCAAATGGTGGCGTCTGATTTCAGAAACGAGGAGATTTGATGGCCACTGTGGCAAAATGTATAAGAGTCGCCAGTCAGGTTGTTCGGTAGGAGTTCCGCGGGTTTTCACTCATACGACACATAAATGTGAGGTACTTATCCTAAAACGTCCATCTCCGGTGGACATATCCAAGAGGTCGAAATATATGTAAGTGAGATACAAAGTCCAACGACGTATAGCAGAAAAAAATATGCATTTAAAAGCTTAAAAGTACCATAAATTGCATTAAAATTATTAAATTATATAAAAGCATCAATTATATTATTATGCATCCATTAAAATTATCAAATTATTTAAAAGTTATTTGTGAAGTCAAACAAATAAATATATAATAATAAATTCTAAACAAATAATGCATTCAAAAAATTTTAAAAACAAGTATTTGTTAAGTATCAATTTAATTTTTCTCTTGTAAATCTATATCAAAGCAATACAAACTTATGCTCAGAATAATTATTAATGTGGCAAAGCGTGAAATCATAATTATTCGCCCAAAAGTTTATTATTTAAGTTATTTAACTTATTTTCTTAAAATTCTAATTACATACATACACACATAGATAGATACATAAATTTTTATATAAAGAACACAATACATCAACTCAAAATCCAAAAGACAACTGACAAGGAGTGAACAAGAAATTCGATCATTTGGCACAACAAAAGCCACTACCGTAGTCTCAAACAAATTGTATAACAAAGCATTAATAGTATACCAATAAGTCAAGAACTGGATCAGCAAATCAAAAACCAACACAAAAATGTATACAAAATTAGGTTATGAAACACTGTTTAGAAAATCAGTAAAATCCAAAGGAAATTAGTAAAACCAAAAAGAAATACTCATATGAATCAAAAAGAAATTAATTATAACATCCTGTGGAGAGCGTTATCAAGGAGTACGTACCCATAAACCACATTATTTCTGTTCGATAGATGACTGGATTCAAGTTAAAGGCATGAACACAGTATAACTTTCCGTTTAGAGTTGGTAAGGTATATAATTGCCGAAAATGATATGGCAGGTGTAGATTCTTATAAAGCAGAAATCCTGTCACGTGATGAAACCTCGTGACTGTTTATAATATGTCCATTAATCGAGCGATTGATTGACAGAATACGATGAATAATTTATCTGACTGGATAAATTTAATGACCACTATAAACTATATGTGTAGTTTCTGAACTGGAATGATTTATTCGCTAGTGCGAGGGTTCTGTTAATAAGTAGCTTGGAAAAGTGGAATAATTAGTGTTAGAAATTGATGAAGATATTTACTATTTCTTTGAAGAAATGTGAAAGAAAATTCCCGCAGTGTGGAGAATTTACAGAAATTGTAATCTATTTGAAAAGTGTTTTTAACAATAATGACTTTGGAGATTACAGATTAAAAAAATACTGTCGAAGTAATGTTTCTAGGATACCATATTTAAAAAAGTATTTTCTTTTCTTTGTTGCTGTTTAAAAATATTGTTCCTACAGATGTTATTTTGTTTCAGAGCTATTGATTAATGATGATATTGTGAAGTATTTCGATACTGCTATTGTAATTTCAGGGTATGAATCTATTGATAATGAAGTAGAATTCTTTTCTTTTATCAAATATATTTAATTTGTGGCTATAAATGTTAAAGTTGATATCAAGCAAAATAAGTTGAAGATTATTTGTATTAATCGTTTTAAAAATAATTCTATTGGATAAATGCCATGAGATTTTTTGAAAATTTGGGTACTGAAAACAATTAGATCATTTATATATCTAAATTCATGTTTGAGATATCAGACAATATTTTTTTTTTCGAAGTAATGTAAATAAATAATTGCTAATATTGGTGAATATTTAGTTCCTTGTGGATTACCTTGAGTTTGATACAGTAATCGAATACAGAGTTTTATACAGTAATCGAATACAGAGTTTTATACAGTAATCGAAGTTTACCGTTTAAATATTATGATAGTCGTAGTAAAATGAGTTTAAGGTATCACGGGGGCTTTTGAGAGGAATGCTCATAAAGAGATAGTATAGAAAATGTTATATTGTTTAAAGAATCGTTTAAAAATATGAGATTAATTTAAGATGAGTTCTTGAGTTTAATAAAAATTTTCATTGTTCATTGTTATTAATAATACACGTGTATGAATCTGTCATGATAGCAATATAAATTATGTTAAGAAGAGTAAAAAAATATCGTAACTAGTTTAGCTCTATATATAGACGTAATAAAGGTGATAAAGCCATAAAAGTTATTGCGGAAGGCACTATCCTCCCTTTGTAACCCATTGGTGGGCTGTTTGTGCTATACATAGGTGGTATCTGAGGCCCACCGATGTTAAAATAGGAAAATATCCCCGCGAAAACGATAAAATCACAACAATTTCGTCTCTGCTTCAGTTAAAACAATTTTTAATAATTCTTGAACATTGTTGAGAAGGATAGTAAAGGATTATATATACTTATCTTTTAGAAATTATTTTAAATTAATTAGGTTTACATATTTGATCTTTCGTAGTAACTTTATTTTCACTATCGCTTGCTTACATGTAATTAGCTTACGATGATTTTGCGTTTACGATGACTTTTCGTTTACGCTGATCATTAATCAAATTTAAAAAAAATTCTACTAATGTAAACGTTTTTATTAAATAAATGTAAAAAAGAATGATACTTTGCCAAAGTTCATTAAAAATATATTAAGTTTTCTTTCTTAAATCCGAGAACAGGGAAAAGAAATGAAAAAAAAAATAATAATAATAATAAAGACACGATATAATAATGACCATTCGGTATTCGAATTTCTTTTATTTTAAATGCACGTGTTCATTAAATATTTCGATTTTTAAAATACCTTGAAGGGATTAACTTTTTACGTCTGAACGAAGAAATTTTTTTGTGTATGAAAGCCTTTAAATATTAACTTTAGTGCTATTTATATAAATGGATTTTTGAAGCTTTGCATACAAATGACGTTGTCGGTCTCTTTTGATAGATTTATCGTTATTTTTATTGATAGAGTTTTTATTTTGGTACGAAAGTTTACTATTGATAAGGAATTCTTGATTAAACATGCTTTTGTTATTAATAGATTAAGTTCAAATTCCTGTGGCAAGTTAATCATAGATTTTAAAGCTCGTAAAAAGAGAATCTTATAATTCTCTTAAACCTTTGATTGCTCGAAAAAGAATGTTTAGTAATCCGCTGTTATCTGATTTTCGCTTAGATTGAATATCCAGTTGTGGCTATTCATTTAGCTATTCATATTTTTATTTTTTGGCATTTAACAATTTAATGATTTCGTATTTTTATAAAAGTAAAGAAAACTCATTGCAGATTAAAACAATTAATTGGAAAGTTAATTTTTTATTGCAACAAAAAATGAGTGAAAATTGCAATCGATAAGAAATAGTATTTTGAGGTGTATTAAAAATTTGTTTGCCTTTGCTTTTCGACATATACACAGATTGATTTCTACGCCATTTTAAATTGCGATTCACGGAATTTTAATTAAAAATTGTTTAAAATTATGTTATTTATTAATATTTTTAATATTAATAATTTCATATTTTTTATAATATTAAAGATAAGTCATTGGAAATGAAAACACTTAATTGGAGAGTTAATTTTTCTATTGCAACAAAAAATTAGTGGGAATCGCAATCGATAAGAAATAGTAATTTAATAAGCTGTATTAAAAATTTACTTTAAAGAGTTTTTGCTTTCCAACTTATACACAGATTGATTTGTAGGCCATTTTAAATTGCATTTCATGGCATTTTAATTAAAAGTTGTTTAATAATGCATTTATTTAATTAATATGCTACCTTTAATACTAATTGTGTTAATTATGAAATGTATTTGGATATTAATAAATGTATTTTTCTTTTTAATTAATTGTTAAAGCAAAAACTCTTTGAATAGATTGATGATCTTTGATTAAAATATTATTTATAAAATTATTTTCTAAAGACAAAAAAGAAAGTTATAATTTAGAATACAGGGTATATAAACGGTACTTTCCCATCTCAAAAGCTAGTTTTGTAAGAATATTAAATTTTTGTTTGTATATTTAAATTGAGCACAGAATATTTCCTTTTAGAAGAATAAAATGAAAATTGCAAATTGTTCTATAGCTTTTAAATAACAGACAATAATAAATTACTTTAAAACTCCATTATCCACTAGTAATATATAATTATATTACTAAAATAATTTTATTTTTAGAGAAGTTGAATAGATTATTTTAAAGAATAATATATTTTACAATATTTTTATAGATTAGAATAGAATATTTAAAAAAAAAATAAAGTTCCTAGTTTAGCTGAGGATTCAGCATTTACAGGAAATGCTACAATATTTGAAATGAAAAATAGCAATTAAAATCTCACATCATATATTTTTAATCGTCAGTTCATTTTAAATTCGTTTCTGTATACGGAAATAAAAAAATCAATCCTTCATAATAAAAATCTTATCTTAAAACCAATGCATAATTTTACGCGAGAATTGAAAAATAATAAACATTCTAAATAATAATGACTTGTTTATTTCCTATTCATCACCAACAAGAAGAAACGGCACTTTGTTTCCATCTTTTAAGGTGGACGGAACAACAAAAGTGACCTCAATTTTCGAATCAAACAATCCTTCAAACGTTTGCATAAGTCAAATCCGTTATAGTAGACAATGTGAATAGCAATAATTTTCTTTTCTCCTGTTTCGTAGCTCAGGTGATAGAATTCTCCTAACCGAAATATTTCCGGTTCTTCTCTTTAATTAAGAATTATATTATGTTGTGAAATATATTTATAAATTACTGGACATATGCTTATCAAAACTGATTAAAAAAAATTATGGATCCTAGTATATAATAGAAGGAGATGTTTAGAAAAAAATATATTTTGAATATGAAATAAATAGAAATAAAGCAATGACAGAAATCCAGAGGTATATGATTTTTAAATTTTAAGTAAAAGTATAGTTGTTTAAGTCGTTAATCAATAAGCTTTGTTCTTATTTTAAGAATAATTTGTTAAAACAAATCTTAAAGAAAAATTATAATCCAATTTTACGAAGCTCGAAGTATAATCCGATTTTGTGAAGGTTCGCTATTATGCATTTTTTCCATGTATTGTAAACATTAATTTCATATCTACGAGACCTATATTAATGTAATACAAGCTACATCTTTTTTAAACAAATAATGTAGCTAGATAAATATGTTTGCCTTATATTAATATCGATTAAAATGCTATATTATATCGATTGAAATGTTATATTATGTGGTAAGAAAAATATTCAAAAATTTTGAAATATGCGAGAAAATTATGCATACATTTTTCAAAGGGTTTGGAATATAAATTTCAAAAATTTAAAGAAAAACTATGCCTGATTTTTTATATGGATTAATATATAAATTTCAATACCTAAAACGCCCCCCCCAAAAAAAATGATTGATGTATTTAAAAATTTCCAGCTTTTAGAGGAAATATAAAAGAACCAAACAATTTTACTAAAAATTATTGAAGAATTTTTTTTTTTTTTTTGTCTTAAAAGATAATTAATTTTGTAATAGCAAATTAAATAAATTTAAAATTCCATGGATTCGAAATTAAATTGTATTCGACCTGACATTGGAATAAAATTCACGAAACTGTTTATAATATGCTGGTATTTCTTGTATAATCCTGTTTGTATTGTATAATCTGTTTCCCCCTTCTTTTCATTTTAGCTAAATGTTTAGTAAGTTGTTTTCCCGTTTCCGTTTTTTCCTTGACGTTTTACCTTTTCTGTATACTGATAACTCGGCATTAAAGCCGCGGTTTTTTTTTTTTATTATTAATATTCTACGACTAAAAGATTTCAGTTCCGAATCGAGTGGCATTTCGGTCGACGCATTCCATGCGAGTACGCGTGCGTCGATCGCCTTGGGTCATCGACCTTCCAAGAGTGTTACGTGTGCGCCATGGTAACCATGGTTTCGTCCAATTCGTACGCGGCAGAGAAGTAACCGGATTATTGGTCAACGTCAAAGGCCAATTGTGAGTCTGGTTAATTTATGAACTGCCGACCTACATTGCCTTTTATTTATTTATTTTTTTTACTCGGAAAATTACTTTAATGCTACAACGGCCTTTGCTTGAATAGATTTTTTTAAAGTGAACTTTTGTTTTGCTTGTCCCTTGCAAATGCTGATAGGTCAGATAGTTTTTCGACAAACTCGAAAAAAATTGTCACTTAGAAAAAAAAAGGTATTCATTATTCATTCAGTAGATGAAAAAAAGGAAAAATTAAATAAGACAGGTTTTGAGCGCAATGTAACAATCAATATTTTAAAAGAACATAAAAGGAAATGTTATCACATTAAACTGTCATTATGTTTTTATATTAATTCGATAATAGTTCAGGGGTGGTCAACCCAAATGATCTTGCGGGCCACTTTAAAAATGCATCATAACTCCGCGGGCCGCATATAATAAAATTATATATCCCCATAAATAGATTTAGACACACTAAACACGTTTTTCTGGAGTGAAAAATTGAAACATAATAAGTTATTATTGTGTTTACTATTATTCTTACATGCAAACTTGGATAATATAATAATAATGATACTAAACACACATTGTAAAAAAATATATAACACTAAAAAGGAAATATAAAAAATATATAAATATAAATGAAATAAAAAGTGAAGTCAATAAAAAATATTTATGTTATTAGTGCCATATTTATTTCTCCACTCATCATGAGTTTGCAGAATATAATTCAATTATTCTGCGAACTCATAAGTAAAACAGGCAATATCTGTCCTATATTCGCAAGAATATTTTTTTAAAACAAAGTTAATTTTTTCTCATAATTTCGACGGTTCATTTTTGAATAAATGGATGCACAAATGTATTTTTTTTTAATACATCGGTTTTCACTACTTTGACCATTATAAAATACATATATTTTGTAAAAGTGTGATAAATCTCACGGGTCGGAAAAATGTTAAAGGCCGCCCGCATGCGGCCCGTGGGCAGCCATGACTGTAATAGTTGATTATATAAATATTCAAACGACCATTATGTCACAAAAGATGCTATATTATGGTTCGTTGAAAATCAGTTCAATACTTTTCATTTAAATGCAATCTATGAACTAATGGGCAAGCTTATTTAATTTAAGATTTAATTTTCAGTATATAATATCAACCTAAAAATATAAATGATTTCAGTGTTTCAATTATAAGAATTATCAAATTTTAGCATTTGTAATTAGGCAATTTTTATACGAATATTAGATTCTTTCTGCATCCCAATGATTTTCATTTAAGCAAGTGTATTTAGTAAATAATTTTAATGCTAAATCTGCGCTGAGCATTAATGATAAATTGTGAATTTTCTTTTAGAAGAAATGTCTAATCACAGACAACTTGCGGGCTATATTGAGATTCAAATCTTTTACAAAATTTAATATTTTCTTTTAATGAGGTGTTGCATATAATACGATATTTAAGATAAACATTTCTTTCATGTTGTATTGGTTTTTAATATCGTTCTTTGATTTACATAGAATTGACCTTGCATAATTTTTTTTCAAGGATAAAATATTTCGTAACGTCTGACAAACAGATGTTTGATTAATACAAAACTCCTTTTCACTATTTTAAGTTATGATCATTTTTAAAATTCCGGGAAATCACGGAATTCTTCTATGAGTAATTGAGGTAAACAAACCTGGGATTATATCTCATCAGCTAAAACAAATATTGTGGGATCCGCGAGTGAAAAAGAAAACGAAAGCGAATTTAATTCAATCAAAAAATATTTTTATATGCATATTATTTAACCTTCAACACTAATTCATTTTTCAACTTATAATCTGCTATATAAATGTCTTATATATAGCATGATATTAGTCTTTATTTCAAAATTTTTGTTACATTGCGTCGTACTGTCGGCAAAGTAGAAAGGAAAAAAAACATCTCGTCGGTAAATTTCTTTCATATGTAAGAGATTTAACTTATCGATAGAACAGAAATCTAAGCAAAAATCTGTCTATCGATAAAAATTAATCTTTTCTATCGATAGAACAGAAATTTGGCAAAGTGTTTTAATATATGACGTTAAATTTTGAAATGATGAGTTGGGAAATTCCAGAAATGGCATAATTTTAATTTGTAATCATGTTTTTAATTTCATTTGAATATCAAAGAATTTATTTATTTATTCGAATTTTATATTATTTTAAAAGTAGGCATAGTACTATAGAAAGAAAAAAAAAAGTGTAACTGGAAGAAAAAGATGCTGCGTTTCCAAAGATTTTTAATGTATATATAATGGAAAAATAAAAAGTTAAAGTTAAGGAAATTTGTTAACCTGCTATGAAATAAAAGGTGAAATCTAGAAAAAATGTCTTTGCTAGCTATAAAAAATGCCAATATATATTTATTAAAACACCAAATATGATATTCACATTATTTACAATTCATTTGCCCGTCTCGTTGCTCTTATCTTAGTATAAAATCCCAAAATATAAAGAATATTTAAAAATAATACGCCATTAAAGAAATAGCACTATAAAATAAAGCTATACACTGTAAGTCCCTGAATATATAAAAAATTATAGTTTATAGCAATAAAAAGCTCCTTGATAATTCTAATGAATCACCAGGCTGTATGGGCTTTAATTTCTACAAACAGTCACAAAATATAGATCTTGAATTTCTTTGAAAATAACAAGACTAATTTATTAATTTGTAAAAAGCGATAATCCGTTCTTCTACATTTTGGACATTAAACTATAGCCTAAAATGTGCATAAAATAACCGTAGAGCGACAAACCAAACCTTCATTTTGGTTGAAACAGACATATCGGATAACGGTCCTTACATCAATGTAGGTCAGATTTATAAAAGGCGTAGTTCACACAAACACACTAAAAAAATCTTCGACAATTATCTATTTTACTTTTTTGACAAAACAAACAAATAAAAAATAAAATAAAAAATAATGTAAGTGATTACATCAGTTTTATAAAAATTTTAATATTTGCTTTGATTTTTTTGCTACAATCAAGTGCAAAAGTAATTAGTCAAATGGTCTTTTAATTGATATTTCTTTTTTCAAATTCTCACCTAAGTACATATTCGTTCTTTCAAAAGATTTGCGCATTTTATTGTACTATTTAGCAATAACCACGTCTACTGTGTTCAGAGCAGTTTTATGTTGAAACATGTTTTCGGCAATAAATATCATAGAGATACAAAAAATTATGTTCATATGAATCCTGCATCTAAGCTAGCACAAAGTATTTGATCTTCTAACTTGCAATAAAATAGAAATTGAATGAAAACTATAAACTAAAGCTGGATAAAACTACAACTATGAATTAAAGCGTTACTATTCAACTAAAGCTGGATCATTTCCTTGTTTTATATTTTATCAAAATTTGAAAATCTTCCAGAAAAGCTACCAATTCAATTTGTTAAGCAAAATTTATATATGATGATATAGACTGCGGTCTGTACATCTCTCTCGTACTTGATTGACATCAAAAAGAAAGCATGTAAACATCTGAATTTTTCTCTGAAGGTAGGATATAAGAAAGATTATTTACTAAATATAAAAAGAAAAATATTTTCGGTTGAAAACATTTTTTAAGTTTGTATAAAAAGCAGGAAAAAATTGAATTTGAAATAATGTCACTGACTATTGCATTTGATCACCATGAGACAAAACGTAGCGTCACAGGTGAACAACAATATATAAATTTGAACAACTAATTAATCAAAAAAATATTATGAAGTAAAAGAAAAATAATTCTTACTCTCATTTACTTAAAAATCGCAATTCTATGTATATGTATAGAAAAATCTTAATTTCAAAAAATGTGACGAAATAAAAATGCGTTGAATTAAAACAAAAAAGATAATGAAATATTTTTTTAAAAATTAATATTTTAAAAAAAGACTATGCATAGTATCAAAATATATACATTGACAAATATTGGATAGCATTTAGTTTACTTAGTAAATGAAAGCAAATGATTATAAAACTAATAGTAAATTTCATTCGTTGAATCTGTCAGCGAATTCTATTTTTTTAATTGAAAAATTTACTATTCTTATTATTCGAAGCAACGGTTTATATAAATGAAAAATTAGTCAAAGGATATCCCCCCCCCTTCTTTTGTCTTTAATTCTTAGTTATGAACAGAAGAGAGCTAGAATGAAAAAAAGAAAGAAAAATTTCAATTTTCTTTTAGTGATATACATTTTAATTATACGAAATGAAAAAATGTTTACACAAATCTTTTATTTTATACGCATGAATAATGCGTATAAAATAATGCGTAAAATAATGCTTAAAATAAAGCATATAAAATACTCATGAAAACAAAATTTTAAATTATTTTACATTTTTATTGGCCTTTGTTCCATAGTTTTATGATATCTGTAATAATCTGAAACCATTCAAAGTGAAATAAGAATAAAATTTAAACAAAAAATATTTTTACTATCTGCTTTCCGTATTTTAATTAATTAAATAAAGCTTAATATCTTTCAAAAATTTTCTTATATGTTTCTATATTTTGAAGAAAATTTCGGTGAAAATACCGACAACTGTTATAATAAAAAGAAAAAGGCTTTTATAATTTTTAGTTTGATTTTAAGAACAAGACGAATATTCCAATGAAATTATTTAACTTCAATTTGGAAATATATTTAAATATTTTCATATAAAATTAAAAAATATATATATATATTATATATTTTAAATATATTTCAATTAAAATCTTCAATTCCGATAGATAAAATTGTTGGAAACCTACTTAAGATTCTGGCAGGAGAGGACGTGTTTATGTTTATTTTCTTTTATCCCATAAATTATTAGGTGAGGAAAAAAGTCGAAGGCAGTCTTCAACAAATTCATTAAAAATATAATGTATTACAGGTAACTTTATTTTTTAAATGACAAACGACGACATGATAAGGTAGACAAAAAAATAAGATGTATGCTTGCTACGCTGAATTATAATGATTTTGTGAATTAGCTTTCAACACTTGCAGAAGGAGAAAATTTACGGACTAATTAAACGATGATTTTTAAATTTTATCTGTTTCATTTTTATCTTGGACGTTGAACATTTTAATGATGACGACTGTCAAGGACTGTAATGCCTGATTAAAATTTTAAGACAACGTATATGTTTATTATATTTATATTTAAACCTTTCATCTAATTAAATTTAATTGCAATTTTTAATGTAAGATAAAATTGCAGTAAAATTTTAAAAATAATACCCAAACCTTTTTAATTTATTAAAAATTAGTACTATTTTAAAAATATTTCGAAAACAAATTTTTTCACTAACTATAGTGTTAAAAAAATAGTGCATTTATAGTCATAAAAACAGTTCAATTATTTTTTATTCGATTTTTACTGTATCATGTATTTATTGCACGTATATCTAAAATTAAATTCACATAATAATAATAATATTTACCTCATAATAGTGTAAATGTTTCTATGTTTAATAAAATCCCATTTCCAATATAAAGTAGAATTTCTATCATTAAAAAAGTGAAAATATAAAAAAATTTCAAACTTCAAAAGTTGAAATCTATATGGTTTTTTATTCCCTGTATTTTTTATAAACAATAATGTATAGAGATATTGACAAAACAGATGAATTTTCAAACTAAATTGAATTTTAAAGAGTGCAAACATTACAATTTCTGAAAGCGTTTTTTTCTTTTTTGGCCTGATTTGAAAAAAATTTTAACTAAACTTTTAGGCCATTGTTGCGAGTGAGTAACTTAATATAACTAAAATGAAACTGAAATTAAAATTTTATTTCTGTTGAATAATTATACAGAATATTAGTTTATAATTAAAAATAATGTTATTAAATATACTAGAATGAAGCACTATTTTTTTGAGAAATTGTTAATAAATTTCAAAATTTTTTATAAATTTTTTTGTCAATTAGATTTTTCATAAAACGTTCTCACAACTAGATTATAGTTTGTTTTATTTAAAATACTTGCGGGGTCATTCCACTTCAAAACAATCAGAATTTTTCAAAATGGGAACTCGTCATCAAAATCGGTGATGGTATTTGATACCGATTTTGAAAACTTTTAATGCTGATTTCAAAAGTAGGATTTATTTTGAAATTGGTTAGAGTGCCAAAAACTTAAAAAAAATTAGCTTAGATGGTTTTTTTTTTTCTTCGTCCCTCTTGAATGTCACATCTGAGGATAATACCTTTTATATTTATTTTAGAACCTTCAACTCTTTTTTTTTTTATTTTTTTTTAACCCTCTTTTTTTTTTTTTTTTTTTTTTTTGCAAGCATAAAATAAGTTTTCTTTTTCCGCGCCATCATTTTTGCTTAAGTTAAATATTTTGTATATAATCGCATTACAATTTTGTTTAGTTTTTGGCTAAAAAAAGAGAGCAATTTCAAGGTATGTCATAAAGATAGCTTAAATGTATGTTCTAATGCATGATAAAAAGTTTCGATTAGCCATTCACAATTTTTTTTAAGAGTATTTCATAGTAATGTCATAAATCATGCCATAAAGATATTTATTGAAAATGCTTGAATTTTTACTTCATATTTATTGTTATATTACGTATAAATTAAACGAGATCACTGAGTGGTCATCAATTACAACGTATACAGAGCCATTGCATTATTTCCATAAAAATATCATCGATTTCTGAATCAGATAGCTTAGATGTATTAGATAGCTTATAATAGATATATTTAATCTGTCAATAGTTATATTTTATGAATCATTGGGGTGGGATAGTTAATTTACAGTGAAGTACGATGTAAAGTAAAATGTTAAATATGAAAAATGACCTTCTTAGGTCGCATATAAAATATATTTTATATATAATAATTTTCATGACTATAGGAACTATAAATGTTAAATGTTATAATGGTGATATTTATCAAATGTTATGATGACGTATTAGCTTGAAGCTGAGCTTTCCGTGTACAACATATTTCAAATCGGAAAAGATCGAGAAGATAAATCGCTAATATATGTATATATAGCTTAAATATAAATCGATAAAAAAATATATATTAAAAATATATACCAATAGTGGATGTAGATTGATATTTAGATTACTGCTTTATTGAGATTATATATATATACTGTATATTTTAAGATAATTTTCGAATTTCAAAAATTAATTAATTCCATAAAAATATTATTTTAATGAAACTTAATGTTTTTACTGTGATGCAATTACAGCAGTCACTTGACTACATGCCATGAGCACCAGATTACTTAGCCCTGTGCTAAATCAATATGTAATAAAATTGAAGACTTGCAGTAAATAAACTGCAAATTATTTGTGCTTCATCCGAACCTTGATTAATATATTAAAAGCTGAAATCCACTAGTGAACTTCATTATGTGTGAACAGATTTTTACCAACATAGTAATTTTTTTTAAAAAATTAATTAATAGTTGGATTGATTTTACCATTCTAAAAAACAAAATTCTTACTTATAGCAAAGTGAGAACAGATTTTCTTAGCTATATTAGAATAAAAATTTTACATAAATGGCAGTTTTTCTTAAATAAGAATAGCACTAAGAATTATTTCAATTTTCCAATAAAAAAAAAAATAAATAAAAGTTCATTCTAATAATAGAAAAAGCTGAAATATCTCAAACACTATAAAAATATAGGGGAATAAAAATAAAATTGATACCGTTAAATCAAAAATGCGAAAGATAAATTAAAACCTATTTTTAAGTTTTGTGATTTAAATTCTGAACAGTATGTATGGTAGACAGAAAAAGGCAACTGATAATGGTGAATTATCATTTGTTTCAAAAAAAGGATTTTGGCATGAAATATATTTGTAGTACGCACTGGGATTATTGATGTTTTAAATAATGACTTTTCTTTTTATTAGCTTTACATTTTTGTTAACTTCGAGAACCACTGTCTCATGCTGGCCAATTGTGTCTGTTCGCGAACACCATGTTCACACACGATAATAAAAATGACGTTGAAGCAATATATATATGCGATACATAAAAAGATTTGTAAGATACTTAAAATTCGTTTTATTATTCATATATAACCTATTTTATTACTTAATAAGATAATAGATAACTTTGCATATTAAAAATGTCTGGCTTTTAAAAAAATTCCAACAAATTGTTAAAGTAATAGTAGGTTATTTTCCCTCTTGACGCTAACGCTAATTTATTATGCTTCAGAGCAATCTTGTAGATAAGATGTAGACTTTTCCTCTTTTACAGCGATTCTCTCCCTATCAATACATCTCGTAAATATATTTAAAAAAACCTCATTATTATGTCTTTTTTTTTTATCTGTACTTACATCATTGGTGAAAGGAATTGTAAATGATTAAAATTTATAGATACATAAAATGAGTGTGACGCAGAAATTGAAGAGAAACTGCAAATGCATTCTTTTGAGTTAGAAAATATTTAAATAATTATAGAGATTCCAATAAACTTGTGATTTAAATTTTATCCTTAATAGATAACTAATTTAGAATTCAAAAATTTTGATAAAGAGATTATGTTCTCTGCATGTTAAGTAGATTGCACTCTTTCTTTTTAAAGATAAAGTTTAAAAATATAGACAGTTTGAAAATATTTTTGTGCAGTTTAGTATTCTTGACAAATTCCCAAATATTTTATGATTATTCTTAGAATTTAAGAAGGATTGCTCAAATGATGATAAAAGTCAAAAAATAGATTTAAAAAAGTAAACTTTCCTCGCATACCATCCAAATACTACTTTGCTATTTTATCTTTGTGCAATAAAGATATTGTGTGATTGCGTTTTATGTTTTTTGAACTGTTCTTAAAATGAAGTTTTGAATAAAAAAGAAACGGTGATTCTATAGATTGTCCCAAATACAGAACAAAGTGAATATATGAGAAGTAAAATGTAAAATTTTAAATAATATTATAATTATTACTATAATTATAATAATATTGTTAATTTGATTATATAAAGATTTGCACTTTTGCATGAAAATTAAAAAATGCTAATGTTTTTGGGAATGGATTGAAATTAGTTTGTCATTGAAGACAATTAATATCGTTAAATTAAGTATTTTCTAGAATTATAATTTTTATATTATCATGTGGAATAACGTTTCATATTTGTTTATATAAAAGAAGATTTACGAAAAGGTTTTTAATATTGTTTTAAATTTTACCAACTTTTTTACCATCATTCTTTTCTCTATTCTTTATCTTGAGAAAGTTTTTAATTTTTTATCGTTTTCCAATTGTAATAACTATTTAATGAAATGAAAATTCTTATTCTGCAATGGCGCGGCAACCCCATGGCGGGCAAATGCCTTCTACTTACTGGCAGATTCCAAAACGTGAGATGTTTTTTTTTTACGGGGTAGGGTTGTCTACTGTCATGTTAGACCGGGACCTATAGTTTAAAGTGGATACCGAACTGCTACAAACATCCGCGTCATCGCCAAGACTCGAACCCGAAAGATATGGTACCGAGTGTCAGAGCGCTAGTCACTCGGTCATCAGGTTAATCTAATCTGGTTAATTCGGTTAATCAGGTTAACCATCTGGTTAAATGTGATAAAAACACTCAATTATTTGGAACTTATCGCATTGAATTAATTACCGATATAATTGCAGCAAATAAAAGTACTCGATAATTTATGATAGTCATAACGCCGTGTTACAGATTCTACATTTTCCATAGAATAAACATAAAACATATTTACGTTTGAAAGGACATCTGCTTGATCCCGAATGCAAGCAAAATTACAATTTATTTATAAAAGGATAATTTCTCGAAAATCTTATTTCGTTTTTTAAAACTATTCACTAGAATGACAGAAAAATGGATTATGATTATTGAATGATAATATAGAGTAAAGAAAAAGGACTATATAAAAAAAAACATTTGACAAGCCTAATCTTCCAGACATTGATAAATTTTATCTGGAAAATAGGCATGCCAGTTCAAACATATTTATTTGATCGCGAGATTTATTCTTTTTTGATGGCATTCATTCCATCCCGAAGTATTTTTTTTTTCCATACTGAGAGATAAATATGTTTGTTCAAATGTTTTTATTTGTTTTGTCGAGACATTTACTTTTTATCTGATTTTGATAAGATTGTTTCTCTTCTAGAGATTTATAGATCTTAAAAAAGAACACATAAGCTATTACTTTGGGGTGGTTTTGCAGCTTTTTGAAATATGTTACATGTCGAACAAACAACAAATCAACAAATATGAAACGTTCCAATTGTTAAAATTTTTATTTTGTGGCTGACATAATTTTGCTACTTTCACAAGAAAAAATTATACAGCATTGTTATGAGGGGTTCTTTGATTAATTACTAAGCAGCCGTATTACGAATTTAAAAACATATGATAAAGTTGAAATAATTTTTGTTTCCTTTTAAATTTAATTAATATTTTAGAATTTCTTTAACATATTTTCTAAAAACATGAAAATTTGTTTCATTATATAATAATTTAAATTGATGGACTGTTTTAATTTATTTTCGCAATAAATTTCTTAGAAATTTGAGCTCAAAAGAATCCTCGATTTTTAATTTCAAACTCATTAAAATAAAGTTTAATAATTGCTGGTTTGTACAGCTTCGGTTTCGACTAAAACATTTAAAAGCCAGTAAAATTATCTGATACACACACAAAAAAGTTGATAAGACTTCAACGAATTAAATCTTTCATTAAAATTTTTCCGTTTCTTGTGATACCTAAGTAAAAATAAATACTTCTTGATTATTTTCTACTTTTGTGTCTTTTGGTTTATAAAACTCTTATAGATATTTATTCTCAAACGCAATAACTTTAAAATACATAATCTTCTAATTAACGATGCATTTAATTGGAACATAATTACGAAAATTCGATCATATTTATTTTGTTGAACATTTTTTCTTTTCTGGTGGCATCCACTACCTCCTCCTCCCTTCCATTCTTTCTTTTAAAAATTTTTTTTTTAATTGTTGTTTTCCCAATTTCATAAAATAAATAATAAGTATTTTTACTCGATAAACTAGTTTATACTATAGTTTGTCCGATCCGATTAACTAAATAATAAATATGTTTATTGTAATATTTTAATTCGTTTTGTTGAGACATTCCTTTCCTTCCTTTCTTTTTTTTTTTTTTTTTTTCTTTCTAATTCTGATAAGGTTGTTTCTCTTTTAAAGATTTATAGACATGACTTTTAGCTTGACTACAAAATTATTTAATCCATAGAATTATGAGTAATGTTTCCTAAACATAAATGCAAAATCACTGTATTTTTCGAATACATATAAAGTATTTAGCACCAAAATCGTAAATTGCGAAGATAATAATTTTTGACAAGCTATTTTCAAAGTACAGAAGTCTTTTATCATGCTAAAACTTTTATTTTTAAATTATACTCATAAGCTGAATTGTTCTACAAAAGGCATATAATTAATACCAGTAAGTCTTTAGTATATTGATGATGGATCGATATACTATTTTAAGGGACAAGCCTGGAAGTAAAGACCTAATTCATTAAGTGCAGTAGATACTATGCGTTTATATTCTGGAATCAGAATGTCAAAGTATGAAGAAAGGTTCATTAAATACCACGGTGCGACGCATACTAAAATCGGCCCCGGTCAAAGAACAATTCGATTCCAGCCATGCATTATTGATGCTTTCCTTGTGAGTACACATAAAAAAGCATATAATTATTTCCTATTCGTCTATAAGATATTAGGGACGAAACAATGTCTTAATTTAAGAGACAATCCTTAAAAAATATCATCGTTTCAAATAAAATTGCATCGTTATTTAGTTTTTATAAGTTAATGAAAATATTTTTATGTGTTTTGCACCATATTCTAAACAAAAACCATATTTTGCATACCATTCAATAACTAAATGTTGAAGAAATATAAGGCTCATTTGAAATATTTTAGATATAAATATTCATTAGATTATATATGCATTGCTAAACTTGAATCAATGTTAAAAATATCACTTTTCTCTGTGCTGGCGTGAATTATTACAGGAACCAAGTGATTAATTGATGCTAGTATGGTGAAAATTAATTTCAAATCTTTAACTGGATTAATCAATCTTTTCAACTTCACGTGGATCATTAATTAGTAATTATTTTCTATTTAAATTATGTAGCTGGAATTCTAATGCATATAATATAGTGTCTTTAAATTTATGCGCCTTAAAAAAAATATTTAATTCCTTTTTAAAATAAATCTTTTATTTAACAATTTTGCGCTAATTGTCAATCACGAGTAAATATTCATTATATTATATATGAGTCGTTGTCGAAACACTACGCTGATTGAAATTATAATATTGGGTTGGTGCAAAATTATCAGGCGTTTTTTTTGACGTGCTATATTTTAATAAAAATGAACAATATTTTATAAATTTGTGATTGAAAATAGCCTTCTACTTTTAGGTTATAAAAATGATTGTCGATAATCATACTCATATTTGTCATATTATGCTGTGTACCACTTTGAGAAAGGATGGAAAGCTGCGCAGTCATTTCGCGCTCTCAACGAACTTTTCAGTGCGGGCACAATCAGCGAAAGTCGATGCAGGGAATGTTTGCCCATTTCAAATCTGGCGGCACTAGCTTGGAAGATAAGCCAGCAAGAGGTCGACCATCGAATTTCGACGACCAGAGGCAGCCGTGGAAGGGGACGATAGCTTGACAACTTCAATGTGGACCATTCAACCATCGTTCATCGTCTCAAAAAGTTTCGAAAGGTATGGAAATTGGCTGGGTGGGTCCCCACGAACTCAGCGATAACAATAAAGCCGAACGTGTCCGAATTTTCGCCAATTTACTTCAACGAGAAGAGCGGGGTCCGTTTCTGAGGGATCTTGTCACTGGAGATGAATCATGGCTTTGCTTCGAAAACCTGAAAAGTAAGAAGGTCTGCGTTTCGCCATGAGTTCCATCAAAAGGAATAACGAAGGCACTGTAAGAAGGCAATGTGGTGTGTTTGGTGAGACAGAAGTGAGACTCATCCATTGGGAAATCATTTTAAACGGGAATTGTTATTAGTGGAATCCAACCCAAAAATGAGTATGAGTATGATTTTCGACATACCTTTTTATAACCTAAATGTAGAAGGATATTTTCATTCATAAATTTATAAAATATTGTAAATTTTTATTAAAATATAGCACGTCAAAGAAACGCCTGATAATTATGCGCCATCCCAATATTATCAACAGCAAAAGTTACATGATTATCTCAGCTTTTGTAAACAATTTGCTTTTTGTTCTTTTATAATAATATATCTTATTACATACAACTATTATTGTTATAACTTATTAGGGTTTATATAGCATTTTAAACATTTAATACTTTTTATCATTCATTTTATACATTAATTTTATCGTAAATTTTACCAGATTAAGAATTTATTAAACTCATAACTGATAACTTTAATTGATCTGTTGAATGAATGTGTTAATATATTTTTGTGAGCTGTATTCGTTTTACGGTACTTAGCGCGTCATTTGATTTATAATATTTAACAGAACTTTTAGAAAACTGCTTGCATTCTTTTAATATTTTACATAAAATGACCACTTATTTTTCCTTAAAATATGACTAATTTTAAATAATAGTATATGTATTAAAAAAAACCACATACTATTTCTTCATAGTTTTTATTCACTATGCTGTTGATTCTACTGTTGAATTTTTATTCACTACGCTACTATTTGTTCATTCTTTTTCTTAAATAACAAGAATGAACGAATAAAAATAATGTGTGTGGTCCTCAATTTTTTTTGAAGAATAAATTTGTGAAGAAAGAAATGAATGAGAATGAAACTGTTGAAAAAATTTCTTAAAATTTATTTTGGTAGTTGATATTATATTAAGAACTGAGAACTTCAAATATGAATTTTTCACTCGTCGCAATTTAATCATTAGAGAAAAATATTTTCTACGAGAACATTATTGCCGAGCAGACGTATGAACTTTCGTATAAATATTAAATATATTTTACGAAATTCATATGATTCCAATTCTTGGTGCTCACACCAAGAATTTGAATCATATGAATGAATAAATGCTAATAAATGCTGAATAAATTTTCAATCTAACATTGAAACATTCCTCTATTCCATTCAGTCAAGTATTGCTGTGCATTTAGTCAATAATACTCGTCAAATACTTCTGTATTTTGTTACTATTAATAAATCCCTTTTCAATCAATACATTAATTTTTACTTCAAATCTCTTCCTATTTAAATATGATGTTTAAATTCGTTTAATAAGATATTTCTAATTCTTCAAAGTTCACTCTCCAAATATTACTTATTTTATCGAACTTAGAGGCTATAGCTTTCATATATTCTCTGTTAACACCTGCAAACTACTTTGGTATAATTTTGAGTGAGCTTGCAGGTTTTTGACCTACTTACATATGTATGAAACTTTTGTATGTCCGCATATCGTCATCACTGCTCTCAGTCAGATTTTTTTGTGTGTGCATGTGGGTATTTTTAGATCCTTAAAAAAAAAAAAAAAAAAAATTGTATCGTATTTTCTGTCTTTTAGAAAATGGGACATTTTTAAAAGACAAAATTCTTTGGCGTCTGAAAACTGTTCTTGAGGACAACGGACAAGTCACCTAAATATGGAACATGCTGTCACATTTTCTATGTATGAATCCTCTCCCTTCCCATTTGAAGAATGTATATACAGAATAAAGTCAGGAATATTTTCAAGCGAGATTTCATAATTTCAACAAATGATTTATTCTCTATTTATGCACAAATTTTTTTATATATATATTAGATTGCAAATTGAAGAATTTCATTTCAAAATTTCCACTGAGATTGATATTTTAAGCAATAATTATTATTATTCATTCAATTGCTTTTATAGGATTGAAATTCAAAATGAATCAAGCATTTAGCTAAAATTTTTATTTCTTCTGAATTAAAAAAAAAAAAACTTTAGCATATTGTTTAACGTTAATAATCAATGTGCTAAGAATTTATTATAAAGCAACATTAACTAAACATTTTCATAAAAAGGTACAATAGCAGTTCAAAAGTATTCTTAGGCATACATTTCATCCCGTATGCTTGAGCCGGGACACCAAAGAAGACTTTTCAACGTGGGAGAGCTGCAAACCCACTTTTTCCTCTTTATTTCCTGACCAAAGTCACTCCCATCAATCTACTAGTTTCAATGAATGACACGACAGCTTTTCCCGTGCTCAACTGCTTTGGCGAAGCTTTGGTTGGGAAGCAATACATCATCAATCAGTAGACTAAACTTCTATTTTGGAGTGGCTGCACTACATTTTCAAAAAAATCAGTAGGGTTATGCACTTTTTATAAAAACATTTTGATTTTCTGGCCAATTTCTCTTGATAGCTGCTTTATTATTCATTTACCTTTATTATTCATTTAGTGGGATTGCAAAAATTTTAGAACGATGTATTATTATTATTTTAATGTCAGGCTATATTTAATAGAAAACTAGGCATAGAAAACTACCGAAGTATTGTAAAAATATATATATATATATATTTTTAAATTTACTTCTTCACCTTTTGGTAATTAGACGGGTTTTTTTCCCATCCACTTAAACGTTAATTATTTTAAATCTGATAAATAAAATAAAATCTTTCTTGATCAAAAAAAAAAAAAAAAAATTTTTTTTAAAAGTAAATTTTGGTTTCGCTCATATCGATTTTGTTATCGTTCATAATATAACGCAAAACGATATTTTTTAATTTTAATGTATTTTTCCACTTAAAAGTCTATTCAGAAACAAACCCTATAGACGTTTGGTAAGCTATAATCGCGCTGGATATAATTTTGGGGATATTTAATGTCGAGAGATATATTTATTTCTAAAATTTTATTCTTTGAGTCTATTTTCTTTTATTTTGAAATTAAGAGAGTGATTTTTTTTCCTTTGTTTCATATCTTACACATAGTCATTCAAGATATACAAAGCACTCAATTAAATGTTTTTTTCTCCGTTTGCTCTATTGAACGGGGCAATTATATTTCTCGTATGATGTTGGGATTGAGCTACTTTTTAAATTAAATTTATTTTTTTAATTTTTGATATCTTTTACGGCAAAATTAAATATTGTAATGGGAAATAGGTAATTTTTTCTTTAAAATTAGTTAAAAATTAAACAGTTAAACAATTTTCTTTGTTTAAAACATCTACTTTTTGTTTTATAATGTGACTTAAGCGTTTATAAGTGACTATTCCATGAGAGGGATACACGAGCCATTATGAAAGGAGGCTTCAGCCAACACAAACGAACACACAAAATTTTTCTTTTTATTGTTTGACACAGAGGTTAAAATATTTCAAAACCAGTTTTGAAAATTAAAGGTTGTCGAAGGATCTTTTTCATTCGGTTTTCGTCGATGTATTCAATTTGTGATCTGAGATTTGTGTTATTTTGAGAACTATAAATACGCTAACATGTTACCAACTTTAGAAAGAAAAAATAACTTAAAATAAAGAAAATAGGGACGGCGCAATTATTTCATATGATCAAATATCCTCACTTTTCCCCTATGCTAAATTATAATAAAATTGCAAATTCGTCCTTAAAATTTTGTTTTTCTTTCGTTGCTATAATAAGTATTAGTGAAAAACAAATAAAAACATTCCTCAATATTATATAGAAAAAAGAAAAATTCACTAGAAGATTAACAATTTTTTTTTAAAATTGGAGGTTTAGTGACGAACATTGAATTAAGTGTGATCCTCCTGATTATAATGTATTGATTATTTTTTTCTTTTTAAATAGTTTTTAAAATCAAATATCTTTTTTAGATTTTTCAAGCAGGAATCACCAAATAAAAATCTCTAACATGATAATATTCTTGACCTTTATACATTAAATATCAACTGCGTTACTAACACATTTGATATAATTTATCTAATTTATGATGTGTTTATTGTTTGAATAATGTGTTATTATTTACCAACTTTTAAAATTTACTATTCCTGAATTACTCTTATCATATTAATCACTTCTTGTTTAGTATTATTAACATAAAACTTAATTAAACTAATTTATGCTAGTAGCTGTTTTTATAAGATCGCAAACTGTCCGTCTCCGATTTGATTTATATTTATATATACTACGAAATCAGTAATGTCAGTAAGTCAGTCATTTTTAGTAAGTCATGATTAAGATGTTAACTGGACGAAGTAGTAAGATCTCACTTCTCAATAGTATTTTAGAAGACAGAGTTTGAAAATTTTCAATGTTTTTATATTGTCAAAGAGTTTTGGTGATAAAATATTTCATGGTGTAGTTATTACGGTCGAGAACTAATACAGAAATTATGTGTTTATTCTGCCTTCCTTCCCTTTTTAAAAATTTCCTTTTAATTTATGTTACATACATAAAAAATATAGCAAAATTACATAAATTAATAAGTATTTTTAACTAGAGACATGGTTTTATATACTTTCTTCCATTCATACATTTTTTCTTCTATTTTACTTTATGGAAAACCTTGTTAAATATTAACGTTTTGCTGTTGGCTAAATTTAGTTTTTCGTACATAAGTGCTTCTGCTAAAATATTTACGAATGTAACAATCAGAATAAAATCCCATTCTACATGATTATAAAAATTTATTTAGAATAGATACAGAAAATTGCAAAATTACATTTTATAAACTCAATTAGAATTATCTTTGGAATGATATGCTTGCGAGGAAATAAGAAATTTGTTAAACAAAAGTTACAGGAACGGTAACATGAAAAAAAAAAAAAAAAAAAAAAAAAAACACACAGAGGAACATTAAAAATGTCGAATGAGAAAGATAAAATAATCTATGTCTTCAGCGAAAAAAGAAGATTCAAGTACAACTCGATCACTGCGTAGAAAATTGGCAAAATGCCAAATCGAACGAATTCAACGGAGAGGCGTAATAAAGATATGATTCTGGAACTCAAACTCAACATCCTGGAAGACTGTAGCAATTATGTGAATTCTAAAACCTGGAAAAGACCCTTTTAATACGGATAGTTATCTCTTCTGTCTTCTCTGAGCAACAGTGCAGAATCCATCGTACTCAATAGACTAAATCAATTTGTGGAACCAAACAATATCATTTGTAAATAACAATTCGGATTCGGAAAAGTCCTATCAACCACCAACCAACTTCTTAGAGATGTGGAATTCATCACTTACGGGTATCAGAATGGCGAATATACGGGTGCAGTTAGTTTTTTTGGACATTTATAAGGACCGAGTATGGATTGGACGACTCATTTTTAAGCTTATAGAACTGAAGTATCCACCTTTGATCATCAAACTCATCCATTCCTATATTTCAAACAGATCTTTTTTTTTTTTTTGCCAAAATGAACAGAGATAAAATTATAAAAATATTAAAGCACTTCAAGGAAGTAAAATATCACCACTGCTCTACTCACACTTCATTTCGGACATCCCTTCTAAGTTCAACACTCTGACAACAGTTTATGTAGATGATACTGCTTTTTTATGCAAAATTAAAAACCAAAAATTTCTTGCTTTTGATTTAAACAAACAAATTGCGGGTCTTTCTATATGGTATGATAAATGGAAAATCGCATTAAACGTTTAAAAATGAAGGTCTTATTTTTCAGTAAGACTCATAAATATAAAAAACCCATCTATTTACCTTAAAAAACCAACTTCTATTTTGGAAAAACGAAGCCGAATATCTTGAAATTTATTTTCAGCAACATCTCATTTCCAAATTTTCATTTTAATTATGTTAAACAAAAGTACAGAAAAAAACTTCGGGAGACTTTATCCCTTCATTGCTAGAAATTCCTTTATGAGTAGGAATAATAAAATTATAATTTTCACCTCTATACTTCGTATGCATGCCAAGTATGGGCCTGTGCTGCAAATTATAATATTTAAATCATGGAAGTACAGAAAAATATGATTGTAAGATAGATTACTAAGGTCAATTGATATATGAGAAATGTTAGACCTTCAAAAATCAATCCCCTTAATATCTTTTAAAGAATATTGGAAAAAAACTCTCACTGAACTTCTTCAATAATTTGAGCAATAATCTGGTTCTTATGGATCCCATTTAAGTATTTAAAAACCTTGGAAATTCTCCTCCAATTTCCCATTTACGTTATCTTTTATTAATTTTTTTTTTGTCTTACTAATTCCTTTTTAATTTCTGGGCATTGTCAATGTTTTTAATGTTGAAAGTTTGCCACCACAGGATATGTAGCCCCTAGCGGGGCTAGTAAGCTCTAATAATTTATCAACATTAATTAAAAATATACAGAGAAGAGTTATAATCATAATAAATATCATTTTAATTTTATCAATTAAAGTTTAAAATTGCATATAATCAAAATTAAAAAAAATAGAAGGACAAAATACAGCTATAAATATTAAAACTTTTTCTCTCAAAACTGGTTTGTATATAACACCCGCATCCCTAACAATTAACCAATTCGTCTATTTCTGCCTTTAAACCGGATGTTTACTTTTCCATGCAATCGTTTGGAATGGATGAATTACGATGGATTTTTGGATGATTACTTTTCCATTATATGACTATGAACAATTTTCATAAATGGGAACAATTTATCATCCAGTCAATGTACTAAAAAATCTGTTATAATATATAAATAGGTGTTAATAAAGTACATATAATCAAAAGAAAAGATATATGAAAAAAAATGCCGCTATTCCATCAAAAAATATTAATTCTACTGTATTTATTATCGACAGAAACGTGGTTCTTGCAATACTTTTCCTACTTATAATACTTATCATAAAATTAAGTAGGATTTTGTATACCTAAGATTGATTATAAATTAAAAACTATTATATTGAACGTAATTTTTTTTTTATTTTTCTACGATTTCAAAAATAATTTTCTCTATTTCGTGTTATCAGTTGCTGGACCGGACATACAATTTTCAAAAAATGAATGCATTTGCAAAAATTAACATTATGACGACAGTAAAAGAATCTTAAAAGATAAATACATTTTTTAGTATAATAGATTAGCATATATATATGTGTGTGTGTTTCTGATAGAAAATACTTATTAACTAATTTATTTGGCTGCACTACTGATAAGCAATCAGTAAAAGTCAGAAATAAAAATTAAGTAAAAAAAACAAAAAAGCAAATGCAAACACTGCCTAGGATAGACTCGTAATTTTAGGTGTGCTAGCTCGCGACGTGAATCACTACGCCATGAAATTACTTGCCACTTACGCGTTTTAATTGAATAAAATGTTTAAAATTTTCAAGTACGATTTTCTTGAAAATTATTAAAGGGTGGGCCAATAATAGTTCGGCCCGTCAACAGCCCAGTTATGATCTACACATAGTAGAAATTTCAATCAAATCGGTTATGGTTAGCTGGTGCTCTCTCCTTAAGACTCAATTTGACTTCTTAAAATTAAATTTGAAATTGTAAGATGAACCGAAATATTCAATTGAATTTAATATATGATATTTAACCATTCACTAACCAATCCATCCGGGATAGTTTAGAATGTTTTTTAAGTAGGAATTCCAAAGAGAAATTGAAACGATTGAATCGAGGGAAGAACCAATTTTTCTCCCAACGCAATTTACACCAAAGATTAAGTTTTGTCCACAGCAAAACAAATCCAGGTTTCCTACTGGTTGAAAATTCACTTTTCCGGTTTTCCACAGTCAATAAATTTAATATAACTTTAGTTGAAAGCGACGGGGAAACTTGTGGCAATAGATTGAGAATAGTTTTCCGACTGACTGTGGTTCTATAACATAAGATTGAAGTATTCGGTGTGATCCGTCTTTATTCGTTTTTTAATACAATGAATTAGAGATCTTGTTGTGATAGTGTTAAATACAAAATGGGATTTTTAATTTCAATTAATTACACCTTCCTTCTTTTTCAAGATTCATTTTGTATAAAAGTTATTCTCAAACACTAAATGATTTCGACTAAAATTATTCACCATTTGGACAATCCATTTAGTGTCGTCATTGGCTACTTATGACGTAGATTCAGAATTACCTATGGCTGTGCTACATGGACTATACTACATTACACTACACCCAGAATGTGCCTCACCACAGTTTGACAGGAACATCCCTAGAAATAGAATCTGAAAGAATCGTTTTCTTCTCCTTTTATGCAACGGATAGACTTACCGGCTTACAGATGTATCGTGCCTATTCCCAGCACAGACACGGAAACCTGCAGGTCATCTTCGCTTGACTTTTTCGAAAGTAGTTCCCTCAGTTTGAAAACCCAAAAGGGCGTTAATATTAATACATTAACCATTCGTTATATCTCATATATAACGAAACAAAGAAAAAGCTCAATATAACGAAAGCACAATTTTATAATTTAATGTTAATAAACTTTACAAACAAGAGCAATTATAAAATGAGCTTTGAATGTAAGAGATGTAGTCTAAATTAGCAAAATTTAAATAGGAAAATTTTACTTTATTATGTTTGCATATTTAAGGTAATTTATTTTACAAAATAAGTTATGCTTGTGTATATACGCATTTAAAGTAATTTTACCTCATAAAATAATTTACATAGGTGTATACATTATGTGTGTATATTTAGGGTAAGCTAATTTTGAAACAATTTGTTATTTTATTCTATAAGCATGTCAGCATTTAATTTGCACATTCCTTAATGTTATATGTGAATGTCAATTATTTAGATATGCACTTTTCTTATTACTACATATCTTCTCAGATGTACAATCTTCCTGCCTTATATATTTCCATTGTTCATAATTTCGCAGTATCTTCTTCTACAGTCGAATTATTTATTAGCTGTTACTCTTCTACTTATTTTTTCTATACTCTTTAACTCTTTTGATGAACATTCCTTCCGCTTTCTGATTTATACATTCTCCAATGTGTTTATTGTATTGCATTGTTTTAAATTTTTCCAATAATTTACCTTATGTATTTTATTTATACTTTTATATATTCTCGTATTTTATATTTATCCGCTTTTTTTTAATTTTAATTTTTTTGATAATATCTACTGTCTTTGTAAACATTTTCTCATTGTTTAGCTTCTGTAAAGTCAAAAGTGAATTGTTGCGAAACTATTCCTGCCCCCATCGTGTGTCCATTCAATTTCACCCACATCATTACCAAACTGTATAGGGCCATTTCAGCTCTAGGCACAGTGATGTGGTATGTTTACATTTTGCACTATTATTATTATTATTATTAGTAGTAGTAGTAGTAGTGGTAGTAGTCGTCGTCGTCGTATTGATAATATCTAACATTTAAAATAAAGTTCGTAATGTTAAAGCAAATTTATATTAAAGTTTTTAAGTTCTGTTTGTGTGATTTTTTAATTTAAAAGAAGTAAAGAATGTCAAATGTACAAAAAACTCTGTCATTGTCTTAGGGGGATATTTAATAAATGCTCAAAGAATTTATCATGATGGGTATTCTTATTAAATACGCATATTTGTATTTTTAAAGTTGGAATATGTTTCTTGCTTTAATCTTTCATCAAAATCTGAAAATTTTACACATACACACAAAAAAATTACTAATTAAATTTTTTAAATAGAATGGAGATACGATGAAACAGGGGGCCAAAAAAAATAGCGATGGACAATAAACAGTGCACCCTTTTCTCTTGCGAGGTTTCCAACAAATAACCACCGACATGACAATGTAACTAACGAGCGGTATTTCTGCGAACGAGATTTAGTTCCGCAATTGTCGAGGGTCATTCAACTGACTCTTCCGACAGCGAGCGAGTCGAAGGCACGCGCGACAGGAATATCCCTAATAAACGATACGACGGTATTCTACAAAAACCCTCAGACTCGTGCCGTGAGTACCGCCGACGGCACCTGCCATTTCCGAAAAGGCGAGCGTAAGGTTTTCCAATTCGTCGCTTCGCTACGTAGAGCGACGCGTTAGCAGTAGATCAGACCCGATGGCATTTCCACTTGAGTTCAGTCTTCGAAAATGATTGAAAACAGTTTAACATAAAATAAAAACAGTTTAACATTTGTAATGACAGTAATTTGTGGTTGCTTTTATTTTTGTTAATACAACAAAATGTAAATAGTTGAAGAGTTTCTTGGTTAAAAAAAAGCAAAATTTCGAAAACAGAAAATTCATTTTTTTTTTTTTTTTTTTTTTACGTACTTTTCGAGAATGAAAGATTGAGAAGTATGATTTAAACTAATGTTTTATCTGGGCAATCTGAATTAATCTGGATAATCATGTCATGAATATATTTGAGGAGCAATCAATCTCAATTGTTATAACTTTCATATTTGTTGATTGGAATTTAGATTTTTAAATCAAAAATTATAATGAATTTCTCCAAACAGGATTAAAGAAATCATCAATCAAAATTTCATTTTTATCGCAGTACTAATCCCGAGTCAATAGCGTAACTATGTCATCTGAATCCCCAGGTAAATTTTTCGAATGGGGGCCCCCATTGCAAAATATCAGAACTGTACTTTTTTTTATAAAGTATTACTTAAAATACGTATTATTTTTGGTTGATACCATGAAATTTTAATTTAAAAGGGGTATTGAATAAAATGACCAGCATTTTTTTAGTAAACATTTTATTTATTAAAATTTCTTTTCTCGGGCTTTCTGATTAGCAAACATGTCAATGTCAGCATCAATGTTGAAGTTTCGGGCCATGGAAAGAATAGCCAAATTGCATAAACTGTCTTGTCCCATAGAATGTCTTAAATAGGTTTTTGTCAATGCCCAATGTAATAATAAATGTCAGGCGTTTACAGTAGGCATAACCTCTCTGCTCGGGTCGGGGCACACGCCACTGTCCCAAGTATAAACTAAAGTCAGTTTTCTGTCAATACTAATCCGCTTAATGCCTAGGGCAATAATCTATGTAGAGATTTTTATAGTTAATTCCCTTGGATTATATATGCTGAATAAGTTTTCTTAATTGAGACTTTAAGTGATTCGCGCAAAGCCTTTTATATCCAACTACTTTAGATCATTTCCATTGTCATTTATACTTTTGAGTAAGTTCATTTATTTCATACAATTCTCAAAAATGCCTTTCCCCCCCATATAGTTTTGTACCTTTTAAGCAGCCAATTTTTCTTAAATGCTACCTGAATTTTTTAGGATTTCTCATGTTTCCAGTACGATACTGATTCCCTACATAAATTCTGAAAAATTAAATTACAGTAAAAAACAGTGAAGCGCGTTTTAATTTTTCTTTGAGTGTATTAGAATGACAACAAATTCTTCATAGTTCCATTATAAAATAAATGTTGTGTTTGATGGTTATATTTAACTTTTGGAATGTCATGCATTTCGCGATATATGAATCAAATTAAAATTTCTTCAAATTTTCTGTTAAATCCACTTAAATACATAATTATAAACAGATCACCTTCAATTATAACTTTTAACTGTGAAGTAAAGGTTTAAATGTTTCAAACAGTGTTTTTAATAATAAGTAGAAGTTTCTAAAACTAATATTTTATATAAAACAATCATTTTATGAAATTAAATAATTACTAATCTAATTATTAATTATCTCTCTAAAGTTAGTTAGATTATTCCTCATAATTATTATTTAGTAATTATTAATCATACGCATTATTAATATTTATAGCTTCCATACAATTAAATGGAAAACTATAAAAGCAAAATAATAGTGCCATTTTCACAAAACACTTTCTTTAGATCAATTATTTCATTTTACAAGCGATTCACTTTATTAAAGCAGTAAAATTCCTTATTAGCTAAAAAGTTAAATTTATTAATAATTCATATTTTTTTTATAATCATAATCGTCATAACATAATCATAATTTTATAATTTCTATCTGAAATTTTTTACTTAATGTATTAAAAGGAATTAAAAATTTAAAAGTATTATGTAGAATTTAGAAAGATACTGCTCTTTTTCCCCCAAAAAAATCTCCAAAACTAAATTTACATTTAGATTTAATTAAAAATTGTATAAAAAAAATGTGCAATTAGTAAAATACGTAAATGCAATTTTTGACTATTCATTTCAGAAACTTCTTCTGCATCGGTGCAGCAGCCCCATGGTGTGCCAAAGCAGCAATTGGCAGATTTTGAGGCAGGAGATGTTTTCTTTTTATGGGGGAAGGTAGTTAACCCTATGTCCAACAGTCATACTAGTTTAAAATGGATTCCGAACCACTTGTCACCTCCGGGCAAAGAACCCGAAACCTGTGGCACAAAGCGTCAGAGCGTTAGTCACTCGGCCATCAGCAATGGAAATTTATCTCATTAATAATAATAAAGTGTTTCACCTTTTGCTCGCTTCCCTCTCCAATCTCCGAAGGTTTTAATTTAATTAAGTTCTCCCATAAATAATTCGGTGAATAACAGCAGGCATTTTCGGGAACTGATTTCACCCACAGGCAGTTCTACAGCCGGTATTAATTGTTTTTAATCTATGAAAGTGATACTTCTTTATTAAGTGAGAGCATTTAAATTATTTAGGATTATGTTGAAAAGAAAGGAAAATATTTTATTGATGAAGATTTCTTTTATTAATCAGAGAGGTATAAAGATCTATAATTGTTTTCTTACAGTTCATTTTAAAACAATATTAAGATAGTTTATTAAGTGAATACATTCCAATTCTTTAAGATAGCATTAAATAGAAGAAATAAAAGTTATTGTTTTTCCCCCGTTAAGATAGAAAGAATAGCTTTAATGCAAAAGTATTAACCACCGACCTTCCACGTTAAGTTAATCAAGAAAAATTTTAATCCTATTTTTATCTTGAAAAATAAAAATTTATGTCGTGTCTTCTATCGTTGTCAATGACATCGTATAAACTATTGTACAACTACAAAAAAATATCTATTTCCAGTTGAATATAATGAAAATATCAAAAAATTCATAAATTAAAATTCTAAACAGTTCAATATTGTTAGCACACGGCATTTGGAATTCCCTAGAATTATATTTCTTTAAAAGCATAATTTTTTTTTCAGGTAAATTAAGTAAATATTTAAAACGGACATTTAATCATCAATATTGTATTGCTAGGAATTTTTTAATAACAAGCCAACAAATGATAATTTAAGTTACACTCATGTCCATAAATTAAGGATAATGAAGTTCAGGCGAAGCAGAATAAATTTGACTTACTGGTAAAGCCTATTTATTAAACAAAAGGTAAAGAGCAAAAAAGATGCTATATGTTTGACATAATTAATAAAAATTGCGATTTTTACTCCCTGGAGCAAATTTCAAAAAAGAACCTATTTACAAAAACAATATAACATGGTTAGTATGATGGTTAATATGGAGTATGTCTCCCGGACGATGCAATACAGGCCTTACAACGCCTAGGCATGCTGAGTATCAAATTATCAATCTGATCTTGGGGAATATTACACCACTCATCAAGCAATGCCATCCGAAGCCGGTTGACAGGTGGGAGGGGGTTGACGGGCTGCAATTCGTCGGCCAAGCATATCCCACACATGCTCTATTGGATTCAAGTCCGGTGAGTATGCTGGCCAATCCATACGGGTGATATCCTCCAATTGAAGGCATTCGTCTACAATGTTTGCACGGTGAGGACGGGCGTTGTCATCCATAAACAGAAATTCAGCACCCATGGCGCCCGAAACAAACGTACATGTTGTTCCAGAATGACATCCCGATAGATGTGGCCTGTCATCGTTACACTCTGAACATGCAGGTCAGTTCTGGAACCAAGAATAATTCCTCCCCAAACGAGCCATCCTGCGCCACCGTAACGGTGTCGTTCAATGCTGCTCTCTTGGTGGTAACGGGTACCTGGCGCTCTCCGTATGAAAGTCCGTCGAGAATCAGACCGCAAACTAAACCTGGACTCGTCGGAAAACATCACACCAGACCACTGTTGCGGTGTCCATAATGCATGCTCTCTACTCCGGTTAATCGCAGGTGACAGTGAGTTGCAGTAAGCCATTACCATCACATTACTCACATTACCATCATCTTGGAATCGTTGCCAAAGCCTGGAGATGACCCTCTGGGTGATTCCAACTTCCTCGGATACTTTCAGCTGGGTACGTCCACATTCCAGTCGTCCGATAATTCTACCACTTAAAAAATCATCCAAATGCTTCTTTTGTGCCATAACTATGCGGTTATTGCACTGAAAGGCTTTTAAAGCGCTTGTGAACAATTTTACTTCTTTGCCACCATTCCTTATATATCCCTCTCTTACACTCTCGTCATTGTGACGTACTATCCGCGCCATCTGGTGGTTTCCTGTAATTTGCATATTCTTCTTCAAGCTGTGTGTGATAATTCTACAGGGGAAATTTTTATTTTAGAGTTCAATTTCTGTGTGATTCTGAATTATCCTTAATTTATGGACATGAGTGTATATATATATATAGATATATATACAATAGAAAATTTTCGCAAGAACAAGCATATTTGATGTTCACGTAATTTGTCAATACCTTTTTAAATTCACTAATGATGATACTTTTGTCTGTCTAAAGAGATTTTTGTCTCCTTACCTTATTTGTTTGACATTTCTTTTTTGTTTAATAATTAAATAGTTTCGAAATAAGCCACTAAACCTCCTTTTTTCACGACTTTCTATTTAAATTAAAAAAATATATGTAATTATTAAATGAAATTTATACTTCTGGCTTATTAAATATAGTTAAAAATGTATTATATTACACCAGCTATAGCGTGGAAATTTGGAGAGCGTCAAGTCAAACGGATTCAAACACAGCGATGTAATAGGGGAGAAAGATAACTTCAAATGGATTTTAATTACAATAAAAACTAATTTTAAATTTTCAACAATTCAAATTTTAAATAATATTAATAAAAAAAGTTTGATAACAAAATTTCCAAGCTTATTAATACGCTTTTATTAGTTTCACCTGTATGTTTGTTTGTAACTGACTCTTTGGACTCGATTTTGCCCTACTTTAAGCGATCCGATTTAATTTAAACGTTGTAGACTTATCAAGGACCGACGACACTAAAATATTTTAATAAGTTTATTATCTCATCATGATTAGGATCGCCAGGATTAGTGATTTTATTTTAACTTATGAAGAGCAATTTAACCCATCTAGAATGAAAGTACCCAAGACATTCAAACCTACGTGGGACAGCGGCACAACGGATAACGCGCCTTACTACGGATCAGGATATTTATTCTTATGTTAACAATTGTTTTTTACTTTTTAGTTTGATTAACTCAAAAAGCGTTTTTTTTTTAATTTTTTTAAACTATAATTTTTTAAAAATATTTTTCTTTCAAAATATGTCTTGCGCTTTTGTCTTACTAGTACACACAGCAAATAACAGTTGTTTAAAAGTAGCATTTAGGATTTATATTTTAATAAATTGGTTCTTAAATATGTGATTTAATTAAAAAAAAATAATAATAATAAGCCAGTAATGAGCTTAAAACTATTTTGTATTGTTGGTATTTTGATCGATAATCGCAACAAGTAATCGATTAGGTCGTTTTTCCGCCTTTAAGACGGATGTTTACTTTTCCACTGAGTAGTTGTTGGAATAGCAATACAGAACTGAAAATTTGAATGAAATAGTTTGTCGTTTCATTGTGCTCTAGTTTTTGTCAAGCGATTGTAATCGATTTTTCATTAATTTTGTTATTGAAAAATTTTGTTATTTGAGTCAAATCTTTTTTTAAGGATGGAGAAGTTTTTTTAAATTTAAGTGGTATTTTATTACTGTGAGACAAAAAAAAAAAAAAAACATTATCGAACAGATTGTAATCGATTTTTATTTAATTTTGTGATACTGTCTAGGTCAAATATTCTTTTTTTAAGGATGGAGAGGTTTTTTTAAATATCAGTGGTGTTTTATTACTGTCAGAAAAGAGAAAAAAAAATATATTATCGAAGAGATTGTAATTAATTTTGGATTAATTATGTTATATTGTCTAAATCAATTATTATTATTATTTTTTTTTTGAATGGAGAAGATCTTATATTTTTTTAAATATCAGTGGTATTTTATTACTGGTATACAAAAAAAAAAAAAAACGTTATCGAAGAAATTACAATTGATTTTTGATTAATTTTGTGATATAATCTAAGCCAGGGATGGGCAAACTACGGACCGTCGGAAGGTTCTATCCGGCCCGCGGATAGGATTTTAATTTACCGGTCCGAAGCAAATTAAAAGAAATATATATTTATATATTACACATCCATCTCCTTTTCTACTTTGATTAAAAAAATTTTTATTAAAAATATTATTATTTTTATCTCATTTCCCGAGGTTAAATTCAATACCTTCAGTAAATGTAGAGAAGGCAAAGAATTATGAAGACAGCTCGAAAAAACTGCATTTTGAGTTCGAACACAGATTTCAAGATTTCAGTGAAATTCAAACATATTTTTACCATGCCTTTCAACGTAAATTGTGAAGCAGTGAGGTCAGATTTGCAGGTTGAATTAATTGAGTTGCAATCTAACAATCATCTCAAGCAGTTGTTTCTAAATATGCCAAAGTTAAGAGTTTTACAAATCATTATCGAAAGTAAGTTTCCCAAATTTAATATCTCGCGTCCAGAAAATCAGTGCTATGTTTGCTTCATCTTATATAGATGAACAAGTGTTTTCAACTATAAACCTTAGAAAGAATTATTTCAGAAGTAGTCTGACAGACGAGCATTTAACCTCGTTCCTTCAAATCAGTACATCTCATTTCGAACCTCACTATAAGGAACTTTTAAAACTGAAATCGCAATTTCGCTCATGTCATTAACATATTTAAATTATAATACTTGTATATTGTTTTTAAAATTTTAGAAAAATTTATCTTGGCACGCCAAACTTTTTTTTTTTTTTTCGATTTTTGGCCCACGACCGATAAAGTTTGCCGATCCCTGGTCTAAGCCAAATCTTTTTTTAAGGATGTAGAAGATTTTATATTTTTTTAAATATCAGTGATTTTTTTTTTATTACTGTCAGACAAGAAAAAAAAGACATTATTGAAATTATTTTCGTGCTTATGCTTAGGCAGAACTCGCAATCAGTGCTTAAAGATAAAATTAAATCTTTAATTTTCTAAAAGAGAAAAAATTCTAGATCAGCTAACCCAATGTTATTTTTTTTTACCCAATTTAGATCGGATTTAATTATCTGTCATGTATTATTCATCAATTAAACAGAAAAAAAAAACATTCTAACTTTTACTTTATGCAACAAAAAAATTTTATGACTGATACTCTTTTATTAAACTGACAATCTCATTAACATTTGGTAAAGAAAAGCATTCTTAATTATTAAAATTTAAAACTTCTTTTTCTCTACATGCCAGTTTTTAATATGTGCCAGAGTCCTATATACCATTCGGTCAATTTTCGTAATTGATAGTTGGCTATTCTGTTGTTCCTGTCATATAGATAAAAAAGTTATTTATAAGCATATAATTCTATTCAAATTAGGCATATAATCACCATCCAATATTAATTGGCACAAACATTTGTCACTGCTATAATTTTTCATTAGACGTTCGGTCCAGCCTTGAGGGGGAAAAAATATATTAACTCTTGACATAAGTGTAGGAACGGTAATTAATCATGATTCATTGTGATTGCTTGATTATTTACTACATCCAGCAATGAAATGTCAACGGGACAGTAAAATTTCCTCGTCTCGGCTACGAAATCAGCCCTTTGATTTAATAAGTTTTCCCAGTTGATTACATTAACGAAGACGGAAACCGTATCAGCACATCATAAATTATACGTTTTATTTATCACGTGTCAGTCGGTTCCTGCTCCGCCTCGGAACTGACCTCTCCCCGTAACGCGGCCGATCAACCCCGCGTTGTGTGATGCAATTACGAATGGGATCAGTAACGGCTGGAGATCCCGATAGAGATGTCTGTTGGGGCTTGTAATTAAATGCCCGTTGTTGTGAAGGTCCCAGTTCATTCTGGATTGGTTTAAAGTGGGGAACGTTAATAGAGGTTAAGTGGTAAAAAAGGGATTGCCTGAGCAATTGAGTGAACAAATATTTATTGTATGGGGACGATGAAATTGGTTTTACAATAAAGAAACACATTTATTGTAATTTCCCTCATTTTTTAAAAATTTAAAATTGGATAATTTCTTGATGAAGAATCCCCTTTTAATATTTGATCGAAATATAAATGGACGCAAAATGATTTTAAAAAAATTGATTTTTGCAAAATGAAAGTTAAATCATTTTGAACGCATTAACATAAAATGATTTAGAAGTTAAACGATATTTATAATTAATATTTATAATTTATAATTAAATGAACGCAAAATGATTTATAAGTTATGCATTACATACTATATAAATTCTGTAATTCCATCCGCCTTCATTTTTTTTAAAATTTAAAATAGGGTGATTTCTTGATGAAGAATTAATTTCCTTTTAATACTCGTATTTGATCGAAATGTAAATGAACTCAAAATGATTTATAATTACAATAAAAAAAAGGGACGAGGCATAAGTTACGCACAATATATAAATTATTACGAATTATAAATTACGCATATTATATAAATATAATTTCATATTATATACATTATATAAATTACCCTCTTTTTTTAAAATTTTAAATGGGCTGATTTCTTGATGAAGAATCCCCCTTTTAATATTTGATCGAATTATAAATGAACGCAAAATGATTTATAATTACAATAAAAATAGAAGAATCATAAGTTATGTATTACGTTTCATATAATATAAATTCTGTAATTTACCCCCATTTTTAAAATTTAAAATAGTGGGATTTCTTGATGAAGAATACCCTTTTAATATTTTAACGAAATATAAATGAACGCAAAATGATTTACGATTGCAATAAAAAAGCAAGAGCCATAAATTATACATTACGTTTCAAATGATATAAATTCTGCAATTTCCTTCCATTTTTAAAAAATTTAAAAAGAGTGATTTCTTGATAAAGAATTTTTAATATTTGATTGAAATATAAATAAACGCAACATGATTTATAATTACAATAAAAAGGTAGAAGCATAAGTGATGCATTACTTTTCATATTATATAAATTCTGTAATTTACCCCCCATTTTTAAAAAATTAACCTAGCATAATTTCTTCATGAAGAATGCCTTTTTAATATTTGATCTAAATATAAATGAACGCAAAATTATTTATAATTGCAATAAAAAAGCAAGAGCCATAAATTATGCATTACGTTTTTACGTTTCATATTATATAAATTCTGTAATTTCCCCCCCATTTTTTTTTAAATTTAAAATAGCATGATTTCTTGATGAAGAATTCCCTTTTAATATTTAATCGAAATATAAATGAACGCAAAATTATTTATAATTGCAATAAAAAAGCAAGAGCCATAAATTATGCATTACTTTTCAAATTATATAAATTCTGTAACTGATCAGTAACGGCTGGAGATTCCGACAGAGATGTCTGTCGGCGCTTGTAATTAAATGCCCGTTGTACAGTTTAATGGTTTGTGTGAAGGTCCAGTCGTTCTGGATTGGTTTGAAGTAGGGAAACGTTAATGCGGACTAATAGAGGTTAGGTGGTAAAAAAAGGGATTGCCTGAGAGATTGAGTTCATTGTTTGTGAACAAATATTTATTGTATGGGGATAATGAAATTGGTTTCACAATAAACAAACTCATTGGCTGTAATTTCCCCCATTTTTTTAAAATATAAGGTAGTGTGATATCTTGATGAAGAATTCCCTTTTAATAGGTGAGCGAAATATAAATTAACGCAAAATGATTTATAAGTAATGAATTGCGTTTCATATTATATAAATTCTGTAATTCCCTCCCTCCTCCCCTTGTTTTTAAATTTAAAATACGGTGATTTCTCGATGAAGAATTCTCTTTTAATATTTGATTGAAACGTAAATGAACGCAAAATGATTTATAATTACAATAAAAAAATTAAGAGACATAAGTTCTGCATTACGTTACACATTATATAAATTCTGTAATCCCCTCCCCCATTTTAAAAAATTCAAAATAGTGTCATTGCTTGATGAAGAATGCCCTTTTAATATTTGATCGAAATATAAATGAACGCAAAAATGATTTATAATTACAATAAAAAAGGACGAGGCATAAGTTATGCATTCCGTTTCATATTATATAAATTCTGTAATTTTTTCGTTTTTTTTTTTTTTTTTTAATTTAAAATAGTGTGATTTCTTCATTAAAAATTCCCTTTTAATATTTGATCGAATTGTAAATGAGCGCAAAATCATTTATAATTACAATATAAAGACGAAGAGACATAAGTTATGCATTACGTATCATATTATATAAATTCTGGCTTTAACATGCAATGTTTCAACATACTGATAAACCGAATTTAACAAATAAAATGTTTTCCGATTTTCAAAAAAATTGTGTACTAAAGTAATAGGTTATATACTTATTTTTAGACCAATTCTGTTATTTCTGTTTACATATAATGCTGTTTTACATATATTTAACGTAGGCTGTGACTATATGTTTCACCGTTATAGATGTTTCTGGTGAATGTTTTTTCACCTTCAAAGTTCTTCAGAAAACTTTCTTCCCTATATTTGCAATGTATCAAATTGTCAATAAGAATAATAATGCAACAAATCGTCATTAATCGCATTTTGAAACAGTGTCTACAACAAAGCCGCCAGCGGATTGAATCTCCGCCCTAATGATGACCAACGGAGAGCGTTGCCACTGAGTCACGAGTCGGGCATTTTGCAATAGTAAGTTCAATAATGGCTTTAGGTGGTTCAACTTTCAATATTTATAGAATGCACCCAACGGGTTAAAGAGAGATCAGTATTTTTCTGTTTAAACAATTTACTTAAAAAAAAAAAAAATTCCCTTTTCTAAAAAATTCCTTTCTAAAAGTACCTCCTATATCGCGAATGTGGTTTGAGCTGAAATTTTATAAATAAGAATTAAAAATAATTTTGTTTCTTAAAAACTTTATTTTTAAAAACAAAAATATTAATATTTATACAAGTTGATGCATTTTGGAATCTAAAATTCAATCACGTAATATCAAAATAATGAAAAATTATTGAAATATTAATTAAAATACCGATTATTATTTAAATAAAGAAGAACAAGAAACTTTTTATCTAAAGTTTTACTTTGCGTTTTATGACTGTAATGTGCTATCATTTAATGCAAAAAATAATGTTTTCGGAATATGGGCATAGATTCTTGCTGCATTGCCATAACAAAACACTATAATGTTTTCCCTCTTTTTAGGATACTAAGACACCTTAATTATATCTTCCCTCTATCACGGTTGTTATTCCAGTTTCGTCTATATTTTAGATTCTTTTTTTTGCTGAAGTTGTACTTTTCAAGTATTGTTTGTAAATTTTTAAAATAGTTTTTGTCTACCTCCTTGTTAAATACAGCGACAAAGTTTATATTTTACAGTTCAAATTTTTTTAATGATACTGGAGGGATTGCGTTTAAAAAAGAAGCCAACTAATCTTTACAGCTTGCTTTGTCGATTAAACCCCAACTTTCGGAAATAAAAAGGGCGCATTCGTTCCTTAATATAGTTTAGTTTTAGTTACTAACTTCAGATAGTATTCAACAAGGGGAGAGGGTGTTCAGTTTTGTCTCATAAGAAGGATTCAGGATTTCCAAAGTTCTCCATACTTCGATGATTTATCAGCATCTTCGTAAAACCACTTCAATGCCTATTTCTAACTGAGCCTGAATCCAAGACCCCTAATTAGTACATCGTGTATAATTTGGAAGCATCTATTACAAAATTGCATGAACGCATATTTTTCTATTAAATATACAAAATTGCCAGTAGGTAAAGGATTTTTAGTACAGGATAATGGTGTGTATCAGTTTTTGCTGTGGGAGTATTCCACACACCAGTTGTCATGATGCGGTGAATTACTCACCTTATTAATTCAACTGATCTCGTATAGATTGAAAAAGGCTAAATTGTAGCAAAAAATTTTCTATCCTAATGAAAATGTCGGATGTGATAATATTTATAGATAAAAATTGTTATGAATGCTTATTAAAGGAGGCACACCTTAAATACACAAGGGCCGAAATTCTTAGGAAAGCGTCGATTCCTTTCAGGTCCGAGAATGTTCTATCAGTGACAAGAAACGATAAGTTAAAGAGACTAAGGGAAGCACGTATGATAGGATGGAGTAAGTAAGGCAGGACATATCCCTTCCACGAAATAATCAAATAATCCAGAACTATGCCCACTGAGCGATACTTCCGTTTACGAGTGATGTGTGATCCTGTTTCTAAAAATTATCTAAAAAAAATAAAAAATGTACAGTAAGTGCAACCATTCATAATTTGCATCTGTTCTGAAAAATACAGGATTATTCTAAATGAATGCAAAAAAGGAAACATTCTTATGATATCTGTAATGAATCCATTTCACAAATATCATGTAGCGTGAAAATGTAACTTTTTAAGTTTTATAGACAACACTGAAAATTGGGCTACTTAAAAAGCACTTGCCAGCAAAAGAAAAAAATTATTGTCGATTAGAATTAGCAAAAACTTTTAATCGGCAACCGTTGTTGCTCAGCTTTGTTTTCACAAATCCACTTTTCATATTTGTGACTCCATACTTCACTGGAAAATTAACGGGTTTTTCCGAAACCAAAAACAATCGTTTTCTGTACCTTTTCCAATCAAAGCGTTTTCTGGACGTTTCTTTTAAATCAATTTTTACAGGATTCATATATTGTGGCATGCTGTCCTAATGGTTGTTGCGTCATTTGGAAGAAAATGTTCTGACCATATTTTCCAAAAAAAATAGTGCTCCATCACCTGGATATTACCAAGTAAACGGTTCTTTCAATAATCATCTGTCAAATCACTGAACTTGACCTTACTGGGTCGAATGTGCTGATGAACTTAGGTCACCCTATCTAAGCCCTACAATTTTTTCTTTAAGTTTTGTGTTATTACAACAGCTAAAGCAATGGATAAGCGATGTGTGCAATTAATTACTTCTTATGGGGCATCTGAAGACAATCATTTATGAGACTCCAATTGACTCCTTTGAAGACCTAGTTGTTCGACTATCCATTACGACTGCAAATTTGTAAGAAATGTTTGGTATCTTTAGAACTGTTCTAAGCAATCATTTAAAATTTGTCATTAAGCTCGAGGGCTCGAGACAATGCTACAACAATATAAATAAGCGTTTCTTTTAATGCGTATATCAAACTTACATGTTTGGTCGAGTTGCTGTAATACGAATGAAAAAAAAAAAAAAATTATAATAAGCCTTTTGGTGTTTGAAATTGTAATTATTTAGTGTAAACATTGAATCAACGAAAAACTTTGCAATGATTCCGTAAAAAAGTAATGTTTTTCTTTCATGTCTTAAATTTTATGTTCGTACATCAACGCGTACTCTTCCGACAATGCATTCCTATTTAAAAAAATGCATGTTTTAATAAGCTGTACACCTTTCAAAGTTTTCCCATGACCGTTAAATTATTCTGTAATTAATATGTATATAAAATATTCAACTTTTTTTCAATTTCCTATTCAGCCACCTCAAGACTATTCCAGTTTTCTACAACGTTCTCAGAAATTTCCAACCCCAATTTCTTTTTAAAATATCTAAATATTTCTTCATCTTGAAAATCCATAATAATTGTCTTTTTTCAGTTTCACTAATAAAATATTTTATGTCCATCAACATGTTTCTTATTAAGCTTACAATATGAAAAGAAAAAAATGAAACAAAGTTCACTCGTTGAAGGCTACTAATGCATTACTAATGTGTGTAAACAATTCTGAATACTTACGTTCTATTCCTACAGATGAGACACTAAATAATTTATTCAACCTCGAAATAGAACGGGTTGCATCTATTTAGCTGCCAGCATTAAATAAACGCCATTGCGCGAGTCTACATTGAAGGTTTAACTTAACTTGATTGGACTTTGAGATTTATGCTCGCGTTAGCTGCTTTATCTCAATTTATCCAGTTGCTCTTAAGAGGAAATCGGAAAAGATAATACGAATAAAAAAGATCCTTAGATAATCATTTAATAAAAAAGATCCTTAGATAATAGGGTTTGTCTTTCCAGAAGTATTTAAAAAAGTACAAAAACGAGGTGTTGTATAGAACTTCTGACACCAAAGAATACCAAGAAAGTTAACATACACTCACAAAAACTACGTAATTTTTCATAGGAAATTAATTATTAATATGCTTTTGTAATAAGACTCGTCGCTTGTATCAGTTAACCAAGAATGGGAAAAGACTTTGTATCCAAAAGCATGTTTCATCTTTTCTCTTTGTAAGCTATATTTAGTGCACTGGAATAAAATATGTTCCTCTGCTTCCGGTTTGTTGCAACTTCAGCATAGTGGAGGAGATGCTAATCCAAATCAATTGAGTCTAGCTTTAGAAGGATTGGTTTTGATGCGAAATCGTGAAATAAGTACTTCTTCTTTTCTATTGATAGGTTGATTGATACATTGATTTTTTTGTTTTGTTTGTTGCTCTACAGTCCTTTTGTGCTCACTTTGGGCTAATTTGACTAGGACCTACAGTTTAATGTGGATTTCGAACCACTAACAAACATCCATGCCACCTCCAGGATTCGAACCTGAAGCCTATGGTACCAAAGGCCGGAGTGTCAGCCAATTGGCCATCAGGCCGCAGAGTTACATTGAAGGCAGTATATTTCATTTTCGAAACTAAAAAGTTTATCTTCAAAAACCCACTGCCCCAAGACCTAATCATCTGCCCTTTCACAAAATTAGCCTGGCATCAAGCATCCGTAGAAATCAGAAGGGTTTATCTTTCTTAATATAATATATATATATATATATATTAAATTAATTACATAAGGATTTGATTAATTAAATTAATTGCAGTTTTTTTTAATCCTTCATTGTTAATTACCCTGTATTTAAACCCAGTTTAAAGAAATGGATGATGTGAACAAAAACGCACAACAGAAGTTTCATAGATGGTGATGGAAACGACGTAGTGAGAATTTGAATCAGTTTAAGAAAATAAATACGATAAAAAAAAAAAAAATTACTGAAAAATATGTAAAGTATATAAATCGTGATCTTAGTTCGCTTGAAACGGTTGAGATGATTTTTAAAAATAAGCACGATGCATTGTATTCGGATAAAACTAGAAAAGACAAGTTTTGATATTAATGCTGTATTGTTTCATACAACGGCTGTCAATTGGAAACTGAAGGAATAGAGAATTTGATTTGTATTGTACGATCAATTATAGACAAGGTAAGGCCTAACTTAAAATTTTCTTACTTAAATGTGTAATTGCTTTCTGTACTTCTTTAAAAATTTAGAAATTTTATGTCGTTAGCAATTCGTTACTGTGACAGTAACTGACAATTGCGAAGAGAAAGGTTAATTAAATAAAAATAAATGAAATGTTTTTAAATTTTAAAAGGGCTTTTATTTAAAGTTTGTAGCGTACTCATATAGGGTGTCTCATAATTACTTAAATTAACTGTTATTACAATATTTTTTTTATATTGTCAAAACAACTTGACCCTCTTAGCTGAATTATGATTGGGGGGAATAATTTTTTGCAAACTAAATAGTTTTCGAGGGATCATGTATTAAAAATAAAATCACTTCTTTCGTGAATTTTCGGACAACCTAAATAAACTAACTTATCTCTTGCACTCAAATGCTGCTAAAATTTCTTACGCATATTTTTTTTCCTTTCAGTAATTTACTACAAAAGTTTTCATCAATGGGAAAGGTATTCCGATTCTAACATTTCTCTATTACGCGTTTACATCATTACAAAATATAATCATTACAATTAAACACATTTAGAATATCATCATTACAAATAATAATTACAAAATATAATATTTTTTAGGAAGCATGTGCAATACGGAGATTTTTATAGTTCATCATACAATTTTTATTCAAATATCCTAGACAAGCCAATAAATCATTGTTTATTATCACTATATCTATTTCAATGTTCGAGAAAATTCTTTTTATGATATAATTAAATCTATAATAAATATCAATTACAATGATTTTTCTCACTCTATTCGACCAAGGTGTAACAACTAAATTGCTAACATCACCACGTTTACGCTACAACATCTTTATGGAGATTCGGATTACTAAGGACTAAATACAATCACTAATTAGCAAACGGCTCATTCTGTTCGACCAGGATGTAACAACTAAATTGCTATCATCAACGCATTTATGTGACAACATCTCTACGGGGATCATTAACTACAATAACTAATTAGCAAACGATTCTTTTGACCTAGTATTAACAATGCCAACGAACACATGTACAATGATGTATGTATGACTCTGCCAACAATACTGAATATTTATTAACTGCTATATGACACCGATTTTCTGTTATACGATTAAACTTTTTACACGAACCATGAGCACATGGAAATAATCATCATATTCATCTAACGTGTCTTTGTATTTGTAACGCTTTCTGTACTTATTCGTTATAAATTCTATTCCAAATTGCGTTGACTGTATTGGTATATAGTATAGCAAACTTCCAATGATGTACCGCGGTCAACGCTTAATATGTTACGTTCCAATGGCGAATAGTGTTAAGTGCACTTTTTGTGATTTTGTCAACTTGAGGTAACATGTTTCGTTTGAAAAAAAAAAAAAAAAAAAAAAAAAAAAGAATATCATCTTTATAATATTTTGTTAAAAAGTTACTTTCTAAATACAGACTAAAAGTTAACAAGAAATATTTTTTATTTTTAAAAACATTTAAATAATAGTGAAAAACTGTTTACATTTCTTCTTCAGATAATTTATAACAACATATTTGTATTTAATAAGACATTTAGAATCTATCAAATATTTTGATTTCTAGTCTTTATAGATCCACGAATTATTTTAAAATTGTTCAATTTAAGATTTAATCGTATACTATTTAAAGATACTTTTCTGTATCTGTAAATATTACCTAAATTGCTCATAAGTAAAATAAATTTTTATCACTTATTTTATTTACTTATGACATTTTTGTTTTATTTACTTATGATATCCTAAAATTATTTTAATTAACTTATTTAAATATAATCCATTAATAGATAAGCTATATGCCGATAAAAATATTTCGGTCGTAAAAACAAAATTATTGCATCTTTTTAAAATACTACATGCAAAATGTTTTTTCATCAATATATTTTACAAACGTAAAAAGAAGTGAACAATGTGCCTTTGATAATTTGCCTCAAAAATAAGAAACTTCATTTGATAAAACCTTTTCTTTTAATTAAAAAAAAAACCGAATTGATTTTCTTTATAAAAGTAAATAATTAATTTCTACAAATCTATGGAATGTTAGTGACCATTCGAAACTCAATTTTAAAGCACGACACGAAACAATGTTAAAGAATTCTAATACATCAAAAAGAAGAATTTAGAAATATTCATAAACTACTCTGGTATACTCAAACTGAAAAAAAAAAAAAAAAAAAAAATCAATGGAGACTTGGAAAAACGCAAATGATTTCGCAGACCGATGCATATCAAGTTTAACCAAAACCAACAAAGAATTGCATTCAGTAGCTCAACTGTACCATCTGTGGCGCAAATTTTTCGAATGGTGGCCCCTCAATGTAAAATATCATCATTGTATTTTCTTTTTAATTAAGTACTACCCTAAAATACGGATTATTTTTGTTTGATATTATGAATTTTTAATTTTAAAGGGGGTATTGAATTGAAATTATCGGTTTTTTGGCAAAAATTTTATTTTATTTTATTTTTTTTTTGGCTTTCTGATTAGCAAAAGTGCCAATGACAGCATCAAAGTTCAAATTTTGGGCCATGGAATATTAGATGGACAGCACAGCCAAATTGTGTAATCTGTCTTGTGCCATAGTTCTTAAATAGTTTTTTTTATCAATTTTAATTTCGAGAATGATTTCTCAGCACCAGTCGTAGTCACAGGAATTGCTACAAATACCACGCTCCAGGAAAGTTTGAAGTTATAAAATGATTCCTTATGATTAATAAATCAAGTAGTTCCATTATGGAAAAAGACTTTTTATTTCATGCAAAAATTCAGAATTCCCTAGCAAGTGAATTTAAAAATGTGCCAGTGGCACATGGGTGGTGGCAGAATTTTAATTTTGTAAATATATATTCAAAAACCAGAGATCGGATAAGTCTCTAGCATGGGCATTTTACCTGTGTGTAACTATTTCTATTACTACTACTACTACTACTACCAGATGCGATATATTTTTCATACAAATGAATACGCTCAAAATCTTGATAAGCATTTTTTTTAATTTATCGCTTTAGCAACTTAAATATATTAAATACAGAATTAATAAATTTTCCTTTATTTTGTAATTATAAATGTCAGGCCTTTCCTGTACTCATAGCCTCTATGCTTGCGCCGGAGCCCGTGGCAATTTATCCGTCTTGTCACCCCTATTATTATATCACTGATTGCTATCAAGACTCGTATTTCATTCAACGGTTTTTCCTACGGAGATATTATTTTTTATTTATAAAAAAAATAATTAATCAGTTTTTCATGGAACTATTATAAAAATATGCTACTGTCCGTTATCGAATTTTAAACAGAATGTATTTATGTACATTAAAAAAAATCATTTTTAATATGAATTTCACCGTTTAATTAAAAAGGCAATAAAATTTTCGCCGATTTATTAAACTTTTAATGCAGCAATTTTAATTATCTGGAAATATTAAAAACTTTTATAAGACAATGTCTTCAATAACGTTTTTTTTAGTGAGTAAAAAGTGGCTCAATTTTTTGTTTTGTTATCATGTATTCTTTTATATTAATAGGTATTTTAAAAAAAAAATGGGGAAAACATTGAAACTGAACAAAAAAACCATGACATCTACATTTATGATTTTAAAGTAATGGCTAAAAGTAATTTATACATTCATTACTATAAGTAAGGGTTAATAGTGCTAATAGGGCATTCATTACCATAAGTAAGCTATAGTATGAATGTTTAAATGTATACCCAATTACTAATAGGGTTAATATTAATTTATACATTTATACATTCATACATACTAATTGATACATTTAGTAGTGAGTGCTGAAAGTAATTTATAAGTGAAATGATTTCATATATTCCCGGCATATATTAATTATTATTCCGCGCATTAATTATAAAAACCAAATGTATTTAATATATCTGGTATTATTTTTATCAAATATTAACGCTTTGTTCAAATAATCCAACAACACTGACAGCCAAAATATTACGTTACGCTATTTTCCTATACCTAGTTGTACACCGTATTTACCGTTATTATTATTATTATTATTATTAGTGCAGACAAACCATAAGATTTGTATTTTTCTTGTTGAGAGTTTCTGTAGAGAATAATTTATTATAAAATTTTTATCCTTTTTATTAATGATGGTAATTATGTTGTTCTAATGCAGCTGGTAATACAGAGACAGTTAATTTTTATGCCGTAAGCAAGGGCTGCACCGACGTTATTCATTTAGCACTACCCAGGGGGCACGTGTAGCTTGAAAATATGCTACTGACGCAAGTAACACAACTCCCACAACGCCCTCTAATCATATTAGACCAGGACCTACGGTTTAAAGTGGATTTCAAACCACTACAAACTGCCGTGGCCCCCGCGGGGACTCGAGCCCGTAACTTGTGGTACCGAGCGCCAGAGCGTTAGCCACTCAGCCATCAGGACCCTGATGACAGTAATTATAATTATAAGGAAACTAAATGTCCACATATGCGGCCAAAAGCGTTAAGAGGTTAATAATAATCTTTATAAAATTAATGCGTTGCATGTTAATCTTTGAGCAGAAAATTTATTAAAAAGACTCAAGATTAACTATCTTAAAGAATTTAAAACAAATCTACTAAATCCCTAATTATTTTCTAATCTACTAATTAATTCATTTTCCTATTTTCTAATCTATTAACTAATTCATTTTCATATTTTTTAACCTACTATTTAAATCTACTAATTATTTTCATTATTATGTAATAAAACCAACGAGTTCACTCCATTGGTACCATAACAATGTTTTCACCATCACTATCTTAATGTGAAGATTTCATTCAACATAATAATCAAGTGATTTTGTTATTTGACTTCAGATGATTGAAATACTTTCTTTTAAAACTAAAAGAGCTGTCAACACAACTCAAACTCAATTACATTTTATTTTAAACAATGGTAAATCTAGACCATGACAACAACGTTTCAACAAACGTGATTAAAAAATCCGTTCGTGACTGTTTTGTAATAAACCGCGAAAACATTACCATTATTAAGTATAAACAATGATGTCACGATTTACTAGTTTGAACTGGTTGGTTTGAATTAAAAGTGACGTTTTTGCTATTGATAGGTTATTCATTTTTTTTTTCTTTTAATGCACTAACTAGTAGCAAATACTGAATATAATCAGTTATCAGTTGCAAATTTTACTTGTTAGCATATGGTGATATAATGGAAATCTGTGACCATTGAATTAGTAATAGTGAATAGTCTGAAATTTAAAAAGGCAACAACGTTGGATGGTGTTTATATTTTTGTGCAGACGAATGAAGTTCGACACCTGATAATTATTTAGCTTAATTTAAATTTCTCAACAATTTAGTTTTATACCCTTTGTTTAACACTTCTGTGCATTAATTAAGCACCTAATATTTAATTAATTTTTATTCAATTGAAAAGAATTTAAAGCATGCAAATAAGTGATTCTTGAATTTTTTTTTGGTGATCATAAAAATGGGGCTGGATTTAGAATAAATATCTGTTCGTTATTTTTTAAACTGTTGTCACGTTATTTTTATTAGACGAATAGATGTCGAACGATTTTATTAAATGTAGACGATTAAATGTTTAATTAAATGTCGAAAATTTTTAAAACGTACATTTTACGGTACATAAAACGAAATAAACAATTCCTACGTTTAATGCATACATTACATACCTATGCTTAATACATACATTACATACCTACGCTTAATACATGCATTACATACTATATACATATAATATATATAATATATAAATTACATATAATATACTTAATACATAATATATAAATTGTTATAATATATAAATTGATAATATATGAAATAAGCAATGCTAGATTTAAGGTAATGAATTAATGGATTCTCCCATATTTTGTTGCAGACTGATGGCCAATAGGCTATCTCTCAGGCCATTGGTACCAAAGCTTTCAGGTTAGAATCCTGGTGGTGGCATGGATGTTTGTTAGTGGTTCGGAATCTATGTTAAACTGTAGGTCTTCGTGTATTAATCTAAGGTGTGTAACAAATGACCGTAGAGGGACAAACCAAACTCATATTTTGTTTATTGTCATTGACAATATTATAATAAGAAAATGAAAAGTAATTATTGTATTACATTACAGCAATTGGCTAAAATTGATCATTACTTAACATATGTTTAATTTTAATCGTATTAGGTGAACAGTAATTTTCCATATTGATAATATATTATGTAATCAATACTATATTTAAGAAAAGAAAACAAAAATTCCATTATTCTGCTATCAATACAATTTTAATATAACTCCACAAACACACATAGCTTTGAAAAACGAATATATTCGGCAAAACTCGTAACAGACTGTCTCTTATACATTGCCTTGTTGGAGTTTTCTAAGTTTACCCTTATACGATAAAAAGAGATACAGAAGTTATTTTAGTATCCTCTCCTTTAAAATCTTTCCTGAAGAAATTGCTTTCCCGTCCTTACAACTGTATGGTGGAAACCCCATAGAGTCGAGTTCATGAACAGATGCCATTGCTTTCATTTCTTTATTGGGTTCCCCATAGGATCAAGTTCATGACTAGATGCCATTATGTTGTTTCAGATGAAGGATGTATATGATAGGATGTATGAAGGATGTATATTTATAAATGTCGCCAGTGAACTAAAATGAAGAATAAATTTTCTTGTATAAAAGTAAAGAACAATTAAAAGTATCAACTGGACTTATTAACATAATAAACATAATTTGAACGGATGCTTGTTCTTTATGAATTCAAACTGTATCACAACGCAATAGAGACAGCCGGGAATATGAACAGTAACTATTAGGGCCAGATATGAAGTATTTGCAATTGAAGACATAATGGCGTTAGTTAAATTCTGCATAATATGCAACTTTGAAACTTTCACGAAAGGAGAATTTTAGCTTCCGAAAAATGATGAACTTAAAGTGAATATGATTATTGAAATTTAAAATGGAGAGGAGATGTTGAAGCAAACATGTAATTTATTTTCTACAACGCAAAGCCTAAACTACAATTAACCAACCTGTAATTTTTAAAACAATGGAACACTATCGTGTTGATACACATCTATAGTAAAATATATTTAAACATTTCTCTTTCTCTCTCCACATGTTGTCTGCTATATAATTATCGTGCGAATTCGTGGTGGATCCGGTTTATTTAAACCTTTCTCTTTCCCTCACCAAGCGCGGTATACTAAATAGTTCTCGTGAGAATACATGGCGGATTCTTACTAAAGCATTTGGAAATGACACAGTAAAAGAACAAACCATACAGTGAAGTTTCCTAAAATTGGGGCCTGAATGGCCGAGTGGCTAGCGCTCTGGCGCTCGGTACCACAGGTTTCGGGTTCGAGTCCCGGCGGTGCCATGGATGTTTGTAGTGGTTCGGAATCCACTTTAAACTGTAGGTTCCGGTCTAATGGGATCGTAGAGCGTTGCGGGGGCATTATTACTTCGCGTCCGTGGCTTATCTTCAAGTTACACGCGCCCCCTGGGTCATGCAAAGTGAATACGTCTATGCAGCGCTTTCCTTAAGGCATCCAAGACCAAGCTGTCTAAGTGTTTGCCAGCTGCATTAGAAAGAAGAAAAAAAAGTTTCCTAAAATTTTGATTCGGCAATATGATTCTGTAAATTAATCTGGTTGCCATGCAGTACCAGTCATGCGAAAATAATAAACTGCGAAGAACACCGCCGGGCAACACCGACTGAAAGTTTATATTTCTGTTTTCTGTAGGAGCAGAAACGTGCCATTTTTTCAGAGTAGTGATTTGTGACGGAAAATGTATCTTTTACGATAACGTGCACAATGGTTAGATACCTATGAGAGCCCAAAACGTATGCCAAAACCAATCATTAATTTAAAAATTTTAGTAGAGTTGGTGTTATTCATTTAAAAAAAATGGCAAAGAAATACTGCACGCATCTTGACACCATGCATTAAAAATTATGAGCCATGCATCTTAATTTGAAAACAGAAATGAATTAATGCTTCATAATAAAAAGTGATAACACATTTCCAGTACAACAGACCAAAATTACACAGGCACAATGAAATTTCCTGATTCTTCATATTCTCTAATCGTTTGGCCCCGTTACTACTTTTTAAAGTACTTGGACAATTTTTGCGCAATGAAAAGGCCTTGAAAGACATCTTTGCAGAGTTTCTTGGTGAAAAAGACGGACTTCTCTGTAATTGGCACAAATGTTCTCATATCTCTATGAGAGAAATGTAATGCACCCGGTGATGCCTATTTTGATTAGAAAAAGAGTATTTCCTTAGAGTTATAGTTGTGTCAAGCTACCAAATCTGATATTTCACTATCATCTTCTTCAATGGCGCACTATCCCCATGGTGCGCCAAGGCCGTCTACCCACTGGCAGATTCCGAAAAATTAGATGTTTTCTTTTTACGGGGTAGGGTTGTCAGCCCTACGGCCAATGCTCTACAGTCATACAAGACCGGAACACCTATGGTTTAAAGTGGATTCCGAACCACTACAAACATCCATGACACCGAACGCCAGAGGATATTTCATCTACAACACCTAATAGCAAAAAAAAAAAATGATGGCGGGGGCGGGGGGGAATTATCCCCTATGAAAATAAATACTTCCGAATTGTAAAATAAAATATTACTTGGTTAATTCAAAGAAATAATCGGATTGATATTTACAGAGTTTTTAATCTTCAGAGAGAACTGTGAGAAACTTCTGTGAAATTTTGGAAACATTAAATGATATAGTTTTTTTAGTATGTTTACTACGTGAATCTCTCTATTTAAGTTTGTAATAATATTTAATATTAGCGTTGTTTATAATAATAATAATAATTTGTAAGCTATTAATGAAAAATTTTAAAAATAAAAATTTGTAAGGAGGCACCAGAAATAATTCAAAATAATTCTTTGACAATTGAGGCCTAAGAAATATATAAACAACTGAAAATATATCATAACTCGTAATAATCCTTGCATAATTTGGAAATGGGAACTTATTACTATTAAATTTATTATTAAAGGAATTTTCGATTTTTTTTTATGTGTGTTTGTGTTTTCAAGATGAGAAACTATTAAAGCATAAATATCTCAGATTATCAAAAGTATTGCCTCTTCTATATTTAAATTTATGCTATATACTATAGAAATAGACATCCACTCAACTGTGGATTCCTATTTTTTACATTTAGTTTTATTTAAATCTCTGGTTTTCATGAAAAGTTACTTTTTATTTCATTCAATTCTTAAGATTTAAGAGCCTTATGCTATGTGCCAAAAAAGAAGTCAGTTCGATCGATAACCTGGAACCGTGTTGTTTCTCCTCTTGAACCAACAAAGTATTTCATTTTCTTCTCGTACTGCCCTGGTTTCCGGGCCTCTGCGACTACGCATAATGGTTTGAACAAATCACGCTGTATCAATAGCGAAAAGGGGGCGAACTGTATCACGCGCTCATCTGGGTCAATCGATTATAAACCCGAAAGTCAATAAAGTTGCAGCGCAGGCGTGGTATCCATCTTACCTCCTTTGCACTACTTTTTTTTTCTTTCCTTCCATTTAATACTGTTTGTGAAAGAGAGAAAGTAGAAGTAAAAGAGCCGTAATTGCAGAAATTCGCTCCGGTGTTTTTTAGTAGTGGTTTTTTTTTATACATCAATCATTACAAAGTCATTATTGTTTATGCTTTCTTTTTTATTTCTCTTTTTTTAATTCTTTAGCAATAAGGCTGTCAAGATTAACGTTTCATTTTAAGATTTTTAAATTTCCAAAAGGATATCTTGCAAAACTCTAATTAATTATAATCTCGGAACAAATAGCTATCGCAGGCTATGGGTGATTCTAACAAGGTAATGGCATAAAAAGTAGATAAAATAGATAAAAAAAGTAGATAAAATAAATATTACAAGTTATTAATTAATTTATATGTTAAATATAACTTCTATAAAATAGTACTTATATATTTTTGGTTTTAATAGTATTTATATAATGGAAAATTACATACTTTTTCCTTATCTTTGCGAACAAAAATTTAGCACTTAAAAGATTTGATATAGATGTTTAAAAAATTTAAATATAGAGGTGTATTTTTCTCAAAACAATTCGCTTTTTTTTTTTTTTTATTCTTGAATGAATGAACAAACTAATACCTTCCAGTCGATTTTCTGTCTTTTTAATAAGATATTTATAGCATATACTTAATCTTGATTTAAATAGTTAATAAGTTTTTTTTAATTATTATTATCATTTTCAATGCCAAGCCAATACAAAAAAGGGGAAAACACAGAATAACAAAGAAAAAGAAAATGTACACAAAAGAGTTCAACAAAGTTGGCCGAAGTCAATGCCTTAAGGGTTATCTAGCTTGCCAGTATCTCGCCGTCTCGGATTCGCCATGAAGTGCCAAACAATGATGGTTTAGCTTGTCAATCAACGGTCACTTTGTGCACACCTTAGGCTAATGAGACCGGGACCTACAAAGCAACGATGGAGATGAGCTCTGTTCATGAGTTCTGCCAAATCACAAAGAGGGCAGTTTGGTGGGTGGAAAATCCCAATGCGATGTAGATGTCCACTATATCAGTTCTTTTTGAATGAGTCAATCCACCAGCATTCCATTGCAATACATGCAAGCCAACCGGACGATCATGCCGAAGACTGTAGACCACTTAGTCGTATAGAACGCTGCCCAGGGTGCACCACAAGGAGGTAGGTCTACATTGAACCCCCGATTTGAAAATATTTTAAACTATTTTCTGATTTGAATGATTATCTATAACGATTATAAGATTTTCACAAGTTGGGAATAGTTAAAAATATCTATAATTTAGTAGTTAGAATTCAAAGAAAAAATATGTTTTAGTTTAACTATTTGTTATGAATTTGGAAACCCCGCCCTTTACTCGTTTCATTCGCCAACTCCTTTGATTTTTGTTTTATTAATGATTCCCTGATTAATGACAATACGACAAATGATGGTAGTGAATAATGTTATCGTGTCAATATGGGCAATATGTATTTGCAAAAATTTTTTGATTAGAATAAAAAATTTTATAATTATTATATAATTCATGTGTTATATTTAGGGTATATTTTATGTATATTAGTTACAAGCCCTTACCGGATGCGAATCCGATTCGTTCAAAGGGATGACCAGTTTTCGGTGGAAGCAGGTTTTTTTTTTTTTTTTTTTTTTTTTTTTTTTTACAACTGCGACTGAAAGTGATGCTTTAAATGGCGCCGGTATGGTCAAGAGCGACCATTTACTGATACATATTGTCCATGACACGCAATGTGGTATTTCGGAAATTATTTTCACTCAAGAACAAGAAAAGGTATAAGGTTAATTATCTAAAAATTTTATTCACTAGTTATAAAAAGTGACCAAATTTTGCAGTTTCCAATGTCGAGCAACTAGTCGGGCAACCACACTCATATCTCGAGATAACTTAAGTTAATATAGCTGTCACAGCTGCCATCTTATGACATAGAAATTTTCTTTGGTTGATTTGGCGAGTATGAGCTATAATGCGGTAAAAATAGGTTGCAAAAATCTACCAAAATCTTTTTTTTTCTTTTTATGTAACAGATACAGTTTAATAGTTAGGTAGAAAAAATACATGATAATTTGCAAATATATCCACAATCCAAGGAGAAACATGGCCGTCTGCTTACTGGCAGATTCCGAAACAGGAGATTGGTTTGGTTTGTTTGTCGCTCAACGGTTATCTTATGCACACTTTAGGCTAAACAGACCGGAACCTACAGTTTAAAGTGGATTCCGAACCACTACAAACACCCATGGCACCGCCGGGACCTGAAACCTGTGGTACCGAGCACCAGAGCGCTAGCCACTCGGCCATTCAGGCCCCCGAAACAGATGTTTACATTTTACAGGAAATCTTTTGTGTCAACCCTATGTCAAACAGCCATATTAGAATGGGAAATGCGATTTAAAGTGGATTCCAAACCACTACAGTATCCATGGGCGTACCGGGACTCGAACCCAAAACCTCTGGCATCGAGCGTTAGTCCTCGATCATCAGGCCTTTTTGTGATAAAGCAGGAGCATAAAATACAGTAAACAGAGTAAATCAGAGAGATACACACAGTAAATCACAAATAAATCACCTGTGTTATATTTCTTCTAAATGTGGCTTGTTCCGAACATTAAATGTAATGAAAGTTTGAAATACTTTTTTAATTTGCTCGCATCTCAATTTTTTAATTGTAGTCAGATGTTACAGCAAATTTGTTAAACTCAAAATATAAGAAGATGCTATCAATGACTTGCACAGGAATTGTTTTTTAATCACTTTGCAGATATACATAAATAGCGGCCGCTGTTACCTCATATTTGATATCATATTTCAGTTTTAATTTTAAAAATGTCATAGTTTTTTTTTCTTCCAGAATTTGATGGAAAATCGTTCGGTTTTAGCTTAATAAAAAGTTAATATCAATATATTTGATCAATCAATCAAAATATTTGAAAAATGTTTTTTTCCAATATTTTCTTAATTATTGCTAATTAGAGTATCAGAGTCTTTGTCAATAATTAAGATCTGTAAGCAGGATCAATATCTACTTAAATTTTTTTTTTATTATTTCTACGACATTAACTATCAAATGTAAATTTCATTTAAAAATTTTATTCAATAAATGCGGTTGTTGCTATAAAATACACTAAAACACGCAGGACTAATTGACCAACACTATTTCTGGATAAATAAAAAACCCTTTGATTTATTATTTTGTGCACTTGATTAAATCGAAGCAAATACGAAAATGCGTTTTATTTAATATCATATATGAAATTTTTAATTTACTTTCTGTAATGTTATTTATTTTTTATTATGTATAAAGAAATGAAATAAATATAAATATTTTTAATGTAGCCTGCGGTCAAATTATTGTACGTATATACAACCCACGACCTTCACAAAGAGTAAAAGTATAAAAATAATCCAAAAGTGACATCTGTAATCTTTTGTAGTACCTTTTTCTTTTCTATATGTATTACTGTTATTATAAGTACAAAGGTTATGGGTGAAATACTATTTTTGTTAAATGTGAACCGGGTTTTATTCTACTTAAATAAAAGGCAATATAAATTGTATCATTATTATTGTAAGTTCTATTTAAGATTTTCTTTAACTCTATCTAGAAATGAAATGAATGCCCAAAATATTTCGGTACATCCTTCAAAAAGTATATTCTTAATAATAAATCTATAATCATGCAGAGTTGAACTTACTTACACAGCTAGAACTCCCTTGCTTCTGATATAACCAATGAAATAAGGCTCATACCAATGTCAATGAGTATTTATAAGTATATGTTGGATATATACATCATTATTACTATTACTATTACTATACCACACCACATCACAGTGCCTAGAGCTGAGTTGCCCCTATAGAGTTCGGAAATGATGTGGATGAGAAATCTGGCTGGTTTCTGTGACGCTCTACCGTCATAGGAGACCGGGACCTTATATGCGCCGAACTGCGATTATATATTCCGAACCACTACAAACATCCATGATACTGCCGAGACTCAAACCCGGAACTTGTGGCACCGAGCGCCAGACACTTGGCCAGTCAGGCTCCTTTGTATCATTATTATAAGGTTATAAGGAAAATATTGGGGCCTGGTGGCCGAATTCCTGGAGCTCGGGGGGGTTTAGGTTTCGGGTTCGAGTCCCGGCGGTGGTATGGATGTTTGTAGTGGTTCGGAATCCACCTTAAACCGTAGGTCCCAGTCTAATATGACTGTAAGACGTAGGGCTGATAATCCTACCCCGTAAAATGGAAACATTTCATGTTTCTGAATCTGCCAGTAGTCAGATGTCCATGGTCCTCCACTAGCTGCAGTGCCGTCGAGTTATTTAATTAGTTATGCAAAAAAAATAATATCAGGAGGCAATATTATAGAGCAGTGAAATAACTCAGAATGAAAAAAATATCAGTCATCTCAAAATCAATTGAAAACAATTTTAGGATACTGATTTTTAATATGGAAATTGTCATTACTTGTATATCGTGAATACTTTCTGTTATGAACATATTAATACCGTTATTATGAGAAGAGAATATGATTTATTAAAGATAGCAAAAAAATTGTAATTGGATATGTTTCTTTCTGATACTGTAAGTTTTGTAAATAAGTATGGAAAGAGTCCATCGTGAATGGAAAAATAGGACAACGCTGATGAACGAAGTGTAAATCACTTTAAGCCACCAACAGTAAGGTGAGCTGCACCCTTAAAGGTTGATTGATCAATCCCGGTTACACAATAACACGCTACTGTAGAGCCATTCCACCACTAACGAAATGAATTATTTATTACTTTTAGCTTCCTAATTCAATTAAACGGTGAGAGCAGATGATTACACGTTAACTGCCTTTCATCAGCTTTTGAAAATGCCGCCGACCTGAATCATCAATGGCTCCACGAGATAAATAGATTATTGTTGGGGTTTACTTTTTGTATACCTTTTTTGTTATGATGGGACATAATAATTAACAAATTATTCTAGTTTTTCGTATTTGAAATGAGTTATTGGCGGTATATTTTTTGCATACCTGGGGGATTTTGAAAGAACTCAACCCTTAACAACTATTTTTTTATTTAAAAAAATGTAACACATAGGGTGGCCTTACAGCTAATATCCATAAATCACAATTTTTCAAGTTATAACAATGATAATGTATTTAATAATAAAATGAATTTATAATTCTTCATAGGCAATGACATCAAGAATTTTGAGATTTAGAGTCATTCCTTTATAAAGGTTTTTATTTTCATTTTTGTCATTCTATTGTCTATAGTATTTTAAACTGTATTTGGATAAATAGAGATAATGTAGCAACAGCGAGCATACATCTCAAAGCACCTAGATAAGTCAAGTCAATAAATGACTAATTTCTTATATACACAATGAGTTGGACATTACACGTGTGCTTTATTTCAATGACCACGTCATATGCTTGAGTAGTTCTTATAATGTGACTCGATTATGTATGTTTCAGTCATTGTCTTAATGGCATAAAAATTTATTTTTCTATTGCCCTTCTATAAAATAACTCTAATTAACTAACTCTCCGGCACTACAGTCCAGGTTTAGACCACGGCCCTCCGCTTACTGGCTGATCCCGAAATCTACCTTAGGCCATCTGCTTACTGTTTTCTTTTTACGGGGTAGGATTGTCAACCCTACTCCCAACAGCCGAATTCATAACCACTACAAACATCCATGGCACAACCGGGACTCGAATCCGAAACCTGTACCACCGAGAGCTAGAGGGTTAATCACTCAGCCATCAGGCCCATGAAATAACCTAATATTGTTAAGTTCTTATGAAAGAAATTTCAGTCAAAAAAGCTACTTGTAATATTATCAATAAATTAAATTGTATTTATGCCAGATGCTGATTGTACATATCTATACCATCACACTATCAGTACAATTGACACCATTATGTAAATGGCAATTGTCGATCTCCCTTATTCTTATTTGTGTTTGAACAACTGGCATTTTCATTCATCACTGAAGTTCATTGTATTAGAGATCTAAAGGACCTTATTAAATAAATAAATTTAAAAAAAAAAAAAAAATCTAGTCTCGCTTTTCTTCTGATAAAGTTGTTATCTCGTAATTCGTCTATTATATATAAATATTATTATTTCAAAATGTCTACGAATTACTTTAAAATTTTGTTCAGAAAAATTCAGTAGCTCCTCGTTATACCACATATATATATACACTCAAGAGCCAAAACATTATGAACACCCCTACATTTTGCAATGAACTCGCCTGGATGACGTGGAAGGCACGTGATCAGGTGGTAGTGGTATTTAACTGGTATTAAGTGGTGGTATGAATCCATGCCAAGGCGGGTTGAAGCTGTGTTGCGCGCCAAAGGTGGGCCAACTCGTTATGGACAGGTGGTCATAATGTTTTGGCTCTTGAGTGTATATATATTTTTTTGGGGGTGAGGGGGGAGAATTCCATATAGTTTTTATATGTATCGCTGAAATATTGTTCTCCGATTTTTAAATTGGTAATGAATTTCCTTTCCTTTAACTCAAGTTGTTTTAAATATCACAAATAGACATTTCATTATTTTTTCATCTCCACATACATTTAAACCACATATTTCATATTAAATTGTAATCAAACTCAACTTCCTCTTCTGTACTTCATTTTGTCAACTATATAAGGTTTTTTATTTCCTTTCTCAATCTTTATATGAACATTATTTTATAAATGACTTTAGTTTTTAACATTTTGGCTTAAAAAAATTCACGCATTATATATTTCTTAAAAAAACGTATTCATTCGTGCATATTTTAAATCATCATCATTGGCGCAACAGCCCAGTGTGGGCCAAGATCGCCTACCTATTTGTAGAATTCGAGGCGAGAGATATTTTTCTTTTTACGGGGTAGGGTTGTCATCTCTACGCCCAACGCTCAACAGTCATTTGAGACCAGGACCTACGGGATAAAGTGGATTCCGAACCACCGCAAACATCTATGGCACCGAGAGTCATTGCACTAGTCACTCGGCAGCTGGCAATACTGAGATAGTTATCTTCATGCCATTAGCAAGGGCTGCACCGACGTTACTCATTAGCACCAGGGGGCACGTGCAGCTTGAAGATATGCTACGGATGCGAATAACACTACACCCCACAACGTTCTACGATTATATTAGACCCGGAAATTTTAATTTACACTTTAAAGTGGATTACGAACCACTGCAAACATCCATGGCACCCCCGGGACTCGAACCCTGTGGTATCGAGCGCCAGAGCGCTAGCCATTCGGCCATTTAAGCCCCACATATTTTAAAATCAACAGTAAATTATTTTTACCAGAACTATAAATCAGTATATTAATTATTATCAGAACTATATTTTAATATCTTACAAAGGAATTTTTTTTTCTTTTTGATGTCATAAATAGATGAGGTAGATAACTTCAAATTTTGTGTTTCAAATTTTGTTTTTTTACAAATCTAGCACGCATGCTTTTTGCGCATGCATCTGTAATAAATTTGAGCATGCGCGCTAGGGAGAAAAAATTACCGCGACGGTATGCAAAAAATTTTCTCCATCGGGTTTTTTTTTTTTTTTTTTTTAACGGCTAGACTTACTTGTAAGAGATATCAATATAAAATTTCTTAAAAATTTTCAGTCAATTTTCCTTTCCCTGATTATACTTTTCTTATAGATGTAGTCTGTAATATTTTATAAGCAATATTCCTGCAAACAATTTTCCTGCTCTCTCAATATTTTATAAACAATCAGATTTTATATTCAACTTCAGTATTGTTATAATCTCATAATTAGGAGATTTGAGAGCTTGTGCAAAATAATATTAATGATTATTTAAGACATTGAAGTAACTATAAAATTAAATGCTATAAAATTTAAATATAATAGTTTAAATTATAATAAAAAGTAAGAAAAAATTCCATCAATATTGTAACAAATTATTGTTAAAATAAAAACTACTGTTAAATTAAAAACAACAATATGCTAATATTAACTACATGTTGTTCCCATGCTCAACAATATTTACTCAAAACATTGTTTACTTATTAAAAGTCTGTGTTTTCACATATATTATCTCGTTCATGTATTACACTTAGTTTGTTAAAAAAAGCAAATTTTATAGTCTGTTTTCGTAGAATCTTTGAACAAAAGAAGATGTTTTCGTGTCTGTAAAAAAATATATATAAAAAAATTGGTAGATATAAGTAGGATTAAAAGTCATTTATATATTATAAAATGCGGATATTTTTATAACTTAACATATTATTTAAATATTGGTTAAAATATTTCTTGCAGCCCTGAATATTTCGCCAATTTTCCGCCAATTTCTTTAGGGTTGCAATACTATAATTAGAGGAAAAGTTAAACGACATTGTAGAATTATAAAATTTATCTTCTATCGAGAATTATAAGACATATTTTAAATTGCAACACGTTTTGTTTTTAAAATATAAGTAAATCAAAAGGATAAATGTTGAATAACGCTTTATATTTCTTTTATAAAATACCTCCATTCAGATTATCACCCATCAAAATCAGAAACGAAATGCTATTTTCGCTTTTTGCATAAATTAACATAGATTTGTCGACTAATGCAAAGTAATTTCGTAGCAGTAGAACTAGACTGGTTTTTACTTTATTTAATTTTATTAATGCTATCTATTCATGTTAGTTCTATCAGATGAACATGACTAGCTTAGAATAATTTCATCGAATCATAAGATAAATTTTCCAATTTTTGTTATGTGTCATTAATATGCAATGTATTAAAAATAAAAAGAACGAAATTCTACGTTTTGAATGCATATCATTTCTTCTTCTTCAATGGCGCAACAGCCCCATGGTGGACCAAGGCCGTCTGTCTACTGGTAGATTTCGAAACATGAGATGGTTTCTTTTTAAGGAGTAGGCTTATCAACCCTGCGGCCAAAGCTGTACAGTCATATTAGACGGGGATTTATGCTTTAAAGGGGATTCTTGAGATTATGGTACCATTGGCTATCAGGCTGGCCTTTGGTACTTTGGATCTGGCTGATAATTAGCTGGCTTTGGTACTTTAGTATTGACCTTTAGTACTAAGCTTTGGCCTTTGGTACCACAGGCTTCAAGTTCGAATCTTGGGGGTGGAATGGATATTTGTTAATCGGAATCCACTTTAAACCGTAAATCCCCATCTAACATGACTGCACGACGTTAACCGTAGGGCTTACAAGCCTACCCATTAAAAAGAAAACATTTCTTCATTCTGATTCTTCTTTTCCAGATTCGGAATCTATCAATAGGCAGATGGCCTTGGCCAGTCATGGGGCTGTTGCGTCGTCGAAGAAGAAGAAATAATATGTATTAATAGGTAGGTCACTGTCTAATTAGCCTAAAGTGTTCACAAAATGACCATACTACGGCAAACCAAACCAAACAAAACAAAACAAAAAAACCGAACCACCGCGAATTGAACCCGAAATCTGTGTTACCGAGAAGAGTACTTGTCACCTTATCATTTATTTGTATATTCTTTTTAACCAATACGTTTTCATTAAATCCAATGATGCAAGAAATTTCATTTGCATATAACAATTTTAATAAGGATTTTAAAGTACTAAAAATATCAAGAAATGTTAAGGAACAAAAAACAGCATATCATTATTACCTAAACCATCTTCCTTTTGACAGTAGATCAAGTTTTTAGGGATCATCTAGTTAATAATTTTTCTATTAATACCAAACTCATACGTCTTTAGAATAACAATTATAAATACTTGAAAATCTCTCTGTTGTTCTAACAGATGGCGCCATGTTAGGACAATTTTTTTCTTTCTTTTAATTTTATTGACTTCAAAAAAGAGGAGGGGGGGAAATGTGGCTGATTTCTAGGAAAGAAAAGAAAACAATTTTTTTTCTCTGAGAAGAAAATCGTTTTTTTTAAAAAGTGATTGTGCATAAGCCTCTCTTGGGGGCTCAGACAGTAGAGCGCTCGCTTAGCATATGAGAGATACCGGAATCGATACGCGGCGTTTCCATTTCCCCCTATTGCCATTATACAGTTCTCTTTTTAAAAGACTCTCTGTTTAGAGATTGTTTAAGCATAGTCAAATAATTTTCAATTAATTATGGATAAGGCGTTTGGATTTACATTTACTTTAACAGATTTGATTACTTGCCAGATTACTTAACAGATCAGATTGTTTATCTATTATTGTTTGTTCCATCAGATGAATATTATTAGTTTAAAATTATCAACGATAAAAAAAAAAAAAAAAAAAAAAAAAATACTATAAGCAAATTTAAATTGTTTTTTAAAGAATAATTTCTAGTATTAATGTAATTTTCGATCTCCGTTTCTGTATATAAAACCCAAATGTAAGTGCAGTCAAGACTGATATAAAAGCATTAATCTCATCATAAAAAAAAATCATTTGTAAACTTGTTTTATTTGTAAGACAATCAGAAAACAACTATAACTATTATCAATAACTGCAAAGGCTGGTTTTAAATTGTCTGGATAGCAAAACAATAACAATAGTAATAATATTTTCATAAGAAGAAATAAGGAAGAGTTTGAATTTTCGCTATTAAAAATTTGTTTTTGTCTCATTGAGTTTATTTTTTATTTCGTATTTTAAAAAATTTTAAAATTTAATAAATAACAATTCGAAGATGCTTTTATACTTTAAACGTCTCACTACTAATAGCGTCCGTACTCAGAATTTTGGTATTTTGGTACTATCAGAATTTTGATACTTCAATACTCAAAATTTTGATGGTATCAAAATACTAAAAAGTTATAAGTAGGTAGATTTTAAGCAATGTCTCCCAATAGCTGCAACGTTTTATTTACAAATACATTATCTCATTGATAAATTACTAATTGTTAAACTCATTGCAAAACATCTTTAACGAAGATTTCGACACGAAATTCATTAATAGTATATTGGATCTTAATAAAGCTCTTAGGCTGAATAATAAATTAAGTTGAAAAGCATTAAAAAAAATTAAAAATCCGTTAAATTTAACATTAATGATAGTAAAATTAAAAATTTGTCAGACGTCAAATTTCTAGTATATCAAAATCAGCGCAGTACTTTTTTTTTTTTTTTTTTTTTAATTTTTGTATTTGGCATTACTCGCTTTATTTCTTTATTTTTAAAGTAAAATAACTTAATTTTACCTTAATACAGTAAAATATTTCATACATTAAACTATTTTATTTTATAGAGTAAGATTTTATACATTGTCTAAATGCAATTCTAATTTTATGATTTAATTTGACGACTTATAATTCTTAATTGCGTAATTTCTGCGATAATCTTTTTTATATATAAAGTAAGAGTTGTAAAGTTATTTGTTTATCTTTATCTCTGTATTGCTTAAAACTTTAATACTTGGATACAAAATTAATGATGAAGGATTTAATGTGCTTTCCGATTACATCTAACTGCAACTCATTAAATTATCATGAATTTTAGTAAAATTCGTATGTTTAAACTGCTAATGTTTGATTTGTTTAGATTTAATACATCAACTAATTGTTTAATAGTTATTTTGCATTATTTTGCATTATTATAGTTATTATTTTTTCGCATTAATCTTCTCATTTATAATTTTTCATCTCAGTTTAATCTAGTCTTGATTAGACATTTAATCTTCTTCTTGATCTTCAATATTAGTATTATTTCTACTAGATTGATAATATTAATTTCTATTTTTGATGATTTCTTTACTAATTCTTTTCTTTTATTAAATTCTTTTTTATCACGATATTTTTTTTCCACGATTCCTTAACTAATTTCTTAAATTTTATTTAACAACTACAGACTTTTCAATGAAATTTTTCAACATTATAAATAGGAATTTATTGTTGAAGACGACCAGTAACAACAATGTTTGATCGTAAAAAAAAATGTTGGGAGGTATGCCAAAATGTCTGAAATAAAAATAAATAGAATATATATATATTTTTACAAGTAAAAAGGCTGCTCTTGTATTATTATTGCTGCTTATATATTTATTATAAGAGGAAATAGGTTACATAATAAGATATTATAAGTTTCTTATATATATATATATAAGCTGAACAATATATAAGGATACATTTTCAAGGTTTGCTAAATACTTGTTTATTATAATCAATTCAAATACTGTAAAGAAATATATGTTAAGCTGGAGAATTCTATGGCCTGATGCCTAGTGACTAGCGCTCTGGCGCTCGGTGCCACAGGTTTTGAGCTCGAGTTCCGACGGTGCCTAGGATGTCTATAGTTCGGAATCCATTTTTAAACCGTAAGTACGGGTTTAATATGACTGTAGAGTGTTGAGCTTGAGCTGACATCCCTACCCCATATATATGAAAAAAAAAAAAAAAAAAAAAAAAAAACATCTTCAGGTTCGGAATTTGCCAGTAGGCAGACGTCAATGACCACAACATGGACTGTAGCACCTGTTCTGTTTGTGTGGATTTCGATTAATCTATTTTTTATAATGTAAAAAGCATTAAGAGGGTTATTTATTTATTTTCCGAAAAGTATATCTTTGTCAGCCAAAAAAATTGTAACACAATTCTTATTAGATGTTTTTTAACTGTGAAAATTTTAATTTCTGATAGTAAAATTTCGTTTTTGAACCTTTAATAAAAGTTTTCATTCATCAGCAGTTGCTTAACATTTACGATAAACAATAAAAATAATTAGATGTATAATAAATTAGGTCTCTGTTATTATAATTTTAAAGCTATATCGCTGATTAGTGAGTTTTGAATTTATTTAATTTACTCCAGCGCAAAAAAAAAAAAAAAAAGTCTCTGAAGAATTATAATTATTTTTTAATTAAAATTGACGTACTTTTTACAGAAAATTAGCAATAAAATAAAATAAAATATCATATCAAGTTAAGGATCGTTAGCTTTTTCTCCTAGCGCGCATGCTCATAGAAAACTTTATTTAAATACATCAAAATCGTCTGTTCCTATTTATTTAAATACATATTTCAGTGATAGGATAAGATTTACTTTTTATTTGTTTTAAAAATGTTCTTGGTAAACAAATTTTGAAAGTTTTGTTTTTGTGTATATATATTAATTTCTTTTTTGCTCGTTTCCCTTATTGCGTTATTATACACGTTTATTTATTTTTTTTACATTTTAAATTAATTTATTTACGTTACCGCTATTTTCATACGTTGCTTTCATACATCAAATTTTGCCACATTAGAAAAAAAAAAAAATTCATCTAGCAAATTTTTAATATGGTAGTGATAAGTTAGAAATACTATTTTTTTAATTAAAAATTTTCAAATGACTTTTGTGATAAAATTTTACAAGATACTTGATTTTATAGTGAGATCTACTTAATAATTAATTATTTGGAAATAATGGCAATTTTTTATATGATTAATATAAAGCATGTTTAGATTTAAAATGTAATTACTCTCTTAAAGCCTTCATACGCCACATTTTTTTTTGTTTACCAAAAATAGTATATATTATATTAGGGCTTAGGTGAAAGAAGAACGGGTTTTTTTTTTCTGTTTCTTTTCATGCCATGCTCTTTAATGTATTCCGTACATTAACTCTGATGCCATATTGAAATGCAGCCAAACCTAAGTGTTATTTAGTAAAAGATTATATTTAACATTTATTTTTTCGAATGAAATTGTGAATTTTATGTTATTATGTTGAACATATTTTCCTAGATATTTTTTCTTTATCGGATAATAATTACTTCTGTAAAAACAAAACCCCTTTCCCCAGATCCTCACAAAACTTGAAGATAATTTTAAAAATCTGAAATATGTAAGAAATATGAAAATAATAAAAAAAACTCTCTTTCTCTCTCTGTATATGTATATATATAATTTAACGAACAAGTTTATCGAGTTAGCATTAAGTTATAAAAATTTTTTATAATTAAAAAATATATATATAAATAATTAATAAGTTAATTTTTTTTAAAAATTAATAATATATATATTATTATTAATAATAATATATATTTCATAAATAATAATATATATATATTACTCTTTTTCTATCTGATCAATGGGCTTAAAGCTTAAGAAACTTCTCTCATTCACAAAGCAAGAGATGATGCTATGCAACTAAGGTTCTCCGTCAATCTGGCAAATTATCGTCGTAGTTAACATTGTTTTTCCTTATTTATTGAAGCTCTAGGAATATGTTAAATAATTCTCAGCATTTATTTTGCTTCATTTTATTTAAACAAATTATACTAATACAAACTTAATTAAGGACGAAACGGTTTAATAGACACTAAAGATTTAGTTAACATGTCAATTAAAAAAAATCTTTCGAAGAGAAGTAAAGGTAAATGAAGGGGTGTAAAGGACATTTGAAACCTCTGCTGATATGCTAAAAAATATATCACCTAACAAGCCATTTAACATACCAGCAAAAATTTAAAAATCGTACAATTGGCCTATTAGCAATATTCAGCTGACCAATGAATGGGTTCGAAATAAAAAGAACGTCCGATACAGTTCCATACACGTGTCGCAGACCACGCCTCCCAGTCACCTTCCCCCCCATTAATCCGTTGGAGGTCTCCGCCAGGCCCCCCTCGTGGGGAAGAGGGGGGAGAACGAAAATGCATGAACATCCTGCTTGGTTTTCCTAACTTGGGGCCTCTGCTCTAACTGTACCCGTGACGGGAAGTGAAAGTGAAGCTTTCATTTACCCCCTCCCCCTCTCTCTTTCTTTCCCGTGGGAAGGGGAGTTGGGGGTTATGTTTCATCTGCTTTTACTACTTTTTTTCTTTTTCTTTTCTTTTTTCTTTTCCCTGCAGAACACTTGCCTACGTGACTGTGGGTTGGGAGGAGGAGGGGTGGAGTACGAGGGTTGTGTGCAAGATCAAGTGGAATTCAGAAGTGAGGAGTGGCACGAGCCGAAAAGAAGGGGGGGACATTTACTTTTTTTTTTTTTTGTGATGTGTTTGGTGTGTTTTTATTTCCATTCGTTCTTTTTTTTTTTCCCCCTCTCCCAACTTCTTCATGTTTTTTTTTTTATTATTATTTTATTTAGTGTATCTTTTTATTTGGCAAACATTCAATTTAGATTTGGCAACTGTATCTTAAAACAAAAGAAAAAATTTGCGAAGTGAAGGGAAATATATATATATTATTTTGGAGTGCTGAGTTTTAGAATATTACGTTAGTTATTCATTAGCTGGAATTAACTAAATAAATAGATTATTTATTAGCAGTTAATTTGTCAACCATAACATTTACTGTTAATAAGCGACTGTGTGAAGGTCCATGTGAAGTTATTTATTTTATGATTGTTACAATATTTTGGGAGTACGTTAAAATGCTGCATATTTGAAAATCGCTAATTAAAAAAATTCGTTATTTTTTACTAAGTCTGTATAATGTAATAAAAAGAATAATAATAATATCTAATACAAACTTAATATGCCTTGGATTCAATTGAACTTATTTTATCTTTTTATTTGGCAAACATTCAATTTAGATTTAACAATTGTTATCTTAAAACAAAAGAAAGAATTTGAAGAGAAGGGAAAATATTTACAATTAACGTTAGTTATTCGTTAATAGAATTAACAGAATAAACAGAATATTTATTGACAGTTAATTTGTCAACCATAGCATTTGCTGTTAATAAACGACAATGTGAAGGTCCATGTGAAGTTATTTATTTTAAGATTGTCATCGTGTTTTTTTTTTGGGGGGGGTTATGTTTAACTTTGATTTTAATTTCACACTGCATATTTTAAAATCGCTAACTAAAGAAAAATTCATTATTTTTTACCAGTTAAAAATAATGAATTTTTTTTAGATAAATTATTAAAATTTCTTAGATTCATTATTTTTTAAAAAAATAATTTCTCTTTTCTCTCTGTAATTACTTTGAATTCTGTATAATGTAATACAAAATAATAAATAATATCTAACGTAAATTTAATGTCTTGGATTCAATTAAATTTATTTTGTCTTTTTATTTGGCAAACATTTCATTTAAATTTAGCAACTGTTATCTTAAAAGAAAAGGAAAGAATTTGCGAAGAGAAGGGAAAATATATACAATTTCGATGAGTTTCAGAATATTACGTTAGTTATTCATTAGCTGGACGGAATAAAAAGTCGAAATAAAAAAATTACTCATTAACAGTTATTTTGTCAAGCATAACATCTGCTGTCAATAAGTGACTATGTGAAGATCCACATGAAGTTATTTATTTTACAATTGTTATAATTTTTGGGTTGTTTATTTTTTATGTTTAACTTTGATTTTAATTTGATACTGCATATTTTAAAATCGATAGTTAAAAAAATTTATTTTTACCAAGTCTGTATAACGTAATAATAATAAGAAGAAATAATATCCAAAGCAAACTAAATATGCCTTGGAATGAATTGCACTTATTTTATCTTTTTATTTGGCAAACATTTAATTTAGATTTAGCAACTATTATTTTAAAAATAAAAGCAATAATTTGAGAAGAGAAGGGAAAATATATACAATTTTAAAGTGACGATCTTTAGAATATTACGTTAGTGATTCATTATCTAGAATTAATGGCATAAAAAGATTACTTATTAACGATTAATTTTTAAGCATAACATCTGCTGTCATTAAGCGACTATGTGAAGTTATTTATTTTGTTATAATTTTGGTGATTTTTAAAAAATTTTTTTGTTTAACTTAGATGTCAATTTCATGCCGGATATTTTAAAAACGCTAACTAAAAAATTCATTTTTTACTATGTCTGTATAATGTAATAAAAAAAATAATAAATAATATCTAATGCAAACTTAATATGTCGTGAATTCAATTTCACTTATTATATCTTTTTATTTGGCAAATATTCAATTTAGATTTAGCAATTGCTTTCTTAAAAACAAAAAAATTTGCGAAGAGAAGGGGAAATATATTTACAATTTTGAAGTGACGAGTTTTAGAATATTATGTTAGTTATTCCTTAGCTAGAATTAGCGGAATAAAAACATTATTTATTAACAGTTAATTCGTCAACCATAACATTTGCCATTAATAAGCGATTATGCGAAGTTCCATGTGAAGTTATTTATTTTATGATTGTTATAATTTTTTGGGGTTTTTTTATGTTTAATTTTGCTTTTAATTTCATACTGCATATTTTAAAATCGCTAACTAAAAAAAAATTCATTATTTTTTACCAGTTAAAAATAATGAATTTTTAAAGATAAATTATTTAGAATTTTATTTTTTTAAAATAAATTATTAAAGTTTTTTTGATTCATTATTTTTTTCAAATAATGAATTTGTATTTTTTTACGTCTGTATAATGCAATAAAAAATAACAAATAATATCTAATGCAAACTTAATATGGCTTGGATTCTATTGCACTTATTATATCTTTTTATTTGGCAAACATTCAATTTAGATTTAACTGTTATCTTAAAACGAAAGAACGAATTTGAGAAGAGAAGGGAAAATATATACAATTTTGAAGTGAAGATCTTTAGAATATTTCGTTAGTGATTCATTAACTATAATTAATGGCATAAAAAGATTACTTATTAATAATTAATTTTTAAGCATAACATCTGCTGTCATTAAGCGACTATGTGAAGTTATTTATTTTATGATTGTTATAATCTTGGAGGGTTTTTTTTTTTTTTTTTTTATGCTTAATTTTGATTTTAATTGTATGCTGCATATAAAATCGCTAATTTAAAAAAAAAGTAATAAAAAGAATAATAAATAATATCTAATGCAAACTTAATATGTCTTGGATTCAACTGTAATTTAAAAGATTATTGAAACATTTTATTTACACCTAAATGCTTATTTTTCCCACTGAATGAGACATATATCCAGTTCTGTCCTTTCTTAGAAGTTTTTTTATTTAATTTCATTCGTTCTTGTGTAGGATAAAATTTAAGGTGGATAAGTTTAATTAAAATAAATAAATAAGTAATTTTTTTTTCTGTTAGGATTACTACGTAGAAATATACAAATATCAATAGAGACGAAATCAATAGAGATTGTATAATGGTAACATTTTGTTTTGGATTTTTTTTTTTAATTCTAACTTTAATGAAAATTGTAGTTTTCATTATTGTTTTTTCCTCAACAAATCAATTAAAGCATGTCATCTATTAAAACTACGTTTAATTAGCATTAGTCAGCATTTTTGCGGCATTTCTATACGTATGACGTTATTAAATTAATAACAATTTCGCGCAGCCCGTACTTTAAAATACAACTGTCATAAAAACAAACAGTATATTTTCAGATAATCGTCATTAAATATTTTTGTACTTTGGAAAACAGTATAAAATACTTGACTGATATAAATACAGTATACATTTATTTTATATTTCGAGTTTGATTATAAGCAACTTAATTTTATGAGAACACATCTTGTGTCCGTACGAGATAGCACAAAATATCAATATTCTAGGATATCGATATATTTTAAAGGCAGACATGAATTGATCAATGTTTATGAAGTGACTAAATTAATTGAAAAAAAATGACGAATGACAAAAATGACAATTCTTCTTCATAAAGAGAGATTACATTTATATGTATCTTAAATATCGATAAATAATGTGAATAATATATTTAACTGAAATGTAGTGCAAAACTGATAGTTATAATGCGCAAATTCCTATTGGTTGTGTAATTTCTTTTTCTAAATAACGTGAGTGAAATACCTGTAGAGCGATGTATTAATACGAATTATTTCAAAGATAAGATGATGATGAATCGATTCACTTTTATGAAGCGGCTTACTTAATTGAAAAATGACCAACAGCGTTGGCATATGCATGTATTTTAAACATAGATGAAAAAATATGAATACTATATTTAGCAGAAATGTAGTGCAAAACTGATAGCTACAATAAGTGCCTTTCTAATGGTTGTGCAATTTCTATTTCTACGTGAGTGAAATATTCGTACAGCCATGTAACAAATCCGAATTATTTTAAAGGCGATCATGAAACGATCAATTTTTATGTAGTGGATTAATTAATTGAAAAATGGCAAAGATCGTTTACATATGTTTGTATTTTAAACATAGATTAGGTTTGGTTTGTCGCTCTACGGTCATCTTGTGCACACGAGGACTAAACAGACCCCTAAACATGGAGGAAATAATGTAAATAATGTATTTATCAGAAATGTAGTGCTCAAAACTAATAGCTGCAATAAGCGACTTTCTAATGGTTGTGCGATTTCTTTTTTCTAAATAACGTGAATGAAATATCCGTAGAGCAATGTAACAAATCCGAATTATTTTAAAGGTGATCCTGAATCGATTAACTTTTATGAAGTGGCTTAATTAAGTGAAAAATGACAAAAAGCCGTTTACATATATATGTATTTTAATCATAGAGGAAATAATATGAATAACATATTTATCAGAATAGAATAAGAATAAGAACGAATTTATCAGAATAAGATTCTTTTTAATGGTTGTACAATTTCATTTCTAAATAAAGTGAGTGAAATATCCGTAGAGAGATCTAACAAGTCCGAATTATTTTAAAGGTGTTCATGAATCGATCAGCTTTTATCAAATAGCTTAATTTATTGAAAATTGACTAAGAACATTCGCATATATAAGTATTTCACATATAGATAAAATAATATGAATAGTGTATTTATCATTCTCGAAACTAATAGCTATAATAAGCAACTTTCTATTGCTTGTGAGATTTCTTTTTCTAAATAACGTAAGTGAAATAAACGTAATGTAACGTATCTCGATTATGTCGTAATAGAATCTCGTTTATCCTAGTTAATATGCACAAGCTCACGTTAGAAAAGTGGAAAAATCATATAAACCATATTACATAAATCGTCTGCAAGGAGGTGAAATATAAATTTTCGCACACTTTACTACTTTTTCAATTCCTTCTATTAGCTCACACTCTCCCTATATATATCTTGTACAAATTTTCAATCGTTCATAAAATACTTCTTATTCATCCACTCGAGTTCAAATACATTTTTTTTTAACTTGTAGTGGATGACACTGGATGTTAATACAATTTTTCAAATATTAATTCATTAATTTAATTTAATTCATTAATTTTAGTTTTTTTTTAGATTTAAGTTACCTGTATCTACCAATAGATGGCGCCATATAAACTTGAAAAAATGAATGAAACTTATTTATAAAGGACTTTCTGCAATATAGTGTGAAAAAAGTAGGAATTGACTTTAATTTTTTTTTTTTATATTACTTGTTATGATATTACATGTACTTATAGTCAGTGCCATCAGAATTGCAGGTGTAGTTTCTTTTTACTGTTGAATGCATTCAACACTTTTTTCAATTGAAACTTAGTCCTCCGAAATGTGTCATTTTCTTCTGATGAACATTTTCTTCTGTTTTCATCATCTCTGTTCTGTTGTTCACTGTTTACAACCATGTCCTCTGTAATTGTTTGCTGTTCGCTTACATCATGTTTTATTTAAATATACTTACCTTTAGTTGTATCTTTGACGCAAACAACTTAATTAATTAGAATTTAATTATTAAAATGTTCGAAAAGTTTTCATTCCAAATTTGTTAAATGAATCTATAAATTTTAATGAATAAATTACGCCGAAACGTTTTCTTACTCGATTCATACTTTCCTAAAAATTGCGCGTAGAAAGAACTATTGAATCCATAGATTCTAATTCCATAAATTTATTTTATTGTTATTGTTCTTTAAGGACAAGTCAGTTACTCAATTCGGGAAAAATAAAATTTTCTTAATTGAAACAAGAATACAATTCTACAAAATGTTCAGATTTTTCTTCAATTATAGAATTACCAATTCGCGTAACAATGAATTCACATAAAAAGACAAACAAATATTTTTATAACTAATAAATAAATGCAGTACAAATAACATTATCATTTATAATATTATTGTCAGTTGCAGCTGTCCTAAGCAATAAAACCATATTATTCTTTATTTCTCTTCTTTTTATATATATTTTTAAATGCAGTTCAAAATAGCCTTCTCTAATAATATTATTTGTGTTTAGTTTAGTTTGTCGCTCTACACTCATTTGTTTGCACACTTCGGGCTAATTAGACAGGGACCTACAAATTTGCGTGTATTCCGAACCACAAACACACATCCGTGCCATCGCCAGGATTCAAACCTGAAAACTGTGGTACCAACGGCATGAGTGCTAGCCAATTGGCAATCAGGCACTGGGATCAAATCTAAATATACTATTAAATGTATTATTAATATACTTTTTTATAATACAATTATTTATTATTTATTATTATATTATTTGGTTTCAAATATAAAAAAGGAAATTGATAGTGTACGAACAATAATAAAGGGTTAACTTAGAAATAGTATTAGTATATACTAAGTCAAAAAGCCTCTTTCTACATGAACCCAATTTTTCAAGCCATGGTAATTATTTTAATAATATTCAAATGCTGTTATTATTACATATAATACAAATATTTTTGGGCTTGGTTTACAAAATAAATGAAGAAAATATGAATATTGGTTGTAACATGAAAAATGCCCAGTTAATATTTATACAAGGATGCATGTTAATTTTTTTTTATTTTTTACAATTTATAATTCAAAAATTTTAAGACATCAATTATATATATATATTTATATATAAGGACTATCGCAGGAATAAAAATACATGTAATACGAATATCTTTTGATGAAATTCGTAATAGTACTGATCATGGCTTGATATGAGTGTATTCGGCGTTGAAGACGTAATGGCGTTAGTTAAATTCTACCGTTTTAATCTTTGAAACTGTCACGAAAGTAGAATTTTGGTTTTCAAAAAAAGGGTAACTTAAGGTGAATATGATTATTGAAATGTTAGAATTGAGAGAAGACTTTCACACAAATTTATAATTTATTTTCTACAACGCAAAGCAGACTACTAACTAACAAAGCAATCACTTCGCGAATCTTAAGCTACACCTAACAACGCCATGACTAACCGACTTCTAATTTTTTTAAACGGTGGAACACTCTATCGTTGCCACACATCTCGAGTAAAATTTATTTAAAGATTTTTTTCTTTCCGCACGCGGCCCTATGTATAGTTCTAGTGCGAATTCATGGTGGATCCAGTTTATTTAAACATTTCTCTTTTTTTTTTTCCACGTGCGGCTAGCAATATAGTTCTCGTGGATGGTGGACTTTTACAGTAATATTTAATCGATGATTTGGGTTTTTTTTTCAATTTCTTCTATTAGCTCACACTCTTCCTATATATATATCTTGTTCAAATTTTCAATCGTTCATAAAATACTTTTTAGTCATACACTCAAGCTCGAATACATTTTTTTTAACATGTAGTGGATGACACTGGATGTTAATACAGTTTAATTCAGCAATTAAATTTAATTAATTCATTTTAATTTTTTTTTTAGATTTAAGTGGCATATATCTACCCAAAGATGGCGCCAGATAAACTTTAAAAAAATGAAAGAAAATTATTTATAAAGGACTTTCTGCAATAGAGTGAAAAAAAAGTAGGAATTGATTTAAAATTTTTTTTTTTTTTTATATTACTTGTTCTTTTTAAAAGATTTATTTGTAATAAAAAAAAAAGTGTGTCACCTCAATATTTGACCAAACTGGCTGTTGTTCTCAATTGTCATCGAAAGATTTCCTTTTCACCAACTCTTATCAGCAAAGTAATCTGATTTATTACTTAGAGGAGTAGCTTTAAAACGAATAGTTATTTATTTTTCTCCCTTTGGAGAGATGTTAAATAGTCTGAACTGAAATAAAAATCAATAGTTGTGATTTAGAATGAAATTTTACGTAAATAAGCCATTTTTGTTTATTTATTTATTGCCTTTATACTTAGTTAAATCCTGTTTTAATATTTTTTTTAAAAAGATTATTTAGGTCAGATTTTCAATTGTAATAATTGTTTAGGTCTGAGGTAATCAAAATGAAGCGTTAATTTTGTAATAGTTAAAAATTTGTCATACATATCAAACGATTTCTTTTTAATTTTAATTTTTTCCAACTTTTTTTTATAATTTGATTAGAAAGGGGCATGTCTGAGATAAGTACGTCAAGTTTTCTGGGATGCAAAATGTAAGTTATATTGGAAATTTAATATAAAATAGTTTCAGAGGTATTAGATAACTTATGAAAATTGCATCAATAAGTCTTGAAAACAAATTTCTGTAAAATTAACAGAAATTAGCAAAATAGTTTGCGAGAAAAAAATTAAAATTAATTATAAAATAATTACGTTTAAAATTATCGTGTTTCTTTGTGATTTTTTCTTTCTTTGTTAATACATTTTTAATTCTAATTTTCTGTTAAGTCTAACAGATAGTTTGGGATATGTAAAAATTTTTGATATGTAAAAATACATAATTCTAATTTTATGATAGGTAAAAATACATAATTCTAATTTTATGATAGGTAAAAATACATAATTCTAAATTTGTGATATGTAAAAATATATAATTCTAATTTTGTGACATGTAAAAATTTGACATACATATCAAAAGATCTCTTTTTAATCACGTGTGAACATGATATTGTCCTGATTAATGGTTCGTGGCGCAATTCAAAAAGTGCAGCAAGCAAATTGAATAATGGATACAACAATGGACATTGTTTAACGAATGTAAACAATATGAATATGAACAGTGATATATGAACAGTGAAACTTGCTGTTGTCTGAAACGTGGACGATCTTAAGAAACACATTCGAATTAAATGGTTTCGATCATCGTCATTTAGTAAACAATCTTTCACGGCGAAGGCCGAGCGACGTGTCCATTTACATGAAACACCATCTTAAACCCTTTATAAAGCATTGAAATGTTTCCAAATCAAGATCTGGGAATTCACGTGTTGGTTGCAAACTTTAAAACAAAAGTACGTGTGGCCGTTTTATATGCAAAACCAGGATCGAGCGACGATGGCATTACCGACGCCATTGACGAGAGCTTGGACAGTAAAAATCGGTATTACAAAATAGTATTGGCTGGTGATTTCAATATTGATATGGGTACCGAGCGCGGACGAGAATTTTACAAAATAATGGATGAGATTTACTACATGCCTTTGAGAAATAACATTGCTCAATATATAACGAGAGCTCGGACGAGCATTGATGCAGTGTTTTCAACACACAGCTTAAGAACATGTGGCCTGTTTGATAGTGTTTTCAGTCATCACTTGCCTCTATACGTTCAAGTCCCCCGGGAAAAACAAGACTTCGTACGGCCGATCCACCAGAAGACGACGATCCAAGGCTGGAGTGTGGGCCCGACAAATGGAATTTTGCCGCACAAATTGACTTGGAAGGTGATGATGATGATGGATATCCAATGTAGCATAGTAAGCAGTAGATGTCCAATCGATGGTCGGGCTGCGTATATGCAACTTATCATCACATGATAAGTTGAAATTTGCCGAGCAGATTTCAGTTTTTCATTTTAATTTTTTCCAACGTTTTTTAATAATTTGATTAGAAAGGGATATTTCTAAAATAAGCACGTCAAGCTTTCTGGGATGTAGAATAGAGAAAGGGCTTTCTTTTTTATATTATAGAGTTGCTCTTTAATTTTAACCTTTTAAAAATTTATTTTATCAAACATTCCATTTTTCATTGAAAAAAATACATGTTATATAAATTATATATGGCATACATTTTTTGCTACGAAATTATTACTGGACATGTATTTTTAACAAAGTTTCTTAATAATGGAATTAAAAATTATAAGCATGATTTTTTAATTATAAATTTGGATAAATTCTAATTCTTTCTTTAATTTTTGGTATAAATTCTACTTTTATTACTTTTACCTATATATATATATCCAATTTAGTATGCAACTTAGGCATCGGGAACATTCTACCATCTTCACAATTTCCCACGATGTACCACCGATAAATTCAAGGACGATTCTTATTCCTTTTTCTCTTCTTCAATTCAAGGTTATCATTAACTTTTTATGCATAATTTAAAGAATTCTGAAAAGATCTAGAAGCAATTTAAAGAACTTACGAACTATCCAATAAGAAAGAAAATGAGACTATTTTTACATCAATTAGCATTAACGACGAAGTTCATCAGAACATAAAAGTGTGCAGATTATTGTAATTTTGAGCATGTACAATCGAAAGAATTAAAAAGTTTTAAATGATGTCTAGGTTGATAATTCATTCTGTAAGTTAATTTCTTGCTATTTTGGCAGATAAATATATTTCATGTTTTTAGTTAAATATTTATTTTAACATGAAGTATTTTTTTTATGTATTAAAGTACATATTCAAAGGTTTTCTCACAATTTCAGAAATTTTTGCGATAAATTAAATTTATTTCGATTTATAGTTACTTTTAATTTCTTATTGGTATTTAATTTCGATAGCTAAAATAATAATTAAATATGTTTAATTCATTTTTTTTTAAAATTTAATGAATAAAATCTCCACAATAGTGGCAATAAATCTATTTTTAATTCTTAAAAGTATCTTAAATTATGCTATTTCGTTGATGTATGATTTACGTTATCAAGAGATATAAAATTCTTGCGAAAAGGAATATTAACTTACATTTATATATTTTATTTATTGTTTATAAAATCTATTTTAAGCAAAAATAAATAATTAATTGTAAAAATTATTAGAACACTTTATACCACCAAAATTTCTAATGAAAATTTTTTTCTGTATGATAAATTATATATGGAGCCTGATGGCTGAGTGACTGGCGCTCGGTGCCACAGGTTTCGAGTTGGACTCCCAGCGGTGCCCTGGATGTTTGTAGTGGTTCGGAATCCATTTTAAACCATAGGTTCCGGTCTAATATGATTATAGGGCGTTGACAATCCTATTCCGTAAAAAGGAAATATCTCATGTTTCGAAATCTGCCAGTAGGCAGGCGGCCTTGGCCCACCGTGGGGCTGTTACTCCAATGAAGAAAATAAATTATTTATATATAATTATTTGAAATCAATTTTATTTTAAACATTAATAATATTTCATTATTTTGGTTCCATTTCGTTAAATATACATTTCGGTATTTTAGTAAGAGTTCTTAATTTTGCTAAATTTAGATTTGTTATTTTATGGTATGCAAAATAAAATAAATTGAATTCTGCTTTAATAATTATCATGTGTAATAAATATCAGATCCTTCATTCATGAAAAAGTATTAATTATTATGAATAAATTAATATAAATCTTCTTATTTTTAATATATATTTTTGTTTTAATTCCTTTTTTATATTTTAAGAAATTCCAGTTCCTAACAGTTAATAATATTTTTATGAGTCCTTAGATAAAATATTAATAAACTACATTTAAAATAATATTAGACTTTAAAAAAGCGATTAAGAAAAGCTTTCATTTTTATTTTAATTTGGTTTAACCATAAAGCAAATTATATTTTTCGCAATAACTTTTATCTAAAGCGATTTTTTTTATTTTTAATTTATTCAACAATGTTTCTGTAAGCCTTTATAATTTCCAATCTATTATAAAATCATTTATATATTATATTAATAATTTCCTTTTTTAAGCATTTACAGTCAAACTCTTTCAATAATAATAATAACCATTAAATATTTAATATTTATCTTACTATTTATTCAATAATTTTTTAATTCTACACAAAAAAAGTTTAATTAAGTACTCAATAATACAAGTGAAAAATTCAGTGATAATTCAATTAAATGTGTCAAGTGTGTAATGTATTAAATGTGATTAAAAAATCATTGTGTGAAATAATTAAAATTTATGTAGGCTAACAATATATATTCTTTTTTCCCAGAAAAAGAACTCTATTCAAATTAAAGCAAACACAGAATGAATAACTATATACGAAATTTATTACCTAATAAATAAAAACATTTTTAAAAAAATTTCTATTTGCATTAAAGTAAATTGGATAGGAGTTACAAGATATATTATAAACGTAGGCTTTGAAAAAAATACATAGTTGTTGATCCAGTGATAAAAAGGAAAGTTTAGCATGTGTTTTCATTAAAATGGATTAGGAAAGATTGATTCAGCTTTTAAAACAACAAAATATTCTCTATATGAGATTTGCACTCTATAATTCAAGTCACGATTTTCTTCTGATACAAAATGTAAATAAAACCAACGTGACTTGGAAACTTGATGACTTAGTTTAAAACGGTAACTTTTATTTCTGTCTTTTTTTTGTTATTGTTTCACTTTTATTTTATTTTAAATCCTTTACGATAAATTTATGCGATATTTTTTTATTTTGAATGTTATTTTTATTTTTAATCTGGTTATTTAAATACTCAAATTGATTTGAAATTCAAATAAATTAATCGTTTCGATAGATGCATATTCATTATTAGAAAAATTATAATACTTATGTTCATTATTGATCTTAACTAAATTAACATAAGTATTCTAATTTTTCTAATAATGAATATGCATCTATAGAAATGATTAATTTTTTTTGAATTTTATATCAATTTTTCTATAAAAAAGCAATCATGATTTATTTCGAAAAAAATTAAGCAGGATTAATTAATTAGATGGTAGAGATGTAATTTACCTGAAATAATAATATTGTTATTAAAAAAAAATTTTTTTCAATATAAAAGTTTCTGTATAAAATGTGTTACTCAGATTTTTTTTATATATAACACATATTTTAAATCTAATCAATTTTTGTTAATGAGAAATGATAACTAGCTATATAAATAACTTGCAAAGATGATGTTGATCTTCGTAAGATCAACATCATCTTTGCTCTTGTCTTATCTAAATAGGTTTTAATAATAATAATTCTAAAAAATTCACATAAAATTTATATATATTGAATAGATTTTTAATTAATTTGACATTTTTCACAGATATCATATATCATGTTAACGATAAATGGTGTCCGTGAAAATAACTTGTAAAGATGATGTTGATCTTTGTTGGCTTTACCTGATTCGGTTTTAATAATAATAATAATTCTAAAAAATTCACATAAAATTTATGTATATTGAATAGATTTTTAATTAATTTGACATTTTTCCCAGATGTCATATATCATGTTAACGATAAATGGTGTCCGTGAAAATAACTTGTAAAGATGATGTTGATCTTTGTCGGCTTTACCTGATTCGGTTTTAATAATAATAATAATTATAAAAAATACTCATTAATGCATTCACATTAAATTTATATACATTGAATAGATTTTAAATTTGACATTTTTCACAGATATTGTTCAATACCTTTTCTGTTTAAATGTTTAAAATATTTAATATATCGCATAGATCACAGAATTCTGATTATTTTTAGATGCCGAAAATACGTGTCTAGGTTTTAAATCATTTAGGCTACATGATATCATATATCATGTTAGTGATAAATGGTAACTATACAAATAAATAGCGAAAATGATGTTGATCTTCGTTGGCTTTATCTGATTTGGTTTTAATAATAATAATTATAAAAAAACTCACCGAAATACATTCACATACATAGAATAAATTTTAAATTAAATTGACAACTTTCACAGATATCATATATTCAAAATTCTTTTTTCAATTTCTCTGTAGCCTAAATGATTTAAAACCTAGACACGTATTTTCGGCATCTAAAAATAATCAGAATTCTGTGATCTATGCGATATATTAAATATTTTAAACATTTAAAGAGAAAAGGCATTGAACAATATTTTCAAATTTAAAAAAGTCACAAAATAATTACATTTAAATTACTAAACCATTATCAATTACCAAGCATTATTTTTTTTCCAAGCCATGTAATCAATTACTTCGTGGTCTTTATTTTATGAGATTTAAGAACGATTTATCGTAAAAGACATTTTTGGTTCTTTCAGTTATTGCATTTTTTTAAAAATTTTGTTACAGATGTGAACATGCTTGATTAATTTTCCAAGCTATTTAATGGTCGATCGACTGCTCTCAAAGATAGGTACTAAAAACTTTAAAACATCATGTAATATTTACTCGATGAAAATATCGAATTCATTTATTATACTTACATAAAGTCCCTTGTAAGTTGTTGTTTTAAGGAGACTTAAAAATGTAAAACGAAAGATCTAACTTATATTAATGAAAGACTAGGGACTTTTTGAGTATAATGTAGTAGTACCAATTTTTAATTTAAATTTCCCGGGCATATGGTAGTTCAATTTTTTTCTTTTTTAGGTTGTTGATACTGTCCTTGACATCTGAGTGAAATTTCACGTCAAAATATTCGTTAGTGCTTGAGTTACGCTTGGTATTGTGAGATGCTAAAACTGATTCCGGCGATTTTTGAAATTTCTGAATAAATTGAGCAAGAACTTGCATTTAAATTTTGTTTGCAGAAACATATAGAATGTTGCAGAAGGCATTCGGTGAGCATTCTTATATCGGAAAGAAATGTTTACAAATGTTCAAAACAGTTCAAAGAAGGCAGAGAACGCGTTGAAGACGAAGAGCCCTCTGGTCGCCCATCAACCTCAACCGGCGAAGTTCACGTCCAAAAAATTAAAGATTTGGTGCTTGCAAACCGTCGATTTACAATTAGAAACTTTGCTGATGAGGTTGAAATTTTAAAATTCTATTTTAAAACATGTTTTGGGCCTCAAATGCATCAAATCTCGATTGGTACCGAAAACACTGAATGCGCCAGCTCACACTGCATTGATTCTTCGTGACTTTTTCGCCAAAAATGAAACCTATATTGTTCCACAACAACCGTATTCACACTGTGCGAGTTCTGGCTATTCTCTAAACTCAAAAGACCACTCCGGGGACACCGTTTAGAGTCGATTGAAGAGACATTTCAAAAATCGCCGGAGTCAGTTTTAGCGTCTCACAAAACCAAACGTAACTCAGACACTAAGGAATATTTTGATGTAAAATTTCGCACAGATGTGAAGGACAGTGCAAACAACCTAAAAAGAAAAAAAATTGAAATACCATATGCGCGTGAAATTTAAATTGAAAATGGGTCTTCTTTTTTGAACACAGTGTACACAATTGTGAGTGTAATAATTTTTAAAATTAGAAAAACAAATCGTCTAAAAAGTACAGTCAAACCTATTTTTGAGCGTTTTTTGCTGTGTTATTATTTTTTTGTGCTGTATATATAAAAAAATCATTTAAATGCATATTATGAATAGAAATAAATTCAAACATGTAATTCAAAAAGGAAACAACAGATGGCTTTCAAAAGAACATGCAAATTGAAAAAATTCCAACAAGATATGGCAAACCAGAAATTATATCATCCCATTACCACGAATGTTATTTGATGCGAAGTAGTGCTACATCGTGAGGTTTTGATTTACATGTATTCGATGTGGAGCTTTTTTTATGCAGTCCTTATTAACAGTATAATTTTTTTTAATATGTTGCAAACAATATGTTTTATAGTTACTTATGAATTTTCAAGAAATTTTTTCTATGCGGTCCATCTTCCGGATAACCGTTTTAACTATTCAAATTTTTTCATTACTTAATTTGATTAATAACAATTATTAGTAAATAAATTTATTATTATCAATAAAAATATAGAATTTCATACTTTTCTAAGCTTTCATTCTTGCTTATATAGAAAGGATTGATAATCCCATATAGGTGCTTATATAAATGCAGGGGCCCCTGTTCAAAAGTACTTAATTTTCAAAAATCTATAATTAAGGCTATAAATATTTAATTTACATAAAACACATATCATTTACGATAAAAGAATTAGGCCACTATTATGGACACATGAACATTTCCGCTAAAATAAAAATGTGACTCATAATGAATATATGCTTGATTCTTTGATTTACTGAATATCTGTCACTGATTTTGACGAATATGAATGGGAATTCAACTGTTAGCTTGTGTCATGGGAATTCAAAATGTTAGTTTCAAAAGGATCCATCTTCAAAGAAAATGATACGTGTGCTGTGTGATAAATTTGATGTTCGGTCCACGTAAATGTGCATCAGGAGAACAAATGGAAATAATACATTAGCAATCCTACGAAAGTATGCAAATGAGCATTACTGGAAGTAGAGTTCCAAATATCTGATTCATTGCGTCATAAACATGAAACTTCATCTGCAGGCTTATAAACTATAGAAAGCTTACAAAAGCTAGAACTTAAGGATAAATCAAAGAGCTTGGATATTTCTATGAATATGTTGTAATGCATTGAAAATGATCCTCAATTTTTAAAGTTGGATTTTTTTTTTTTTGACGAAGCGACATTTTATGTTTGCGGAAAAATCAGTCGCCACAATGTTCATCATATGCTCGAAGAAATTCGTGAAAGCACAAAAGTGAATTTTTCGAAAAAATTGTTACATGTTGCACAATCTAATTATCGCTTCTTTTTCGCTTTGCAGAAACGACAGTAAAATGAACTTATTTTGATATGGTAGAACAATTTACTTTTCTAAAAACGGATCACATGCATCCATCAGTTATTTTTTAACCCGATGGTGTTCCATCTCACTGGAGTTAATATTAAATGTGATTTTTCTTGAAAGTGGATTAGACGTGATAGTTCAATGCCGCCTCGTTCTTCAAACATAACTTTCATTCAATTTTATCGGGCTTTGTAAAAGATAAAGTACATGCTACAAAAGATAATTATGTGGATGATTTGAAAGTCCGAATTACAGTTGATCAATAATCTCTGATATTCTCAAGAATATTTGGCGAGCTTGACTATCGCCTGGAAATATATTATACTGTCAAAGCATTGCACGTAAAAATGTATCGATTTAAATGTGATTAATTATTTATTTTTCCATTATACATCTTAATTTCACTTGCATGCTTAATATTTCTTATATTGACTTCAAATAAAATACTTTTGAATGGTTCCCCCTCTATTCTTAACACTACACCCCACATTACTAAAAATAAAAATAAAATTTTAATGATGCTTATTATTTCATTTGTAGTGATAGAGTAGTAATAATAAATTGGTATGCAGTTTGTCTATAGTGATATAAGATGTAAATAGTTTCACTTAAAACAAAAATAATTTGGAATTGTAGGAATAATTTTAGAATTATGTGTACTTAATGTAAATTCGTCAGTTTCCTCATTTCTTCAACACTTTTCACATGACCTGGTGAAAACCATTTGACGTTTGAAGCATTTTATCAGAGCTTTATGAAATGGTAATTTGTTTTTATTCAACATGTTTTTAACACCTAGATATAAATCAATATGTACTTTACTATGAATTGTACTTAAATGCGTGTAAATACAAGAATTTCGCAATGTTTTTTTTTCAGGTAAATGTTACTAAAACTCTCACCTCATTCATCAACAAACATTTCGGAAGAAAAATTAAATAACATAAAATAAAGTAGAATAAAAAATAAAAATTAAAAAATAATAAAACCCCTAAACACCCCAAAAAAACTAATCAGATTATTTCGAAATTTTCGGCTAATTTTTTTTTATCTTGTTCTATTACTAATTTTTTTTATAAATTCACTATTTTAAGCAATGATTAAGTTTTCGCGGTCAATAAATGTTAGTTTTGGTAATAATTATTATATCCTTTACGCAATTGTCATCCTATAAAACTATTAACAATTGCGAACTGTTATATTTTTTCTTATTGTTGTTGACACAATTTACTGGAAATACTAATAATAATGTTGGTTCAAAAATCTTATGCATAACTACAGAGCTTCGAAAAGAGTTTAGTCGTCGTTCATCGCCGGTCATATGGACCAATAGGGATTTATTTGGGCCTCAACAACACAGTTGTACAAAGTGTATTGGCAGAAAGGGTTTCTACAAGAAACTTGGTGGAATGAAGGTTCTGGAAAACCAAGATAAGTGAATGCGCGATTGGATGGTTGCGTGACAGGTCCGAACTGCCTTAACGGAATCATTATCCATTATCATTATCCATTATCCATTATCCACTATCCTATTCCATATAACAAGGTTCGTTTCCAGCGTCTCACTCTTTTGGCTGAGGTTGGGTTACGTTCACAGTGGCCTTTAAGACGTCTGTCTTTAACCCCACAAAATCGACAGAGTAGTTTGGAATGGTATTGCAGTCAGTCATCATGGGGGTCTGATGGCCGAGTGGCTAGTGCTCTGGCACTCGGTACCACAGGTATCGGGTTCGAATCCCGGCGGTGTCATAGATGTTTGTAGTGTTCGGAATCCACTTTAAGCCGTAGGTCCTGGTCTCATATGACCGTAGACGGTTACGGAGCCCAATCAGATTTCTTCTCACCCAAACTGTAAGGGGGCATCTTAGCTCTAGGCACAGTGATACGGTGTGGTGTAGTAGTAGTAATAGTAGTCAATCATCAGGACTGTCAATAGACTGAAAACGCATAGTATTCAGCGATGAATCCCTTTTAATCTTCGAACAAATAATCATCGGATTAGTATACGCAGAAGGTTGGATATCACTCCCAAGTAGATTTTGTTTCGTAAAAGCTTCCATCCATTACTTCTGATGTGATACTATCATTATGTGATGATACTATCTGATACGTACTATTTTCTACCATGACAGATTACCCCGTAAGTCTGGAATGCGTTTTTAACAGTTCAACGATATGCTGATGACATGCGGTGATTATTTATGTTACACGGGCATATAGTAGACCTGCAGATTCGGGGACCATAAAATATTGAAGTTTTCTGGAAGAGTAATTGAAGAATTATTTATGGTAAGGCTATATTAGAATTTTATATCTTTCCTTTCCCTGCCGTGTATATATTTATTTCACTGAAAGGAATGGTTTCACTAATTATTGATTAAAACATTTACTGTGCAGCTGATAGCCCTTTTTGCGTTTTACGACATATAATTTAATAACTACGTTATAAATGTTATTTCATTATGTATACATATGTTCTAACCATATTTAATTTCAATAAAACAGACCATTTTTTCATGGGACTTCATTTTTATTGCATAAGAATGTATTTTCAGTTTTTAACAATAGCATAATTTTGAAGGACAAAGCTTGGCAGTCTTGCTAGATAAGAATTCGCAAAAATTCAACGTTTTAGATGTTGGATAACATATTGAGTAGAAAAATGGCTGAAATAATCTTATGCTGCTAAAGTATTGAAAAAAATGGAATGTATAAAAAAATATATATACATATATATATGTACAAGCTTCAATTTTGCAGATGATACCTTTATATTTAGTTTTAATATCGGGTTTATTTTACAGAATAGCTCAAATTTTTCCTTTAATTTTATGCTATATCAGATATTTACTATAACATTAAAATGAACAGGATTTTGCCTTTATATTATCATATATACTACCTTTTTACTTGTAACTACGATAATAAAAAGAGAATACACAGACATTATCAGATTATTTTCGTATTGTTTGAATAAATCTAATGAAATAAATGTTTTTTTTTAAATTTTTGAAGGCGTTTAATACGATAACACTTATGTTTAGTTCCACTCTTTTAATACAATTTATCTTACTTATATAACAATTTAAAATTGCAAGTTTTCGGCTGTATAACATAGTTAAATGTCTTTAAATAAAATAATATAAAAAAACAACAACAAAATAACCACTTCTACTCTGTTATATGTCTGTCTGTTTTATTGTTTTTTCTAAAATAGGATTGCTATTAAACATTACAAAAAACCATTTTTGTTTTAAAACGAATCCCACTACCATTTACGTTTTATTTAAAAGAAAACAAGTACCTATTTGTTTTCTTTTTCCGATGGTTGATACAATTTCCTGCATTGTTTGTATCGGTTATGTATTGGATGGCATGAAACACTTCCGCGTTGCTACAGGGCTGCTCATTTATTATGTTCACTGTCATTTATTGCTCCGAAAGCCGTTTGATAAATCATGCTGACCTTTTTCCCGAGTGCACGAGGCATGGACACCTTTTTTTAATCCCCGCTTGTTTTCTGTTTACTCTGTCGTCTGCCGATCCATTCCAAGCGCAACAATAAGGTCAACGCACTTAATAGTCTGTTAAAAGCGATGCATATATTGCCATTGTGCAGAGATTTTCATTATGATGGAAATTGCCTTTGTTCTCGACCGCTTGACTGTTACCTCGGTGAACTGATTTTTTCGATTAAAAAAAGAGTATGTAGAGGTAAGATGTCGAAAAGAGAACAATCGTTCAAAAATGATCAGTAATCCTTTCTATAAAAAGTTAATTATAAATATTTTGCAATCTTTTTTTTCAGTCATTTTAGATAATTTATTATTAATAAATCTCTCATACAAAATTTTTGAAAATCAACCCTAATATTAAACTTAAATGGGGCCTGATGGCCGAGTGACTAGCACTTTGGCTCTCGGTACCACAGGGTTCGGGTTCGAGTCCCGGCGGTGCCATGGATCTTTGCAGTGGTTCGGAATTCACTTTAAACCGTAGGTCCCTGTCTAACATGATCGAAGGGCGTTGCGGGAGTATTGTAACTCCACGTCCGTAGCATATCTTCAAGTTACACGCACCTCCTGGGCAGTGCTAACTGAGTAACGTCGGTGCAGCTATTGCTTATGGCATAAAGGATAACTGTTTAAATATTTGCCAGGTGCACTAGAAAAAAAAAATATATTAAACTTAAATTGCTTATTGCATCATTAGTGGATAATGGAGGCAGTATTGTATCATTAGTGAATAATGGAAGCAATATTGTATCATTAGTGAATAATGGAAGCAATATTGTATCATTAGTGAATAATGGAAGCAATATTGTATCATTAGTGATAATGGAGTCAATATTGCATCATTAGTGGAAAATTCTCGCTTGCATTACAGCATAAAGTTTTTTAACAATGGTTCTCATCTATTTAGATAATTTATTGCTTATAAATCTCTCGATACAAAATTTTTGAAAACCAACCTTAATATTAAACATAAATTGCTTATTGCATCATTAATACATAATGGAGACAATATTGCATCATTCGTAGACAATATTGCATCATGGAGACAATATTGCATCATTAGATAATGGAGACAATATTATCATTTATATAGACAATATTGCATCATTCGTAGATAATGGAGGCAATAAATGCATCATTCGTAGATAATGGAGGCAATAAATATTGCATCATTAGTGGACAATGGAAGCAATATTGCATCATCATTGGAAAATTCTCGCATTCATTACAACATAAAGTTTTTCAATAATGACTGTCGTGTCTGTATAGATAATTTAATGTTAATAAAACTCTCGATACAAAATTTTTGAAAACCAAACTTAATATTAAACATAAATTGCTTATTGCATCATTAATACATAATGGAGACAATATTGCATCATTCGTAGATTATGGAGACAATATTGCATCATTCGTAGATAATGGAGGCAATAAATATTGCATCATTAGTGGACAATGGAAGCAATATTGCATCATCATTGGAAAATTCTCGCATTCATTACAACATAAAGTTTTTCAATAATGACTGTCGTGTCTGTATAGATAATTTAATGTTAATAAAACTCTCGATACAAAATTTTTGAAAACCAAACTTAATATTAAACATAAATTGCTTATTGCATCATTAATACATAATGGAGACAATATTGCATCATTCGTAGATTATGGAGACAATATTGCATCATTCGTAGATAATGGAGACAATATTGCATCATTCGTAGATAATGGAGGCAATAAATATTGCATCATTAGTGGACAATGGAAGCAATATTGCATCATCATTGGAAAATTCTCGCATTCATTACAACATAAAGTTTTTCAATAATGACTGTCGTGTCTGTATAGATAATTTAATGTTAATAAAACTCTCGATACAAAATTTTTGAAAACCAAACTTAATATTAAACATAAATTGCTTATTGCATCATTAATACATAATGGAGACAATATTAGATCATTCGTAGATAATGGAGACAATATTGCATCATTCGTAGATTATGGAGACAATATTGCATCATTCGTAGATAATGGAGGCAATAAATATTGCATCATTAGTGGACAATGGAAGCAATATTGCATCATCATTGGAAAATTCTCGCATTCATTACAACATAAAGTTTTTCAATAATGACTGTCGTGTCTGTATAGATAATTTAATGTTAATAAAACTCTCGATACAAAATTTTTGAAAACCAACCTTAATATTAAACATAAATTGCTTATTGCATCATTAATACATAATGGAGGCAATATTGCATCATTCGTAGATTATAGAGACAATATTGCATCATTCGTAGATAATGGAGGCAATAAATATTGCATCATTCGTAGATAATGGAGGCAATAAATATTGCATCATTAGTGGACAATGGAAGCAATATTGCATCATCATTGGAAAATTCTCGCATTCATTACAACATAAAGTTTTTCAATAATGACTGTCGTGTCTGTATAGATAATTTAATGTTAATAAAACTCTCGATACAAAATTTTTGAAAACCAAACTTAATATTAAACATAAATTGCTTATTGCATCATTAATACATAATGGAGACAATATTTGCATCATTCGTAGATTATGGAGACAATATTGCATCATTCGTAGATAATGGAGGCAATAAATATTGCATCATTCGTAGATAATGGAGGCAATAAATATTGCATCATTAGTGGACAATGGAAGCAATATTGCATCATCATTGGAAAATTCTCGCATTCATTACAACATAAAGTTTTTCAATAATGACTGTCGTGTCTGTATAGATAATTTAATGTTAATAAAACTCTCGATACAAAATTTTTGAAAACCAAACTTAATATTAAACATAAATTGCTTATTGCATCATTAATACATAATGGAGACAATATTGCAATATTGCATCATTCGTAGATTATGGAGACAATATTGCATCATTCGTAGATAATGGAGGCAATAAATATTGCATCATTCGTAGATAATGGAGGCAATAAATATTGCATCATTAGTGGACAATGGAAGCAATATTGCATCATCATTGGAAAATTCTCGCATTCATTACAACATAAAGTTTTTCAATAATGACTGTCGTGTCTGTATAGATAATTTAATGTTAATAAAACTCTCGATACAAAATTTTTGAAAACCAAACTTAATATTAAACATAAATTGCTTATTGCATCATTAATACATAATGGAGACAATATTGCATCATTCGTAGATAATGGAGACAATATTGCATCATTCGTAGATTATGGAGACAATATTGCATCATTCGTAGATAATGGAGGCAATAAATATTGCATCATTCGTAGATAATGGAGGCAATAAATATTGCATCATTAGTGGACAATGGAAGCAATATTGCATCATCATTGGAAAATTCTCGCATTCATTACAACATAAAGTTTTTCAATAATGACTGTCGTGTCTGTATAGATAATTTAATGTTAATAAAACTCTCGATACAAAATTTTTGAAAACCAAACTTAATATTAAACATAAATTGCTTATTGCATCATCATAATGGAGACAATATTGCATCATTCATAATGGAGACAATATTGCATCATTCGTAGATTATGGAGACAATATTGCATCATTCGTAGATAATGGAGGCAATAAATATTGCATCATTCGTAGATAATGGAGGCAATAAATATTGCATCATTAGTGGACAATGGAAGCAATATTGCATCATCATTGGAAAATTCTCGCATTCATTACAACATAAAGTTTTTCAATAATGACTGTCGTGTCTGTATAGATAATTTAATGTTAATAAAACTCTCGATACAAAATTTTTGAAAACCAAACTTAATATTAAATTTAAATTGCTTATTGCATCATTAGTGGATAATGGAGACAATATTGCATCATTCATAGATAATGGAGATAATATTGCATCATTCGTAGATAATGGAGGCGATATGGCATCATTAGTGGAAAATTCTCTCATGCATTAAAGCATAAAGTTTTTCAACAATGATTCTCGTCTATTTAGATAATTTATTGTTAATAAATCTCTAGATACAAAATTTTTGAAAACCAATCCTAATATTAAAATTAAATTGCGTATTGCATCATTTGCCGAAAATTCTCGCATGCATTAGTAGAATATAAAGTTTTTCAACAATGATTCTCGTCTATTTAGATAATTTATTTAAAAAAATTTTTTAAAAATCAACCTTAATATTAAACTTAAATGGGGCAGGATTTTCCGAGTGGCTATCGCTCTGGTGTTCGATACCACAGATTTCGGCTTTCGAGTCCCAGCGGCGCCATAGCATGGATGTTTGTAGTGGTTCGAAATCCACATTAAACCGTACGTCCCGGTCTAATAGGATCGTAGAGCATTGCGGGGGTATTGTTACTCCGCATCTGTAGCGTATCTTCAAGCTACACGCACCCCCTGGGTAGTGCTAAGTGAGTAAAGTCGGTGCGGCCATTGCTTATGTCATAACAGATAATTGTCTAAGTATTTGCCAGCTGAATTAAAAAAATATTAAATTTAAATTGCTTATTGCATCATTAGTGGATAATGGAGATTATTGCATCATTAGTGGATAATGGAGACAATATTGCATCATTAGTGGAAATGTTTCGCATGTATTACAACATAAACTTTTTCAACAATGAATCTCGTCTATTTATTGTTAATAAATGTCCCGATACAAAGTTTTTGAAAGCCAACACTATTATTAAACTTAAATTGCTTATTGCATCATTAGTGGATAACGGAGGCAATATTGCATCATTAGTGGAAAAGTTTTGCATGACATTAATACAACATAAAATTTTTAGCAATGGGCTAATAAATGAGTATATCGTTTGTTATTCATCTATGAGTTATTGCATTCATCTATGAATTATATCTTTAATGCATTTTATAGTGTTTAAAATTTTGCTCTTCACCATGCTCTATATACTTGTTCATCAACATTTAAAGACGTCTTTAAAATTACTTTTACTTTTTTTTTATGTGATTTATTTATGTAGCCTTGTGTATGTACGATACGGGATTTTACATTTTTATGTCATTAAAACGCGAATCATTATCAACGCACATTTGCACTTACAATATTAAAGCATTGCAGTTGAACAACGAGAATTTGCTTTTTAATGAATTAAAAATGCAAATTCACAGATAGAAAAAAATATAAGGCGATAGCCAATTGCTCCATAATATGTGCATGCGTTTTTTCGGTCCGTTGTGTATGCGTTGTTAAGGAAATTTCACGTAAAAAAAACATTAAAGGAAACTCTATACTTCAATGAAAATAAAAAGGTGAAGTGCATTGTTATACGAAAATATTATCTTAAATCGACAATATCACAAAATTACATGACTATGCACTTTGAATATACTCATACAAAGTAAACAAAGCCGCATAAAAGGTCTTTTCATGCAAAGGATTTAAAAGTAATAATAATAATTAGAAAAGACGGAGTTTCGACATTTTTCGATTTAAAAATAAAAAAATGATAATAATTAAAAAATTAACCTGATTCCTTACTTTAGGACTTTATTTATTCTCTCCCACCTTTAATAAAGAAATTAAGATCGAGCTTTAATACATTTTATAGTGTTCAAATTTCTGCTTTTCATGTTCATCATCAGTTAAAGAAGTCTTTAAAATTACGTTTCCTTTTTTTTTTTTACTCTGCTTCAGTCTTTACAGCAGCATTATTTGGTCTTCTTGAATTATAACCCTTTCTTTTTACATGATGTGTATTTCGTAGACAATTGTATTTCCTCACTCAAACATTCTCCAATGTGCTTTTTACAACGATATAGCCATGCTTCCTTCTACACACTTGCAAGAGTGTGCTTCCTTTGGAGTTCGGGAGAAATGGTCAGTCGGCCTCGAAACTCTCACCCCGAGCGGAAATATAGCGCAACATGCCCTCTTTCTGAGAAACGTTTAGTTTAGTCTCTCATGCTGAGAGAAAATATATTTATTACAATCCTGAGTATTAATTGGTCTACAGACTCTTATCCAGGGAGGCAGTATATTTCTCGCAATCTGCGCGTAGCCTAGTTTCTGGTTTTCGGATTTGAAGTGGAATCCTTCCACGAATCAATAATTATATGTCTTTAAATGTGTAAGTATTGTTTTATATGTGTTAAGTATTATCTGTCTCTAATTGTATGCGTGTGGTATTTATGCGTGGGTAAATAAAGCTGTAAGTTCTCCAATATGTGCTTCAAGTATCTCAATTCAGTTATAATCTGGTGCTCAACGTGAGACTCGTATATGCACACTACAATCTGGCATCCGAACGTGTGACCAGAACCAGACCAGAACCCAAACCAGTACAATTCATACAACATATAAATCCGCAGATTCGAATGCCCTCAGATATTTGTATAAGTTGGAAAAGGAAACACATACACAAATAAATCAAAAGCAAATTTTATACATTTATTAATATTTACAATTAAAATAGTAGTTAAAATACGACATACAATTAACATTATATTAGCAGAAGTGATTTCTAATAAGCATTAATCAAATATAGTGTATTCTTTGCACTTCGCATTTGACCTTGATTGGCATTCGGTAAGGGCTAGTGACCATCATATAATCTCTTCCAACGGGCATACATAAAATACACCATCGCAACACAGGAATTAGATAATGATTACAAACAATTTTACCTTAATACAAAAAATATTTATAAATACATATTGACACCCATATCGACACAATACAATCTCACACAAACGTTAAATTTTATTAATACTACAAAGAAATAATAAAGTGCAGATTCTAATATAAATGTGAAACATTATTTTTTTAAATACGCCATATAAATATTTTATAAATAATGCAAAATTTAAATATTGGACTTCGTATTTTTTTAAAAAAATGTTCAAACTTTAATTCGACAAATGGCAATATAAAAAATGTTCGTTTGTTAAAAACTAATAACTCATTTCATTAAAAGGGGGATACATTGGAAAAAAGAACTATGCACAATATAGTGATGCGTTCTTCAATTCCTGTTTAGTACTTGTTTTGTACTTTTTCTCGCTCTACCTTATATTTTAACAATTGATAACTTAATAAAGTTATCAATTGTTAAAATATAAGTAGAGTAACAACAGAGAAGATTTTAACATTATACATTATAAATATAATGCATAATGTTAAAATATAATGTAGATTTCAAACCTACTATTAGGTTTGAAATCCTGTGCTTTTTTTTTTCTTTTACTTCTTTCAAAACTATAAAAAATAATATTCTATATATGTCTATAAAAAATAATATTCTATATATGTCTATAAAAAATAATATTCTAGAATATTTCCCAAAGAATCTTTCTTTCATACGTAGACACAATATTTATAACCCTTGTGAAATATGATGATGACATCAACGAACGACAATATAAGAGTATTATCTTCACAGAAGAAATCCAAATCTAAGATACTATTTAACTTTTCAACATAACTCTAAACCATATGCAATTTCCACAATTTGAATTTCGTTATCTTCAACCTGTCTGTCTTACTGCCATATAACATTGTACTTTTTGTTTCAAATTGACGTGACCAGACTGGTACGTTAATATGTCAACCAATTTGATGTGATAAATCTGAAATATAGATTCAAAGATAAATACTTCAGAGTTTTCAGACAGTAATCAGTGGTACTGTTATTAATATTCATGTTTTTATTATTTATAGGACATTCACATTCTGATCTTTAGATCTAGAGCTTCTTAAATTGTACAATTTATTGCAGATTGAGGATGCTTATCATACGCGCACACACCAACAGAGACATTTCATAATAATCATATATACTGTAAGAGATATACTTTTCCTCATATGCAGCAAGTTTTAAACTGATTTAGCTGATAATAGCAAGAAAATTAACTGTTGTCAATGTCAGAATGATTTCTCTATTAGCATTTTTTTTAAAAAATCACTAGACAAGAAAGTGGTTTTTTACTTTTCTTTATTGTCTGGGGATTTCATTGAAATGCGCTAATGAATTCTGCATGATAACTCTGATGATTGTAAATGAACGAAATTAGCGAATGATTTACAATGTTTTCGTCTATCTGGTTCCCCACTAAAAGTTTTTCAATACTAGAATATTTAAAATATCTGTATAATAATGCAATAATACAATTTTAATATTTACAATATCTGTATAATAATGCAACTAATTAAAAAGAGTTAAGGCAATATGGAAAATACACTGGAAACTTAAAAAAAAAATTAATGTAGAATATTAAAAAAAGTGTAGAACATTTTTTTTCCTTTAAATAAATAGTAGAGTATATTAACATATAATTTTAAATCGTGAAAATAGATAAATATTGTTTTTTATATCAATTATCATAATTATAAAGTTTGCCTTTATATAATTTTTACCTTCTAACACAAATAAAAGGATTTTACTGACTTTTGCCTCTAAAATCGTTAACGGGAATGTTAAATTGAGCAAAAAAATTGCTCAAGAATTTCTTATTCATATATATATATATATATATATAAAAATAGGAAACAATGTTTGTTTTGGAATCTTGTTTTGCGTATGTTTTAAAATTCATGCATAGATGTGATTCTAAATTTACCAGATATATCATTGTTGTAAATTCAGAAAATTGTTTATTACATGGTTACTTGTTACATCACTATCAAGTAACAAATAATTTTTTAAACATACCAATGATGATTATAATACTTTGCTTATTAAATAGTAATCTAATATTTATTTGTATAAATTGACATTGACGTTTATTGTATTTATTATGCACCCTGGGCAACGTTCTACATTCCTAAGTGATCTACAGTTTTCGATATGATCGCCCATTTGGCCTGCGTGTATTGTAATGGAATGCTGGTGATTTGTCAGAATAAAAAAAAATAAAAAAACTGATCTAACGAACATCTACATCGCATTGGGATTTTTCACCCACTAAATTACCCTCTTTGTGATTTGGCAGAACTCATGAACCGAGCTCATCTCCCTCGCTGCTTGGCACTTCATGGCGAATCCGAGATGGTAAGATACTGGCCAGCTGGAGAACTCTAAGGCAGGGGTCTCCAAACTACGGCCCGTGGGCCAAATCCGGCCAGCCATTGTCATCAATCCGGCCCGCGACAACGAATAGCTTATTGTTGCTGTAATAAGTTGGATAAAAAAAAAACACAGAATGATAATAACTCGGTTTTATTTAATGGCTAGGTAAATCTTAATGACAAGCATAATACGCAGAAAACTTAACTTAAGCATAACAACTAACAAATAATTGAAATGAATTCCACTAACATTATAAACTAGTAAACATCTCGGTAGTTATGTTGGGGTAAAGAATATCGCATATGTATGTATATCGATGTTTGGAATGTATATATCCTGAATCAAACGTATGATTTTTATCCTGAAAATCCCTCAGGAACGGAAAAGCTAAATTAATGCGAATGAAACCGCGGGGTATCCAGTTGTTAAAAAAATACTAATGAGATTTATGTAATTGTGATTTTTCACTGACAATAGTTTGCAGTTGTGGATCAATTTTACTTGTACCAATTATTAAAAGAGATTTAAGATGCTCATCGGTTAACTTAGATCTGAAAACATTCTTTGTCTTCTTCATTTTGGATAATGTTTTCTCACACAAGTAAGTAGTACCATAGATTAATTAATTAGTTTTTAATTTTTCTGCCATTATAGATAATGGCTGAAAAATTAAAACGGTTTTGGCCCTTGGTACTTACTGGAGTTAAATCTGATCGCTTAAAGTAGGGCAAAATCGAGCTCAAAGAGTCAGTTACAAACAAACATACAGGGGAAACTAATAAAAGCGTATTAATAAAAAAGAAAAAGAAAAATATGGAGTATGGCCCTAAGGCTGGAAAGTTTGAAGACCCCTGCTCTAAGGCAATGATTTCGGTCAATTTTTTTGCATACATTTTCTTTTTCTTTGTTATTTTCCTCTTTTTTTTTATTGCCTTGCCATTGGAAATAAAATAAAAAAAAATATGTGTAATCCTTTCTAATATTATTGTCAGGCAGTACTCACTACTTATGAGGTTTAAAATCTATTGAAGTAGAGAAAAAATGTCAACATAAGAAAACAAATATATATTTTTGGCTAGGAATTTGAAGAATTTCATATATTTTCTTAATTCATTGTTATTTAAAATGTTTTTATAAAATATGTCGATTTTATCTCAGCAATTTAAAGTATTAAGAAATTTTTACTTGCATATTAATACGTTCGATTTAATCTGAAGGCTTTCAATTTTTGATGCTAAATTTCTTATATAAGAATCGAGACAGCAAGTTCGGCAACCTTTTCCGTTAAGGAAGTGGGCGGAGCAATTTTGCTCATTGTGTGCGCATCTGTGTACGCACATCGTCACTTCCCGTTTACATTGATAAAACGGAATCTAGCAATTTCAGCAGAATGATCTTTTCACAACGCTGTAGTTGTAGATTGTTTGCGTTGCTTTAATTTGTTTTTCAGTGAATTTAATTCATAACGAAGGCCTACTTAGATTTGAATCTGATTATGGTAAAGATTTAGAATCAATTACGCCAATCTCTTACGCCAAATTTGCTCAAAATCGCCAAGTAAACCCGCAAAATAACCACCTCGATTTTTAAAGCGAATTATTATTCATGTTAGTAGGGGGTAGTGTTACTCGCGTCCATAATATATCTTCAAGCTACACGTGCCCCCCTGGGTAGTGCTAAATGAATAACAGCGGTGCAGCCCTTGCTTATGGCGTAAAGATTAACTGTCTCTGTATTGCCAGCTGCATTAGAACAACAACAACATTATTCATGTTTTATTTGATTGTGTCTCTAGTTTTGCCACCTAATTTTTCCAATTAATAAAAATAAAAACCGCATTCCAAAGATCTTTCATTCACTCAGACTGTTGGTAATATCTCACACTATCAAAGTCGCCTGTTATTCCCTCGTTAATTTGCACACATCAAATGAAAGAAAAGAAACGTGAACGACAAATTAATATTTAAATAGAAAAAATTTGCTTTTAATGCCGGCAAATTCAAATCCAACCATTACAACAGAAGCTATTACAGAAACCAAGACGTAACGATTTTTAGCGACAATACGTGTCAAAACAAAATGCAGAGTAGAGCCAAGATTTTATTAGCATGTTTTTAAGAAATAACTTTTAATTTTATGTGACATAAATTTTATATATTATTGAAAAATAAATTATTAATTTTTCCTTTTATTGAATATTTTTTTATCCTTTTAAAAATAAAGATTAAGTAAATAATTTCTCCCGCGAAAAATCTCAAAATAATTATATTAATGAGTTTCTGTTTTCTATTTCAGTCAGTGGCAACACCTAAAATTATTTTTAATTGTCATTTAAAATGAAGGCAATTTGTTATTTGAGATCTTTTCTTTAATAAAAAATAAAATAAAATAAAAAAGATTAATCTATAAGAAAAGAAGAAATCTTTTAGTTTTTTCATCCTTAAAAGTGCGTAAAATATGCTAACGTTCAATGAAGAAAAGATTAAGAAGATGAGTAAGAAAAAAATAGCCAGTGACTGTAAAAATATAATTAGAAAAAAAGAGCAAAAAAGACATGGGCTGAAATTGAACGAGAGAGATAGTAGGGAAAGGAGCAAAACATGTGTTTACATCTTATTTTTATGGTTAAATTAATTGGTTAAATGGACAATGCTGTATTAACCCTCGATAAACACAATGTCTCAGTCACAAGAAGTTAATATAATATAGTTGAATGACATTTCAGAACACTTTCAGGACCATAACAAATTCAAGACTGCACATAATATTTTTAAAAACAATTTTGTTACTCATGAAATTGGTTCGACTTGTTATGTTTGTGACATACACTCATGTCCATAAATTAAGGATAATTCAGAATCACACAGAAATTGAACTCGCAATTTTTATTAATTATGTCAAACATATAGCATCTTTTTTGCTCTTTATCTTTTGTTTAATAAATAGACTTTACAAATAAGTCAAATTGTTTTGCTTCTGTCTCTTTCTTTGCCTGAACTTCATTATCCTTAATTTATGGACATGAGTGTATTAGGATTCAAGGGGGATTTAAAACACCTGCCAATTGAAAATAAAGAACTTATTATTCAGAAATGTCCAGTATTAAATAATTGATCTAGCATTTACTTTTCGCCAATTATTCTCTCAGAAAGTGGAATATTCCTATTCTTGCAAAATTCAATGGCTTTGTGTATCCACCGATTACAGCACATTTAAAGGAATTAGATTTGACTTCTGAGAGATACATTTATGCGATATCTGCGTTATGTAAATGGTGCTTGTGGCAATATGAATTAAAACTAAAAGCAGAGTAGAACCATGACTGTATCATTATTTAACTTCCGCCGTGCTTAATTTTTGTTGCTTTTTCTTATTTCACTTGATCGACAGCAACATCTAGACCCAGTCCACCCGTGTGTTCTCATGGAAGGAGGAGGCAGCTTCTATTGTGATGGAGCACCCATAGGTAGAGGTCTGACTTGGCTCCGTGTTGATGAAAGAGGGCAGTACCTTCCGAGAGAACTTTTAGGAGGATATACCCTACATTTGCATATCGTAGTGGAGAAAACCCGGAAAACTCCCACCAGGTAGTCCGATTAACGAGGCAAGATTCTGAACAACACAAACGCCATCGAGCCTCCTTGCTTTTTGAAACAGTGTCTACAACAAAGCCGCCAGTGGATTGAATCTCTGCCCTAAAGCCGAATTCACACTAACGCGTCAAGCGATGAGGCATTGAAGCTTCAACCAATCAAAATGCTCAGGAGGTGCGCATAGAGACGAGTAATTGGTAGACGTTTCATGCCTCTCCGCTCGAGGTCTTGGTGGGAATCCGCCCTAATGCTGACGAAAAAAACGTAGAAGAAATGAATTCGAAAAACTTCCGGATTCTTTTAGTTGTTCACAAATGTTGTTAAATTGTCGGTGGTTCAAATAAATCAACTCTCTTGAATTAATTCTTGACTATTTTACTACACATACTAGGAATAATTAAAACTTTGTACAATATTTACAAATTGATAGTAATACCACACATTTCAATCTCAAATGCCATAAAACTTAATCTCTCTACAAAAAACCTCTCACACTTCTAAGATTACCTCTCTCTCTCTCTTGCTTTCCAATCACGCTCTCAAACTCGCACTTCTTTCGCCCAATTAACTTGGCGTCGCAGCGCCCTCTAACGATCATTCATTCATCTTTTTTCTACAAATGCTCACCAGTAACACACGTTGAGACTGAGTCACGAGTCGGGCAAACAGAAAATAAAGAAAGTCCTCCCCGTGCTCCCGCATGAAAGGCGTGGATATTTACCACAATAGTACCGAGGTTTAGGACACTGCCGAAACTCGTGATCTCCAGTTCAGTCTAATGCTTTGCTAACTGAGCTATTTCGGCACAAATCAAACTCATAATATACATCAAATAATTTGCGTTTATTTGCGAATAATTGCTAATTTTTGTATATGTATATGAAAAAATTACGCAGATTACGCAGGTATTATTAGCAGATTTAGTGCAGTCTGATTATAATAAATCTTTCCGATTTAAAAAAAATGTAGGCAAAACTCCTAAATTTTCCTCTAAAGTAATAATTACAAACAACAATTTCTTTTTACAATCATATAATGGATAGTTTTGCCTTAATATTTAAAGGCATTGTTGTAAAAAATTTTCTACATAAACTTTTACTATTTATTTAAGGTAAGAAACTTTTAAGGGTTTTATAATGCTATTAGTAATTTATCTAAGCTAACAATATTTTCAATTAAAAAAATTCAATGTTTATTTTTCCTATTGCATTTTTCCTACCAATTTTCTCAATTCTCAATTAGTATTATTATTTTAGTGTCCCTAATTAAACTGACACCAGTTAGAGTCAATTGTAATTCTGTCAAAAGGCAGGAATGGTTCGAAATTTGAAAAAGTGCTGGGATGGGAAGTCGGAAAAAAAGTTACCCACTAATGCTTTATATACTCTCTCGAGTCAAATTTTTTATACTGACTCGCGACTTCTGACTCTTTACTGTAATTTTATGCACTATTTTTCCTAATGGATTTGGTGTAGTAAAGTCAATGACTTTTATTGAATTCGTATATCGATAAAATAATTTTGGCACAACAAATTATTTTTTACGTTTTTAAAAAATACTTTGTACGTGTAGCATTTGCACTAGCTTTAAAAACATACTTGCATTTTAAATTTGCTTGTAGAAAATATGTTCTATAAAAAACAGTACTAAATTAACGGATCATAAATTTTACAGATAAGCTGAAGAAGGGTAAAAGAAAATTGTACTTTTTAATCACAAAGATGTTTGTGATTTGTAATAGAATTATTATTATTATTTTGTTCTTGGTTATAAAATAATTTATAAAAGATCTCCGTGCTAACACTTACTTGTTTTGCTGATAAAGCAGTAACTATCTTTGCTACTTTGATACTTTTACGATTGAATTTGATTTTATTTATTCCTAGAATTTTTTTAGAAGATAAAAATTATTTTCGGGAGTCCGATTTAACGGACTCATTACTCCAACTCCCAATTCCTTCAAAAATTCTTGATTCCTGCCTGCTCCGCCTCTTATAAAAAGATTAATAATAATGATGCGGGATTTAAGATTTTACAAAGAATGAAAAAAGAAGGGAGGTGTTCCAAAAGTATAAAGAAATATGGTATAGGGCAATTCTTAAAGACTTATAATTTCTATGCTAGGAATCATAATGACCAAACTGAAATTGAAACTTTACCTGTTTAAAGAAGATATTTGATCAACGAAAAGGAATTAAAACATTATATTTATCAGAGATTTTGAAGTTTAAGGAAGCCGAATTGAAACACAATTGAGTGGATTGAAACACGAATGAGCATTACTAGATGAATTGAACTTACTTTTTGAAATTTAACTTACTTTTTGAAATTGAACTTACTTTTTGATTACTTACTTAGATTAATTGAAACATTCCTTTTTGATTGGATTTAATGATTCTGAAATTAATATTCAACGTACCTACCATTTTTATCACCCAGGAACTGCATCCTGCGACGACATGCCGAATCTAAGTTCTGTCTTGGTGGGGGAGTGAATAGGAGTGGTGTGATAGTTAGCAAGAGCTGTAATGAACATTCCATCGTGCATGTTACATTCGATTGGAGAAAATGTGAAAGAATAATCGTACGCTGAAAATGAATTTCAAAATCCCCCATAAAGGATAATGTTTCAATTCAATTTCATCACTGTTTTTAATTGGTATGTCTATTATAAATTTATAACCATTGAAAAGTGCCTTATTTTCTCTATCGGCAATTTTCTCTTTTGTGGAATCATCTGTACTACTACTACTACTACTACTACTACTACTACACCACAACAGAGTGTCTAGAGTTGAGAAGCCTCTATATAGTTTGGGAATGATGTGGATGAAATTGAATGGGCACACAATGAAGGAGGGAAAGTTTTTGCAAAATTCACTTTTGGCGGTACAGAAGCTGAACAATCCATCTACTACTACTACACCACACCACATCATTGTGCCTAGAGCTGAGATGCCCTTTACAGTTCGGTTAGATATGAGTGAGAAGTCTGACTGGGCTCTGTGACTCTCTACAGTCATATGAGACCAGGACCTACGGCTTAAAGTGAACTCCGAACCACTACAAACATCCATGGCACCACCGGGATTCGAACCCGAAACCTGTGGCACTGAGCGCCAGACATTTAGCTATTCAGGTCCGCCTCCCATTTCTCTACTTACCTTACCAAATTCCATGCCATTTAAGTTTTTAGACAAGAGGTCATGTTCTCTGAGAGGTATCAGTACATTATTAATGATGGCCGCCCTATATTCATTGACAAATATATCACCAATTCAACTGCAGATATTCGAGATTTAAAAATTGGGTCTAAGTTATTATGCTTAAAATAATTATTCAATTTTCATTATTTAAAAGCTAATTATTAATTAATGATACTTACCCAAGTATGACTAAACCGAATCAATTAATTTTCCGATCGATAATTGCCACCAAATTGAGCAACCGCAATGCAGATACGATCCCTGAGATTTTAAACAAGGTAACAATCTTCTAGTTTCCTTGAGCACTTTCAGATAATTTGAATGATGAAGACGTAATGCCTCCTGAATATGTAATTAATTCTTCCTTTTTTTACGTATAAGTCAAGTGCTCTTCAATTGATTTGACATTCTGTGCCACTGCCGAATAAAAGAAAATCCTAACAGGTTTGAATTAAAAGCTCCGTTTAATGAATCAAAAAGCCCTCGTTCGAATACACTCGCCAACATTCAGACTCGAATCAATCATTCAAAGAATGGAAGTAATAAAAGGTGATCGTTCTTCTTTAACTGAGTGATGCATTACGCAACTACATGCGATTCGTATTGTATTTGCGATTCAGAAAGGACATACTGGTGCATTTATTCGACTAACAATTGTGAAAATTTCAATTATATTTGAAAATTGCAAAGTTTTATTATAATAAGATGTTCTAAAATTTAATTTTTTTAATAAATACAATATTTTTATTTAAATGAAATTATTTTTAAAATTCTAATGACGTTATACACTATATATCATTAGAATTTTAAAACTAATTTCAATTAAATAAAAATTTTCTAAAATTTAATTTTGATATGTTATTCATTATATTATTAATTATATATTTTAATATATTATTATTAATTGTATATTAATTTTAATGCAATTTAACCAATTATAATACACTTCGTTATATTAGCTAAATTATATTAAAGTTAATACGCATTTAATAATAATATTTCTTATATTTTCTTTTTTTTTTCTCTATATAAAGATTAACATTGGTGTATAAGTTTTCATTTATTATTGCAACTTAAAAGCTAAATCATGAAATTTTTATTTATTTGTTTTCTTTTAAAATTTGACGAATAAGTTTTTTATTTTTTTAATTAATTAATAAATAAAAGCTTTACTTTTTTGGGGAAAAATTAATTGGTTGATCTTGTAAAACCTACTCAAGTTTATTCTTGTTTCTTTTGGGTTTTCAATATTATTTATAAGGGAAATTCAGCTAATAATATTAATTAAATAAAAGTAATTTGACATTATCATAATAATCACCACATTACTATTTTTTTTCTCAATTACAGAATTTTTTTTATTCGTCCTTAAACACTACAATAACATATAACTGAACATTGAATTTTTCTTATAAATTATAATTATTATCAATTAATTATCAAATTATAATTATTATAATATTTTAATCCTTGTACAGTTTAGAAATTAGATCTGACCTTAGATGCATTTTTTTTTTAAATACGCGCTGTATATATAGTTAATAATTTAATAATATAATATAATATATTTGAGGCATAAGCTAAGAAAATATTTTTTTATATATACTTGTTGATTATTTATTTAAAAGAGGAGTGTCCAACATTTTAGCTTCCTCAGACCACATCGGAAGAGAAAAAAAAAACCTCGCATATAAAACATTTCTCGAACCACAAATAAAACATTTCCAACTTAATAAAAATTATTAAGCTAGAAAGTGTTAAAATGTGCAATAAGATTTTTAGAACTACAAATAAGCAAAAAATGCTGCAGCATAATAATCTTTGATTCATATCCGAGCAATGTTTTAAATCCTTAAAATGGTCATTATGTTTTAATTACGGAATTCTGAGATATATTAGAAAATAAAAAAAAACAAGCAATTTGTCCTTTACATAATGTAAAAACTCCTTGCACCTCATTATTTTTATATATTTTTATTTAATCATTCAGAAAAGTAATAAATATATAAAAATCTTTCTAAGAAAGTTTATAATTATTAGTTGGGCTGCATTCAAAGTAGTGCTGAGCAGCGGATTGGACAGCCCTGGTCTAAATTTAATTCTTAAGTCCTAGTAGTGTAATTAATAAGAGCTGTACTCATTGCTTTACTTTTGAAGAGACAATCAACATAATTATTACAACATTTTTATTTATAAGATATCGTTTTTTCCAACAAACAAAATTTAATTTATTGTGTTAAATCTTTTCAGGGTACTAAAACACATACAGATCTCTCTTTCTCTCTCTCTCTATATATATATATTATTTCCAATGGCAGGCAGCAATAAGTAATAAAATAAAAAATAAAAAGAACACAGAGAATATGAAAACAACAACGAGAATCGAATGAAATCACATAGTGTCACGTTTAGCCCATAAGGGCCCTACCCTCTCAGTAACGACCCTACACAGTAGAGGAAACAAGTGCAGGGCAGACAGGAAGGTGAGATGAATCCATGTCCTCTCCAAGACTGCAGAGCATGCATTTTGGGCTTGCAAATATTTTCATACGAAAAAGATGATTGGCCATACAATCATGGCCCGTCAGGAGTCTGAAAAGGGCAACAGCTTTAAACCTGGGCTGATCAGGGATGTTTAAAATAAAGTTAAACCAGGTTTTAGATGAGTTGCCTTCAAGTAGATTATCAGATAGAGAGTTCCAAAAAAAGAGATATATATATTAATTGAAATTATTTTACCTAAAAATGCAATCTGTTGAAGAACTATTTACTTTAAAATCCCTTAATTGCATATTACTTTATGTCATAGCATTACACTAGATTGTATAATTACTATTCCCAAAAAAGGGGAACCCCGAAAAACCTTCCGGTTGTCTTGAACAAAAATTGCGCAAGAAAATTGTAAAGAACCTGGTTGCCTAATGTAACCTAATGTGCCTAATGTGCTTTTTCTCGTTTTTTTTAGGTATACTTATCGCGTTGTCCCAAGGACAGAATCGGGGCACCAAAATGGTAACCAGGATTACCATGATTTGTACCATGGTTTTAAGAAATAATGGTACAAATCATGGTAACAAGAAGACTTTTTGCTTCATTATTGATTATATTTTATATCTACCTGGTATTGATGCAAGATGAAAAAGGTCTTTTTTCTAATGAATAGGATGGGACAACAGAAAAAAAAACACAAGTAGATGTCGCAGTTTTTAACATATTGTAAATTGCCGAAGAAGTTTTTCAAAAACTCTGCCAAGAATTTCATTCTTTTTCTTAATCAACATCCAAAGATATTTAAGCAAATTTATTCAACAGAAAAATGCAAGACAGCTATTAATTATTTATTTCCGTATGATCATTCTTCTTCTTTTTCATTAATAATAATAATAAAAAAAAAAAAAGGAGCATTTTTGAATACACATGCTATTACCTAATATTAATAGATCTCATTTTTCAAGAATAAAAAAAAAAAAAATAGATTACGTTGTGTATCCTGTAATGGAATCTTTCCGTTCATCGCTTACTTCCTACTCTAATAATCACGTATGTGGATATTTTTTTTTTTTTTTTTCCTGTACATTTCATGTTTTTCTCGTTATTTCTGGTTCACTGCATTGGTATCAATACAAAATAAATAATGCCCAGTCATACAGAAAATTAAAAATTTTTTATTTGTACTTAAAAAATTTAACCCTAAAGAATTTAAAAGAACTTCTAGAGATGGAGATTTGTTAGAACTTGGACCAGTAACAGTGGGGCCTGAGCTAGTGCTACTATTTATGCAGATTAGACTGGTTCCTCCTACGTTAGTAGTCTTTTTGCTTTACTTTTCTAACCCTTTATTCGCGTATTGAAACTTTTAAATATGTAGTTTTCGAACTTTAAAATTTTGCTATGAAACCTCATTTAAATGAATGATGAAGAAAGGAAACATTTATAGATTTTGATGCTGAAATTTGTGGAAAAAGCCTATGGTCAAATGCTGTTATTGATACATAACAAGCTAAATTTAAGCAATAAAATAAAAGAAAGGACGGGTAAACAAATTTTTTGATATTTTTAAACAGATTGGTATATTTATATTTTTAAAAGTATTATTAAAGAACAACTTTTGTTATGTATAGTAAACATTTTTGGGTACTTACGTATTAACGGTACCTTGGCGACAGACTTGGCGGTTTTTAAGTGTCGCCAATCTTTATTATTTGGAAAAAAAAATATTTTGAAAGCTTTTTGATTTTAAATGAAGTTATTTATTATTTGGAACAAAAATTTAAGTGTAGATTGGCGCCAAATCTGTAGCTGCGATTGGCGCGTGTGCTCTTTATTAGCGCAACTGTCGCCAAGGTACCGTTAATACGTAAGTACCCATTTTTGAATACCATTTGAGTATTGAGTTGTGATTTCCTTTTTTAAAATGCCTTTTTCACTCATTATATATATTTCATGTTGTTTAAATACAATAAAACCTCTACTTAATGTTTCCCATATTTAAGGATTTTCCATATATAAAAGTCAATTTATTAATCCCAATTAATTTCATATATATGCGATAGTAAAAAAATCTCATATTTAATAATATTACTGTGGCATATTTCCTGTATTTATCAGTGGGAAGAAAATTCATTTTTTAAATATAGTTAGTAACTGATATAAAAAGAAAGATACCAACAGACACAACTTTCAGGATATCCAACTTCTCTCTTATCCTTTCTTATGAACAGGTGCAATATATGAAATTCCACCGCTCTTAGTATAGAACAAGTAATAAAAAAAAATATAAAATTTATAGTCAATTCCTACTTTTTTTTCACTCTATTGCAGAAAGTCCTTTATAAATAATTTTCATTCATTTTCTTTTAAGTGTATCTGATACGCCATCTATTATTATATACATGCAACTTAAATCTAAAAAAAAACTAAAATTAATTAATTATATTTAATTACTGAATTAATATTTGAAAAAACTGCATTAATATCAAGTGTCCTCCACTACAAGTTAAAAAAAAAATGTATTTGCACTTGCAGTGGATGGATAAAAAGTTTTTTATGAACGTTTGAAAATTTGAACAAGATATATATAGGGAAAGTGTGAGCTGATAGAAGGAATTGGAAAAAAAAGGAAAGTGTTTTCTGAAGGCAAAGAACAGATTCTTAGAATCCTGGTCAATAAATATCCTTTAACATGATTGGATATTGCGGTCTATACAGAACGCAGTAGTTTTGAAACTGTAAAAAGAAATTGACATTCATTAAATAATTTTCTTTATTTCTGAATGATTAAAATTTGGTATCAAAAAGAAAGGAATTTTCTTTTATGGAAAAGTGGGGAATCCTCAACAAAGATCGCAATGCTAGTAAAGTCCATTTCGCTAAATTAATTGGCATTCGATTTTTAGCTTTGTAATGATTCTAATTCAAACAGATAGTGCGGAGAAATATTCACCAAAGATAGATAGTGAACAATAGAAAAAGCTGAGATCGACAACATGTGAGAAATTGATGAACTACTTTTAATTCCTTGCAGTTGAAGTTCATGAAACACATGATTATATAAATACCCATTTCGAGAAAGAAAAATTGCTTCTAAAGTAACAATTCAAAAATTCACACCTTCAAATTGGACAAATCTGTTTAAGAAAAGTCGTTATCTATCCTACTTGTTTACTTGTTGTGAATTTGCGGAAGTTGAGACTGTAAAAGTTTAAATGAAAAAACTGACTGACTTTAACTCAAGAATATTCTTATTATTCAATATTCTTATATTCTTATAATATTCCAACGCTGGCACGAAATGATTGCTTAAAAATCTTTTTTCTGAAAACATTTTTGCAGTATAAAATGAAAGCTGTCGCGGTGAGAATCTATTGAAACTGCTATTAATTATTTTACTGTTCAGGAATTCGCCAGAGAGAAAAGATAACACAGAAAACCAAAAAATAACTTTTGGAAAATAACATAATTGTAGGAAACCAAACATAATTGCTGGAAAATACAGAAAACCAAAGAATATGAAAATATTTTTTTTACTGAATATACAGACGCAAATAAAAATGTTTACTAATCAGAAGAATATTTAAAAATTTTCTTTGAAAATTAGAAATATATTTACGCTTATAAGAAACATTGCGAATCTCCATAAACATTCCGTTTCCAGGAATGCTTGTTCCCTAATTGGGACGACATAAAAATCTTATCACAAGGAATAATTTTTTGCAAATAAAGTCTCTGGAGCAAAGAGAATTAATTGCCCTTGGTTGCACAGCAGCCACACGCTTCTATCTTGTTTTGTAGAAGAGTCGCAGTTGGTCGAAGCACCTTGAATTAGAAGTGACATGAAGACGGAAAATGTAAAAAAAAAAAATGTTGCACGTCCTTAAAAAACGTTTTTCATTTTAGTCAAAGAAGGCAGAATTAATTATTTAGGGATTTCACAGCAAAACTGCTGAGAAATAGAAAAAGTTTTTCTTCAATATTTTTAGCATTATGAAGACTACTATAAAAGGAATTGATGGACTCGATAGACATTGATGATATCTTTAATAATAAAAAGAACTTTATGAATGGTGTCAATAAATAGATTTCCTGGAAGAGTTGGTTCAGATACTTGAATAGTAAGGCTTTGAATAGGAGAAATATTTTCAGCTGCGTTGGTGTAAGAAATGCTTTGTTCGGCAAAGTTAGAGGTGAATGAATTCCTGTCACTATTCTGATTATTATAATAAGAAAATTTGGGCAATTCCTCCATGAAAGAGAGAATATTTCCTTTATTATTACTGTTAATGCACTTAAGATTTCTTTTTTTTTAAAACTTCGCGAAGTTGAATGAAATGTGCGTTAAAAGCGACTGTGGAAACTTGATAGATTAAGGTTGGACATTAAGCTTCCGATTATCTGGCATTCTACATCTTGGGATTCTAGTATCCAATGAGAACCCATATTGACGTTTCTCACTCGCCTACGATACGTTTCGGAACAGCATAAATAGGAATCAATGAAATACAATTTTTAAATGATCTCATATGGCTTTTCTTACTTAATGAAAAGAAAGACCCATGGAAATTACCATATCATAAAGCATTAAAAAGTCCAACGTCTATTTCAATGTGATATGCACTTAAATGATTACTTCAATAAGTAATGTGAGAATTAGTTACAAGTCGTCGCTTCATACTCAAATTACAACCATCTTTACAACCCACCATTGGTTGCAGTCGTGGTTGTTTTTTAATTAAGTTAATGAAAACTCTAATTTGTTATTGTTTATTTATATTGAAAAATTTCATACTGAAGGTGCTATTTTATTTATTTATTTTTTTTATCAAAATAGTATATATCACAAAAATAAGATATTTTAATGCATTAATTAATTTTTCACCGAAGCATAAAAAGTTCAGATTTGATAAGACTAGAAATACACTACTTCTCGAGGAAATGAATGAAAATTACCCTTTTAAGAGTACGCGATTCAAATGCATTTGGAGGGGGAAACATTTCACGGAGTAGACGGCGTGTTAACCGACAGACATGCGTGCGGACGCGGCGGGTAGCAGCTGCGGGGAGTGGAGCGGCAGGCCGACGGGGAAGTGCTCTTGAGGGGAAAGCTGGTAGAACAGGTGACACGGGAAATAAACAACAAGGAAACGGACAGGTGTCGTTGCACTTGTCGGGCTGTCGGAATCGCAAGGGATTCGGGGAACTCAATCTGTGCATAAAAGAGGGGGGGGGAAGGGGGGAGATGCAGAGGATTCACTCTCATTCTAAAATGTGCTTTAGTATGTTTGACAAGTTAGGGGTGAACTTTGGTAGTTATACATTGCGGCATGAATACTTTTTTTGCAACAACAATACTTATACAATAGTTAATTTTTAATTAATTACGATAGACATTTTGTGTACATCCATACAAGAACTCCTTAAAAAGTAGTTCATAGACATTTTCGAAAACTAAATGCTTAAAATATTGCTCTTCTTCTTCTTCGCCTATCCCCAAAGTCCAGCGGGGCTAGACTAGGTCCATGAATCCAAATACCCGAAGAAAGTCCAAGACCATCAACGGACTGTCAAAGAGATCCTGACATCTGACCCCAGGCACGCCAAGATGTGAGATGTTGAAACCTGCTCAGAGGAGTACTTGGTGCAAATGTCGAAAGCTTTCAAACCATCTGAGAAAGTCATAGTTCTGAGGTGTCCACTGAGCAAGCGGGTGATTGCAGTTTGTCCCTGCCTGTCACAATTAAGTGTCAAAGTACCGCCAGGTCGATGGCCCCGATACCACTGGTGCACTGGGGGAGTAGACCAAATAGTTTTTCCATTTAACGTAGTTTGGGAGTAAATCTCTGTGTAGGTAAGGGGCTCAAGTGGAACCAATACCCCTCAATTCCTGCAGGCCGCCTCAAAGCCGGCAAGGGGGTGTACCTGGGCGGAACGGGTGAAGTACGTCGGGAGAGTAATCTCCTGGTAGGGACACCCAAGGCGTGAAAGCCGTTCCATTATGCCCAGCTAAGGTCTGCAGGCATCGGAGCTGAGTCAATCTTCCACCATCGGTGCTCTAGTCGTAAGACAACGGAAGCTGCACATTACCCCATCCATGAAATATTGCTCTTGGTGACTTAACCTTTTACATATTACGAACTACTAAATTAATAATTTTAATTCTTGCCAGATATTAATAAGAATTTTTTAAAGATAAATACATGTATAAAATAATAATCAGAAAAACTTCCGTTTCATTAATATAAAATACTCCTATTTACATTTTGAATTTCTGTTTTATTAGTATGAAATGTATGTATTACTTTTGGAGATCATAGGCTACTAAATTCATAATTTCAATTCTCGCAGACTAGTAATAAGAATTTTTAAAGATAAATATATTTATAAAATAATAATCAGAAACACTTCCGTTTTATTTGTATGAAATTCGCATATTTATTTTTTGAACTTCCATTTTATTAGTATGAAATGTGGGTATTACTTTTGAAGATTACGGCCTACTAAATTCATCCATTGCTAGATATTAATAAGAATTTTTTAAAGATAAATACATTTACAAAACAATAATAAAAAAATCCATTTTGTAAGTATGAAATGCACCTGTTTACTTTTTGAGCATCCCTTTTATTAATATGACATGTATGCATTATCTTATGGACATCATGGGCTACTAAATTCATAATTTTAAATCTCGCGGACTATTAACAAGAGTTTTTTTTTAAAGATAAATACATTTATAAAGTAATAATAATAAAAAAATTTAATTTAATAAAATTTTTGAAGATATTTATAAAATTTTTTAATGAATCATCTAATTTAATCATAAAATTTTTAAAGATTGATACATAAGCTAAATACTACAAGATTATTAAAGGTGTTGTTGTTGCAATACCTGAATAATACAAGAAAATCAAATATCGAGTGCTCCCGAATTATATTGACTATGTTGATTGCCACCTCGGAATATAAATCCTCTTCCGAGGAATGGTCCAGACAATGCATGGCGACGGCAACAGCTGGGCAATCAAAGGCGTGATGAGGAGAAAACTCGACATCAGGGCAGTTGGCACATTTTTAGTATTTTTTAATGCCAGAAGCAGAAATTTTCATGGTGGTGAATGTTTTTGTGGTGTTTTATAATATTTTATGGTGTTTTAATAATTAATAAGTAAGTAATAATTTTAAGATGGTAAGTTAAGTTTTGGTGGTGTGGTAAGTTATAATTTTATGGTGTTTTTTTTTCGGAATATTTTTGTGGTGTTTCGTCCTTAATCTTGTGGCAGTAGTAGCCGACATTTAGTTCTGTAATTTGGTATTTAGTTTTGATCTTAGAAGGAATTATAAGTTTACATTTTGCAAAGGCATTTGCCTCTGTAAGGGAAGTAGGAATGGCGTTTAGTAAGGATTATTTAATTACAATAAAATAACAATTACAATTGCATTAAAATTATTAAAAGTTTGTTTAGTTATTACAAAATAATTGGAGCATATTCTGGTATGATATTTGTTCCTGCTTGTACCTCTTGCTTAGTAATTGATGAATATTGGTTTTTATGCTATTACTGACAGGCGGAAAGACACTTTTATTACATGCCGGGATCGGTATCGAGTGGTATTTATTGTGACCATGAATGCCTTTTCGTACAAAAAAATGTTGCTGAAAATTTAATCAAAATTTTCATTGCATTTTCCCTCAAGAATGGGTATTCGTTTTTTAAAACAAGTGTTCGCGCCTACGCGCAAGGATACCCCTAGCTGCGAAAAAAGTGTGTGTACACATGCGCCTGCGTACGCATAAGTCCGAGTCTAAGTCAGTGTAATGCCAGAGAGGCAAGAGTGAACAGCACGGCTGCGAGTGGCTGTGACTGTCGTGTAAATAAAGTGATTGTTACGTTTTAAACCTTTGATTTTTATTGTGTTAGTGTGAGTGTGATACAGTCCGCTTGTGTAAGAGATTATGTGTGAGTGCTTGTGACGAGAACAGCAAGTTAGAAATTGATATCTTGACAGAGATGACTGAAATTTATCTTTAAGAGTATCTAGGGAAGAAGATTGAGGAGGCTTCCTTTTACATTCATGTTTAATTTTTTATCTTTAATGTTATATAAATGTATGTACTACTACGTATTATCCCCATAGTGATCTTCTCCTTTCGACTAAAAAATTCTGTGAAGGATTGTAAGTGCTGTTAAACAAAGTCAGCACTTGTCGATTGTCAAGTTTCTGTTATATATTCATCAAAATTTGAAAACATCTGTAGGTCTTTAGCAAACCGCGTTAGATAATGTAATATTTTCAATTTGAAAATCAACCATTTTACCTTGTAGCATAAGTATTTTCTTAAATCCATTTAACATCGACGTTATGAAACATAACATATACATAAAAAAATTTCTATTTTCCTTGGTAAAATTTTCATATCAATTTTATTGTGTAGTATAGAGAGAAAACTTCCTTGATTACATTTGATCTCACACAATAATTTTTTATAACTATTAGAAGTTCTTTAAGCACAATTTTGCAGGTTTTTCAATCGGTTTTGTTCTCCCATATATTCATAAAAATTTGAAAACATTTGTAGATCTTTAACCAATCACGTTAGATAAAGTAATATTTTCTTTTGAAAATCATCCATTCTACCTTGTAGCTTGGGCATTCTTTATGCCATTTAAAATCGACATTGTAAAAACGTAGTATTACATAAATTTTTTTTTTTTTTAATTTTCTATTTTCAGTGGCAAATTTTTAAAAACAATTTTATTGTGTAGTATAGAAGAAAAGTCTTACATTTAGTCTGATTACATTTGGTCTCACATAATAATTTTTTATGACAATTAGTCGTTCTTTATACACAATTTTTCATGTTTTTTCAGTTTTTCTCATAGTATGCAGTTATGTTTTAATTCTGCCAAACTAAAGTTTAATTAATGTTTTAACTCTACCCCCATGAAGAAAATGTTAGGTGATTTATTATAATTTTCTTGTATAGAAAAATAATCCTTTTTGGAGAGACGTTGCATTTTCGCAACGTTTTATAACTCGTGCAAAAAATTTCTTTTCTTTTCATTTTCACTTTTATTCCCTTAAAATAAATTCTGTGAATTCCAAAAAATAAATTAAATTCATTTCTTTTCAAGTAGGAAAAAGTTTGGTCTTTAAAGGGTTTAGTTATTCTTACAAGGATATGTTTAGTTCATTAAAAGATGAAATATATCTGCCAAGTATATAAGTTGGACGACTACTTATTAATTGGTTTAATTTGCTATTGGGAAAATAATTTGCCTTCTTTAAGAAGAGCGAGCAGTCGGATCAATATTTTGTCCCTCAATCTTCTCACCCAGCTTGAAGAAAAAGGTAATTTTACTGAGAACAAACAAAAGGCTTTTGAAAAATATGTATGAAACAATTTCAGCTGAAGCCTTAAAATAATTTGGATCATTAGCAATTGTTCTCAAAGCACATGGTGGACATTGAATAAAATGAAACTCTTGCATGCGTAATTTCACGTGATATGTACTAAAGTCTAGTACAGTACAGTATAAAAGCGAAAACTGTCAATAAGATCGTATAAATAATATTAAAATTAATGATACCGTAATTCCTTGGAAAAATAGTTCAAAATATTTAGGCAATTACTTAGACCAGCAACTACATGGAAAAAGTATTTCGAATATACTAAAAATAAATTCCGTAGGAATTTTAGAAAAATCTTTCTTCTTACCATTAGACACTCTAGCATGAGCAGGAACAATACATTTTTTTGCGTACAGCTATTCTGCGATCTATAATCACCTACGCATGCTCAGTCTGGTCTTTTGCCGCTAAGTCTAACTTAAAGATTATTGAAGCTCTCCAAAGTATCATTTTCAGACAAATCATCGCAGTTAAATGGTAAATGAGAAATTGAGAAATACAGCAAGCCATTAATATTCCTCTACTTAAAATTATGATTTCCTTAGGCACATTTCTGAAATGTTTTAAAAATTCTATTGATAACCACGAGATCTCCGCAATCCAGTAAAGTTACGTTTATGAACCTAATATTAATATTAAAAGATCGCGGAATATTTTAATTTAGTATTTTTTGTTTTGTTTTAATAATTTCTTGTTTTTGTTTTAATTTAATTTAAATTGTCTAACTTACCAAATAGTAGTTTAATGTTCTATCGGATTTGAACCCCTGGGGGCTAAGAAGCTCCAGGAATCCAAACACTAATCAACCAACCAAGATCGTAGAAATTTCTTAAAATGTTGTTTTTGTTTAATAAAACATAAAAAAAAGTGTACAAAATGCCCCTATTTGGCCACAATTGTTTTAGAGGGGTGAAGTCCTCCTCCTCTTATATAAAATTATGAACTTATCTTAAATGAATAAAAAATAAACAAAAATAATATTGCAAATTTTTTTTTTTTTTTGTTGAACTTATTATTAAGAATACAAATATTTTGATTAATTCGCTTCTAATTGATAAGAAATTCCCAATTTTAAATTTAAAAATACTAAAATCTTGTTTTCTTTCACAAGAATATATTCATACAGCAGTAAAAAATTTTATTTTGTTACTATTAAATCGCGAATTACTTTTTCGATACATGATTTTTTTAAAAACTATATCATGCAAAAGCACATTAGCATTTTTTATACGTATATTTATAGTTCGGTAGGAAAGTTTCATAAAATTTTTCCTCTGGACGGGCATTTATCAGAATAGCTTGAAAGTAAAGGAGAAGTATCTGCAAACTTGTTTAAAAGAATGACTGATCGTTATAAGTAAAAAAAATTATCATGCGAGTTCAAATATATTTTTTTCCCTTCGTAATCGGGGAAGCTTATTCTATACAACCAATAAAAGAGATTTGAAAAATTTATCACAGAAATTAGAAAAATAAAAATAGTTCATGTATTGTTGCGTTTTCATAACGTCAATTTTAAATGGGTTAAGAAAAAGCAATTGCATTTATTTTCAATAGGTATTTTTGACGTGAGACTACTCTATTTTTGCTAGATGTTTCAATATAGAATAAAAATCAATTATATATAAACTTGCAAATTGAATAATGCAACATTAGAAATTGTTGTAAAACTTGGAAGGAATTTATATACAATATAAGGCATATAATATCAATTGTAATACTGAAAATGTAGCATGGAATTCCTAATATTTCTAATCGTTGAAAGGATAAAAGCTTTTGACTCTACCTATATGTAATAATAACTCTTGAAAAATTATTATATACAGCATTAATGTTTACATTTAAGCTCACATAATTAATGTACGCTTAAATGTATAAAGTATAAAAAATATTCATAATATTTTATAGACATTTTTATTTTAATTAATGCTAACGTGCTGTTACACAGTTTTGTTCACTTCATTTACCAATTAAGGATAAAACATTTGATTTAATAGACAAAGTCAAAATGACGTTCTTTCATAAATTTTTTAAAATTTAAGGAAATATAATTCCAGAAATATGTAAATCCTAAAGAAAAGCAGAATATTTTCTTTATTTTGATGAATTACATGGGTATAGCAAAGTTTTGTTGAATAAGGAATTTTATTGGAAATCGAAATCCGTTTATAGTTTTCGTAGTTTGTAAAAGGAACAACAGCTGCCTGATGGCCAATTGGTTAGTGCTCTACACCTTTGGTGCTTCAGGTACAAATCCTGTATGTGGCATGGGTGTTTATGAGTGATTCGGAATCCACATTAAATTGTAAGTCCCGGTGTAATTAGCTTGAAGTATGAGAAAAATGACAGTAGAACGACAAACCATGCTAAACCATATCATACTAATGAACGAGTTGAAAGAGCAAGATTTAAATGTCAAAAAAATTTGAGATAATTTAAAATCCAACCATCGAGTCTAAAGAAAGAAAGAAAAAAAAGGATTAAAGCTTATTCTTTCTTTCAAAAACAGTCACTCAAATATGAATTGAACTCAGAAGTAAGATACCCACATATTAAAGTGGTTATCTTACGCAAAAGAAAATAAAAGACAAATGCAAAAATATGTAAAATATTTTAATTACAATTGTATTAAAAATTATTAAGATTGATATTCATATGAATCAGTTTATTGATAATTATTATTATTTTTTATTTTTAAATTTCTCGAAAGGATATATTGGATTGGATGACACGCTGTCGTTCATTCATATAATTCATGAAAATTTCAAGGTAGATCTTATCTTTGTATATAATGTTAAACGTTAATGGAAAGTTAAACAATAATAGAGAGTTTTTGAATAACGTTTTTTTATCATTTCTTCCTAGCGCGCATGCTTATAGGAAACATTGTACCTATTGCGCATGCATATCTGTGATACTGTACTACTGAGCTATTCCTATGAGCATGCGCACTATGAAGAAAAAATATCGGACGATAAAAACATATTAGAGAGTTTTTGCATACCGTATTTTGGACGTCCGTTAGCTTTTTCTCCCTAGTGCGCATGCTCATAGGAAATATTATTACAGATACGCATACGCAGTTTCCTATGAGCATGCGCGCTAGGGAGAAAAAGCTAACGGACGTCCAAAATACGGTATGCAGAAACTCTCTATTATGCAAAAACTCTGTAATAACATTAACGTAAACGTTAATGGAATACGTATGCCTAATTTACTTATATACTGTTGTCACGAATCTGAATTTAATGTAATTTATTTCAGGAAAAATAATGAAATGTATTATTTAGTTACAATATTTGACTTTTACTTTGTCAGTTGCAATGAATTCTTCACATAAACGTTTCTTTCTATGATTTAAATACATATCGCCCCATTTTTCTCTATTAATATTATTATTATCTCTGTATGTAAAATCAGTAATATACTTATAAAATTTTTTCCTCGAGCTTCTTGATTTAATTCAATCAGATTCTATGGTACAAATTTATTTTCCAGCTTTCCTGAATATGAAATTTCAAATATGTCGGCTGTATAATATATTTTACACTCAACTGCTTCTAAAATATGAAAAATAGGTCAACACTTTGTTAAAAAAAGTATTACAAAAAAATTTCAAACAAATTACAAATCATCCGAATCAAATACGAAATTATATCTATTTTCAACCACTGCAATTTACAAAAAATATCCCTAGTTTTCCTATATGTTATCTCTGTATTTCATGATAACTTGCAGGTAAATTTAAATTTGAGACTCAATATTTATATATCTTTATGAATATTAGGAGTTTTGAGAAAGTTTTTGATCAGCTGTAGTCTGACAAATATTGATATAGTACTTATAAAACTCTTTATTTCAGATGACGTAATTGCACGTTGTAGCTTTGAATGATATTAAAAATCATTTCCAAAAATTGGTTCTTTTCAGTTAGAATAATATTATGATTTCCGTCTTGCTATGTATGCAACTATGGAAAAATTGCTTTGGCTTGCTTTTTATGATGCAAAACTCAATCTAAGATAAATTGAATGCAGCAAAAGTAACTTATAAAGAATTTTTCTTCTTCTTCAATGGCATGATAGCCCCATGGTGGGCCAAGACCATCTGCCTACTGGCAGATTCCGAAACTTGAGATGATTTCTTTTTATGGGGTAGGGTTGTCACCTCTACTCCCGACGCTTTGCAGTCATATTAGACTGGGACCTGCGAGTTAAAGTGAATTCCGAACTTCAACAAGCATATCCATGGCACCACCACTATTCGAACCCGAAGCCTGTGATACCGAGAGCTGGAAAGCTAGTTACTCGGCCATCAGGCCCCATGATAAAGGATTACCAATACTGAAATCTGAAATTCTTCTTTTTCAAATAATTTATTTATTTTTAATTTAATAAGAAGGTATGAAACAATAGATAATACGAAGAGCATTTCTAAAAAGTAAGGCAGATTCCCTTATAAGTTGGAGCTAACAACAGCAAACAAACTGCGTTTCACTGTAGCAGACACTTATTTTTTGTGCATGCTATTCATTCGACATCATCAATTTAATATCGTCAGTCTCCGGGAGATAGTTGAGTTATAAATGTTCCATAAATCAAAGTCTTACTATACATTATTTTGAAGTGATTCATTTTCTCCTCAAAATAAGACAGTGAGACAAAATTTCAACGATAATATTTTGTCATTTATAGTTTTATAATAGGGGCTTGATGGATTAAGTGACTAGCGCTCTGGCGCCTGGTACCACAGGTTTCGTGCTTTGACTCCCGGCTAAGTCATAGATGCCTGTAGAGGTTCGGAACCCACCTTAAACTGTAGATCCCAGTCTAATATGGATGTAAGGCTTAGGATTGACAATCCTCCTTTGTAAAAAGTAAACGACATCTCATATTTCGGAATTTGCCAGTCGGCAGAAGGCCTTGGCCCACCATGGGGCTATCACGCCATTGAAAAAGAAGAGAAGATTTCTAATAACAAGTTGAATGAGAAATACGCAATGATGCTGACATCTATACTGACCAATTAATTCAAAACATCCTTTGGGAATTATATAGTTAATATCTTTCCTTAAAGCTGGTTTACGCCGCACATAGAAATCTCATATCGTAGAACATCAGCAAATCGAAAGCCCAATCATCAGCTCATCTTTATTGCCACGGCTTCAGATACAAAGATTTCCAGGCTCATTTCAATCTAAAGGCATGGTTTGCTTCACAACTGTAAAATCAGGAATTACTAGTTGTACTATATTCCCAGGTAGTAAGATTCTACATAAAAGGTCCATAAAAACTTGTCGTGCGATATCAAAAGCTCTGGCAAAAGAATAACGATTATGGGGGAAAAAAAATCAATGCATGCCTTTAAAAGGAATCATAAATGTAATTTAGATTCTTTTATATTGTTTATTGCGATAACCAAGTTTAATTTAAATCGTGCTTTATAAATTCTTTTTCCTTAGTAAAAGGCGAGGTAATGCACCAATTAAAAAAGGTCGATTTAATTTCAACAATAATTTGTGTATGTGTTTTTTTAAAAATGTTAGCTTTACGACTGAAAACTCAATGAAACTTCACAAATTTAAGTTAAAAATATATGAAATGATATAAATTTACTAAAAAAGAGTTCCCTTTTTTGAAATTTATTTTCATTTTTCAATCTAATAATAAGATAAATTTATATTTTATATAATTTAAATAAAAGGATAAATTTATATTTTTATTTATTAATCAAAAATAAAGAAATAGTCGATAAATTTCATGATTGCTCATAAATTTTTCGTTCAATTTTGAGTTTCACTGATTCCGAGAAAGAAAGCATCAATTACTTGAGATAAGAATATATTATATAACAACATATTAATATAAGAATATATATTTATATGCTGTCAAAAATGTTACATATCGAGAACTCTTTAGAAACTGTAACCGTACTTCGTCTAAGAACTTTTTCCCATCACCTAATTGTTGGTAGTCACCTGTGATTGATAAGGGTTATGTATCTGCATTTTTTAATATAATATATATTATGTATTTATATATCGTCATTTTTAATGTGTCCAATAAAAATTATTAAAAGTATTGGAATATGCGAATTGACTGACTATAACCCGACCTTTCGGATACCTACTTAACGATTCGTTGGACTAGAAAAGTAAGAGAAATTTTATACGAAATTTTCTAGTTTAACGAATTATTTGATGAAATAAAATGTGCGATTAACATAAGAAATCTGGATACAGTAAGGCAGATGATTATATCTATGCTCCAAAATCGTTAAGAAAATCATTTTATGAAGCTCTAAAATTTTTGTGTTCTCTCCTTATACTATTATTATCTAAATAACGCAAATAAAAGGATTATAAATAGTATAATTTTTTTCAAAAGCTCAATTTTTGAAGAAGTCGAGTATTAGATGATAAAAGTTTACATACACATAAAAGAAAATGACATTCTCCTTATTTTCCCAGATGAATTAATAACGTTTATTGATGTATATAACGAAATTATTTCTATTTCTATATATATATATATATAAGTGCTTTCGGAGAAAATTTTTAAAATTTATACGTTTCAGTGGGAGATGAATTGCAAAGGAAAAGAAATGCAGTTAATAAAGTTAACAGTTACAGTTAAGTAAGGGGTTAAGAAATTACTGTAGATATCTGAGACAAGAAAATTCTTCAACAAAAAGTGATCAAACAATTAGAAAAATCTGTTCATTAATTAAGAGAGTGATTTAAAATAGAAAAATAAGTTAAAGCAAAGTTTCGGAAAATTATGTCTGATACCATCTGCTAACAATAGAAGAAATATTATTGCAATTCTCGATCTGCTTTTACAGGAAAAATGCGAAGAGGAATACTTATACAAGTCTAAGAAATTCTAGGAATTTATAATATTTTATGCTGAAAATATGTTCTGTATATTTAGTATAAAAAGACGTAAGTTTATTTGTAGTAAAGCTTGTACGGAACTTAAAGACAGAAAACTCAGTGCCTAATGTAAAACAAGGTGGCAATGATATAATTGTCTAGAGATCTTAATTAGCAGTACTGTTTGGAAAACTGTGGTAATTTTTTTAAGCCTTCAATAGTTAAAATGAACTATTTAAACATATGAATTTTAAAACATGCTGCTAAACAGATTCAGATAATTACCCCAGATGCACTAAGAAGCTTTGGCTATTATAAAATGTTCTAATCAACTTCAAAAGCCACTTAAGATTTACATCTATTAGGATATTTTATAGAATTTTAGGGACTATGTAACTTACACAGAGAATGAATAAAAATGAAATCTGAAGATGCATTAAAACTATCAAATTCTATGCTAAAAACAGTTTAATTAAGTCTAAAAGAAAAAAGATATCCTACTAGCTAATGCTAAAATTAAGTTTCTATTAGATTTCATTTGAGGTTGGTAGACTTTTCTACGGAATTCAACTTCTCTTAATTAATTTTTTTCCCCCTCCTATATTTCCTAATGCCAGATACTTGCAAAAGTTAACTAAGTAACAAACGATAAGTTGTATGTGTGTTCATAAAGCATTTGTACAATTCTCTTCGCATAATTATCATGACATGATGACCTATACGCATACTGTTTCAATAATTTAGTATAGTGTGTCAATAATTTATTTAATATTTAAAAATGAGTATATGTCTTCTTCATATTTTATTGGCAGCAAAAAGAAAGCATTATATTTTAAAAATAAGACAAGATTTTATTATACAAATATAGGTGATATGAATTTAATTTACCTAAAATTCAGGATGCAACATTAATTGCCCTGGCTAACAAATTTGATAATAGGATTTTAAAAAATCACTAAAATTAATTAATAGTAAAAATATAAAACGGGAAAAATAAACGATATTAACAAAAGCTTACAAACGAAGAACGTTATAGCAAAAATATAAACATTTTGTAATACGGTTAATGATCCTTAGAAATGAATTCTTGTGATTTTGTATTATATTTTTTTAGTCGAAAATAACATTAAAAATGGCAACAAACTGAATACAAACGATCTCATGAAATTGGTGCAAAACTTTATTATTAGCCAATAATTATTAATCGGAATATCATTTAAATATTTCCTATATGATTAAAAAAAAATAATTTCTGAACAACAGAGTAATCTTCAGTCAGATTATGAGATTTATTTATGACTTTTATAAGTGTTTTTTGAAAAGTAAATTAACAGCAAAGACATATCTGCTATTTTGTAACGAAATAAAAACTATTATTTACAAAATTGTATAATTATATCCCAGTTTTGGTCAATGTTTTATTTTGAGAATGTGTAACTTATAGTTTTTTTGTGAAGTTTGTGAAGGATCCCGTAAGTTGCATTACTCACACCAAAAGAACTGACATTGTTCGAGCAAACCGTGTCATTAACAATGACTTTGAGGCGCCATCTAGTGAATAAAATTCAAACTTGTTATTCAAGCGAATTTTCATTTCTTTCACAAAATATTCTGATATTTTTGAACAGGATTGTACAATTCAAAAGTTTTCGAAAAATGACACAATTAAAATTAAAAAAAAAAAAATTGAATATAATAAATATTATATCAGAAAAAATCTCAGAAAATAATCATTTAAACGTAAAAAATTTGTTTTGACAAAACTTTCAAAAATTAATAATTATTATATTTTGATTTTCTAAAAAGTATTTAACTGTATAAATATAAATAAATTTTATGAGTAATAGAAAACATTAACTTCAACAATCTATACTAGTTATAATATTATGGGTAAAAAAATCTCTGTAACGCAACTCAACTTTCGATCGTATTATAATGTTTAAAAATATAGTTTATCCACAAAAAAAATTGGAAGTATATTTTAATTATAAAAGGCATTTTCATAATTTTTTCACCAAATTATAACTTTAACTATAAAATCATGGAAAAGATCGTAGAATCTGAAGACAGAACAATTTCTATATAAACAAGAACTATTCTTACTTTATTTTAATTCAATCAATTATCAAATTAAGACAGAATGGATTATCATTACAGAAAATCGCAAGAATAGTTAAAAATGAAAACATCCCTTAATTAATATAATTTGATACTGGAGAATTCAAATCTTAACTGCCTAGCTGTCAAATAACTGCCCTTTGCTAAACATAAATTCCTATTAAATGAAAATAATGAAAACTATTAAACAAAAACGTTAGTTCGTACATTGAAATGTATGGTTTCAATGAAAGGGTGATCAAAATATCTAAAGATAATTCGAACGATTAGAAACATAATAAAAAAGCTTAAATAAAAAACACATCTGTACCAGTAAAATAATTTTTGAATCTTACATTGACTTCAACATAAGGAAAGCAAAGAACATTTGAAATAGAATTTATTATTTATTATTAGTGAGGAATCGGAAATTCAATCCATATGCACCCAATTCTGTTTTTACACTATTTTGGATTTAACACGAATTAGAAAAGAATAAAAAATAAATAATTCCCTTTTTACATGACTTTTTTTTTTTAACACGATCGATCGAATTTTTAAGAAGAAAATTTTGCTTTACTTTTATTTTTATAACTGCGACATTGGAGACAGGGAATGTAATAATGCGATTTCCATTTGTGGGAATTCCCCGAATTTCATAATCTCAATATGGAATTTTGTCTGCTTTCTCTGCATTTTGAGTTTGGTGTTTAAAAAGAAAATTACCTTTTTTGATGTTTATAAATATTTGTTTTATTAATTATAACTGAAATATTTTTCAGTAGTCCTTACATAGTGTCACATAATTCACCAATAACAAAAGCGAAAATGTAAACGATCTCTTCGGATATTAAAATTCATATTTTAGATGGCCTTGCAACTGGACAAGGTGTGACGTCTGTAGGAAAGCATTTTGGTCAAGGGTTTCGAATTTAAAGTTCTTTTGATTATAGACAATGCACCCGACTATCCTTGTCTTACAACATCCAAACTTACAATTTTGTATGATGCAGCCTAAAACTGCATCTTTAATACAACCGTTAGATTATGGTATAATTGCGACATTTAAAACATACTACGTAAAGTGAACATTTCATTCCGTTTTGCACAAACTGAACGATGAAACACTAACAGTCATTGAAGTGTGGAAGAAATTTTCAATTATGAATTGTATTAATCAAATTGAATTAGGGCTAGCTGAATTCGACCATCAACTTTGAATACATGTTGGAAAACTATTTGGCCAGAATTTATTAAAAACAAATATTCCGTCCTTCCTAATACGACTGAATTTTGTGTTCATGAATTAGTGATATGTCCCCCCCCTTTTCAAATGAAGATTTACATTATATTGTTCATGTGTAATATTTATGAAATAAAATGTTTAAGATCATAACATGAAAACTCTTAGTTTATTGTATTATTTTTAGGGATTTCTTTGGACTAGAACGAATCTTTTATTTTTCCGTAGATGCAATATATTTTTTTTTTACACGAAATTTTTTTTTTTTTTTTTAAATTTTTTTTTTTTTACGAGTATACTTCGGGAAATTATCTATCGTGTAAAAACAGAATTAGGTGCATTTTCAGATTAAACAATTATGGAGTGAAAAAAAAAATCGAAATAGAAAACAGTCAAATTTGTATACGCCCAAAGAGTGGTATTAGAAATATAATATATGAATTTCTGGAATTGGAAATCTAAAGTTCATTGAAAAAATAGGAATAAATATGTGAATATGAATATTCTTAAGCAAGATGTCCATGATGCTTTTAACACATCACTTGTGGAAGCATATGTTAAAATGATGATTAGCTATAGACACACATAAATAAATGTGGGACCTGAATGGCCGAGATGTCTCTGGTGCTCGATGAATCCCGGCGGTGCCATGGATGTTTGTAGTGGTTCGGAATCCACTTTAAGCCGCAGGTCCCATTCTCCTATGACTATAAGAGCGTGGCGGAGCCAAAGTCAGACTTCTACCTACGGGTGCTCCATCACAACAGAAGCTGCTTCCTTCCCCTTCAATCATGAGTACGTATGGGCTCGTGGGCTTGGCCAGCCAAGTGGAATGAGAAACAACAAACATAAATAAATGTATAACAGGGACCATCAAATTGTGGTTGCTGTAAAACATGTTCAAGAAGATTTATTCAACTCACATTAATTTTATTTAAACACTTTGGTTATCTTTGAAAAAAAAAAAGTTTGTTTGTTAAAGTAAAACCTATGATGCAACGATAAAAGAAAACCTATTAGGGAAACAAAATCAACTGAAAAAAATAATAACGATAAAAGCCAATGGTAGCCCTGTAGCTAAAAATATGTATAGATGTAAGCATTGTTTTTAAAACTATTATTACATAAAAATTTTGTTTATGGATTCCACAATTCAAGCATTTCATAAAATAATTTTAATAGATGTAGCAATATAATGATAATATAGTTAAAAAAAGGAGCGGTTTAATTTCTCATTAGCTTTATGTAATATCAAATTAATTTTTTGCTTAATACTTGAACTATATAGACTTTTTGGTTCAATTTTTATGATTGATATTAATTTTTGTTTAATTATTTTGATTACATTAACTTACAAATATTCTTTATTATTTTAAAGATTCACATTTAATTTTTTTTTTCTTTTGCTGTTTTTAAAATTTTCCTCAGGTGAAGCATTAATTTAAAACAGCACCGAAACGTTTTTTTAATATCTATGTATATAAAAAATATATAAGGATATAAGAACTTTTTTTTTAACATTATTACTTGAAAATGTTGTTTATTAACCAGTTTTTTTTTTATCTATGCATAATTTCGTGATCTAATTTTAAATAAATATATAACACGAATACATTTAATGCCTCATATTAAAAGATTAATCACATATATATACTAATCATGATTATATCGTTTTTCTAAGATGCAATTGAAACGAAATACAATACGAAAATTTTAAACGTATAAATATTTAAGTTTCAGTTTTAATTCAATTTTATTAAGTCACTTCAAAATTACAGATAAAATTTCAATGATAAAGAAACTTTGATATAAGAGTAAACATGTACTTAATATCCATACTTCTATAGATGATACAAAATATTTCATTTATATATTTTTCCATTAACTTATTTTTTTTCAATGTCATCAGCAGCAAACTATTTATTATAAATTAAAATAATCTATTGGACAAATTTATCAAAGATTAATAAAAATATGAAAAATTTTATTCTTAAGCATACATTCTTCATTCAAAAAAATGTTCATATATATAATCTTTCAGCAAAGAAAATTTACCTTGACACAAATTCTAAATTTGAAAAGGCGAAAAAAAAAAAAAAAAAAAAAGAAAACAAATCGGGAAAAAAATCGTTTTATTGTTTAAATTATAATTCGAACGTATTTGTTAATCTTTACAATGGCCAATAAAATAATAAACAATTAAGACACTGAAGCATTCCAAAGGAAATTATATGAAATTCAAAACTGTCTGCTCGTGAATATGATGCAGTAATTACTAATATAATTGCAAATAAAGAAATTCTTCAAAGAATTCTCCGATAAGAAGGATTACACTAATTACACATATCTTTTTAGCACATTATCACATTTATAAAATCGAAATTTTTATCAATGGTTGATAAAAATTTCGATTTTTGAGAAACTGTTCATTAAACATTTATTTTTTTATTTTCATTGGCTGGGCAAAAACACATAGAACAATAGCACCAAGAACAATAGAATTATCAAGAACTAAGAACAAAAAGAAGACCAGAGCATTGCTTAATGAGCATTCTTGCTTACTAGTATCTCGACTGCTCTGTAGGTCCACGGAGAGCCCCACATCGGAGCAGATGATCCCTGTCCAATAATTCTCCAGAATCACAAAGCAAAGTGGGCAAATAGGATCAGTTGAAATGTCTATGCGGTGCAGATAGGCTGCAAGGCAATCGTGTTCCGTAAACAGGCGAAAGGCTGCGTCTTGGTTTATCGGGAATAAGAGAAGGGTTTACTCTCCTCCAGTTTTTTACGGCTGTACGAGTTTGATGATCTCGCAAGAAATTAGATGTAAATAAGTGTTTTAAAAACAATTTAATCCTTCAATTAGGAATGAATGTATCAGGATGTTGTATTAGAAGCCGGCACCTCTTTTTATCCATTAAACATCTAACAAAAGATTTAAGCAACAACTTGTTTGGCTATTACGTTTAAGTTATGATGATCGTGAGAAAGTTTGGGGATGCATAAAGGAAGCAAACACAGAAAACTCTTTTAACAATAAAGCTGCATATGTGAGAATGAAGGTGAGGACTAGAGAATATATGCTGCAGAAGTCATTGAAAAATTAGACACTCTCAAAAGTGTTGAGGATCGTCTAAGTTCCTGAAGATGTGATACACTAATTGACAAGAATCTGGAAATGATCTAAATTGGAAATCAAAAAATTATCTTTAGCGTGCATTTTTTTTTTTTTTTTTTTATTTTTTATTTTATTTTTTTACAATTTTCTGCGACAGTTAAGTTTCGAAGAGTATGTAAAAAGTTGTAAAATTATGTTTGCAAAAATCATAATTAAAATGTCATGTCAAAAATCATCTCATACGATACGCAGAACCGGGGTATCCCCTAAAAGTCTTTCTGGAAGCATTGCCCTGCTTTTTCAGCCACTCGGTGCCAAGTCAGACTTCTACCTACGGGTACTCCATCACAGCAGGGCTGCCTGATGGCAAATTGGCAGAACTCTGGCCTTTCGTACCACAGGTTTCAGGTTCGAATTCTGACGAATGACATGGATGCTTGTTAGTGTTTCGGAATACACGTTAAACTAAATCTCGGTCTAATTAGCCTAAAATGTGCCCAAAATGACGGCAGAGCGACAACCAAACCAAGCCATCACAGCAGAAGCTGACCCCTCCTCCTTCCATGAGATCACACGGGTTCTTGGACTTGGTCTAGATGCTGCTGTTTACCAAGTGGGATAAGAAAATAATAATGGTTACAATCTAGTTGCATTTATTCTATGACAATATATATATTTTTAACTTTAGAAAATAACGGAACCAACTGATCCAGGTATCATGGCAATCAATGGTTTAACTTAATCTTAAAACAAATAAACAAGCGAAAAAGATTTTTGTTTTCTTCTTTTTTATTATTATTTTTTTCTCATACACAGCACAACTTATTGCTGGGGTTAATACACGCAATACAAAAAAGCTGATAATAGATACTGCTATCATCAACTGAATCCATTTAATAGAAAGAATAGAATGCGAAGAAAACGACTTCCCTATTTAGCTACCTCATTCCTTGCTTTTGTGTGTCAGTGATTATCCGTGGGGCTGACAGTAATTATTTTTAATGGTTCTTGTCGCAGATAAATAAGCTTGTACAATCAATAGTGCGCTCACTTCGGCGTAATGAGTGAGTGCTCCCTTAGTTTTGCCTCAAGGTACAACAAAAGACATCCATTTGGTCGCGCAACAAAGAAGAAAATTAATGTAATCAGACGAAAAACGCTTCAAAGCAATTGCCCTACTGCTTATCTTAGGATAATGAGTGGAGACGGCAATAACTTGTTATTGGATAAGTGGTTGGTGTTTCTATGGCAACCGATCTCTCACAGAACGAACGCCGATTCCTTTCTGTAGCCGCTCCTTTTGATTGAAGGTTTGTTTTGAAAATGGCGTTTATTTGTTTCGTGGAAGACAATTATTAGGCTTAAAGATGTGCCGTTTGTTTCGTGAGATAATATTTGATAAGCGTTTTTTCTGCACGATATAAGCAATTTCTTCATATGAATTCTTTTTTCTTTATTTTATTCTGTGCATTTTTTTTATTCAATTCTGTTCTTAATTAATAGGATTAATATCTGAAAAATATTTCCTGAATGGCAACACGTTTTAATTTTTTTAAAAGGAATCGTTTGTTTTTTATATATTTTATTCTTTTTTACTACTTCAGTTTTGCTTTTAATTATGTGAGAAATATTTGCTGAGTGGCAACGCATTTCAAATTTTTAAAAAGGAAGCGTTTGTTTTTACACATTTTTTTCTTTTTTTCCTTCTATTGAATTTTAAAATTAAAAGAATAAAATCCTATATTAATATTTCCAAATAAAAATACATTTCATTTTTGCATCACAATAATTTGTACAAATATATATATATATATATATATATCATAATAATTTGTACAAATTTTTTTTTTCTTTTTTCTTCGTTTAGCAATGAAATTCGTTTCAAATTTGTTTATTAATATTTATCATTTTATGGACTTTTTGATTGCTAAAAATAAGGACTTAAAGAGACTTAATTTTTGTAGAAAAAGAAAACGGGGAAAATTCGTGGTGTTTGTTTATGCTGTTTGACAAAAATTGGAAAGTTGTTTTTAAAAAATAAATAAACTCTTGATTCTATAACAACGTGTGATTTTTATGTTTCACCTAATTTTATAACAAAAAGGCTAGAATCAATAATAATGAATTATAATTATTATTCCATGTTAAGTAAACGGTTTGGCACATTATTATTTTTTTTTTTAAGTTTTCTTTAAAAAATCTTTTTTAATAAATAATTAGTTTAAGCATTGGTGAAATATACAAATTTGAAAATTTAAAAAAATTAAAGATTAAAAAAATACGTACAACAAAACATGTTGATTTAAAAAACTTATTTTGAGAATTGTTTTTTAAATTGCAGTAGATAATCACTGTTGCTACAAATCAATAATTAAATATTAAAATAATTTTCAAGTATGAAATACTTCTTTTTGGTTAGAAATCAGCTACATATTATAATACACAAGAAGACTATAATTCCCGTTCATAGATGTAAAAAGTTGTAATCCTTAAAATGAATAATAATAAGAATTCATTATATATACTATTATTTTGTAAGCATTTATTGTAAATACTGAAATTACACGAAACCTGCAGTAATATTGCAACAAGAAGCTTAGTTAATTCAATAGTGTCAAAACAAATAATCTAAATACTACTTTTAAAAGTAGTGTAGGAATTATGATAAATTAGGAATAACAACTATTACAGTAAAAAAAAAAAAAAAAAAAAAAAAAAAAAATTCAACAGAATGTTTATGTTTGGAAAACTTAGACGAATTTTACATGAAGAAACTTTTTAGAAACTTTACCTGAATTTTTAATTTTACCAGGACCCGTTTTTGACCTCAAAAATTGCACAATTGCAAAATACATTGGGCGTGAAAAATTCCCATTTTTCTTTTAACTCAGAAAAAAAAAACTGTTTTTAAATTTTGGATTCAAGCAAAAGATAAATCTGATATTTATTATTAGAAAATTTTATTAGGAAAAAAATTATCTAATAAAATCTTTTAAAATTCAGTAAGAGTTTTAAATAAAATAAAATGCTATGACAATTTGTTAATGCGAAAATAATATTTTTCTATAAACTAATTTGCTTTATTTTGTTGCGCAAATCTTAACGCATCTTTAGAAATAACATAAAACATATTTTGGAGCTATGAAAAAAGTATTATATTTCTCGATATATATATATATTTTTTCCTTTTCCACTACCTAATAGAAAAAACACGCTAATTTTTGTCTAATTTTTCATTTATTTTAAATACTCAAAACATCTTTCATTATAGGTGCATTAAATTAAATATTTCTAATTGATAAAAAGTGAATTTTTGCTGAGATTACCTTAAAGAAACAGTTACCTAGAAATGGCTAATCAAATAAATAAAATAAGATTAACATTTATTTATTTACATGTTAATTTATGGTGATGATGTTGAAGATTATTGGAGCTCATCTCCGGTGGTGACAAACATAAAAAAATGAAAACATTGGCAATGCCCAGAGATTAAAGGAAATCGTGAGAATTGAAAAAGTTCCAACACTTCAAAATGGAATTTAGGTACTAAGTTAGAGCAGAATATTCCTAGGTCCTTTAAAATTAGAGTGCGGTTCATATTGTTCGATCTCTTGAATGGCCAGATGTTGGTGGTTGTCAATATTATTGAAGAATATTTCTGAAAGTTTTTTCCAGTACTTTTTGAGAGGTAGCAGAAAGATAGCTCTTTGAATATCAGCGTTTCTCATGTACCAATTGGCATTCATTATTTGTCTAATGGTCATATTTTGTTGAGCTTCCAAGATTTTAGTATTATAATTAGCAGCATAGGCCCATACCGGGCAAGCATAGGTGACGAGAGGACGAAGCATACAGGTGAAAATCAAAGTTTATTATGTCTACTCAAACTCGAGTTTCTTGCTGTAAGGGGATAGAGTCTTATAATTATTAATTACATGTTAATTTAAAAGTCATGAATACAATTTAAATAACTTTTTTACTGGCTGTCCTCGTGTGCTCCATGCTTTGTATTGTGAAAAATTAATCCTTTTAATTATCTTTAAAATTCGCAATGACTTTAATTTTTCTTCATGTAATTTTCTTAGATAAAATAAAAAAAAAAATTCAAAATTCAAATTCATTCAATTCATTCAAAATTCATTATTTGTGCATGCATATCTAGATAGACATTGTCACTAACGCAAAATCATCATTAGTAAATCATTTCGTCATACTATTCATATTAAATATGTAATGTAAACGAAGTTGTTTTAATTCGCAATAACTTCTCACTATTCAGTCACTATTCACTCACTTCTTCAGAACAATTAAATGTCTGAGATTTTTCATACATAGCAATAATGGAAGTTAAACTACTAAAGATAATAAAATTCTATATTTATAAATCATGATTATAAAAACATTATATATATATATATATGTTATAGATTATAATATATATGTATATATATACAAAGCGATATTTATTCGAACTTTCCGTTTAATCAGTGAATTCCTGGACCATTTTCAAAGTTTCTTATTGGTTTATTTTTTAAAAATTTCTTTCTCGAACTAGGGCCTGCTGGCAGAGTGGCTAGTGCTCGGTACCACAGGTTTCAGGTTTCAGTGCCGGTGGTGTTATGGATAATAGTAGTGGTTCAGAATCCACTTTAAACTGTAGGTCCCGGTCTGTTTAGCCCTCGTGTGCACAAGATGACCGTAGAGCGACAAATCAAACCAATTCTCGAGCTATTTTTATCGGTTTATTTATATTTTACTCACGTGCTTTTTTTATTAAATTACTTTCATGTATTCTTTTATAAAATCGTATGGAATGCTATAGTTTTTATTTTCTATTTTTTAAAAATTTCTTTCATGCCTTTTTTATTAAATTTCTTTTATGGGTTTTTTTTTTAATTTTTTTAATTTTTTATTTAATGAAATTTTTATTGCTATAATTTTATTGTGCTTCAAATTCTAAGCTATATTGATTAATGTCGCTTGTTCAGACATACCCACAACTATTTTTTGAAATAAGTTAAACACTTTTATAAGAATTAGAGACTACTGTGAATATCCTACTTTTGAAATTCCTCTGTTACTAATAAATTTTTTCTTAGCTTCAGTTTTGTCACGAAGATAGTATTGTGGACGCCAAGAAAAAAAAAATCATTAACTCGATTCGTTAAAATGGATGCTGACCGGATGGAAAAAAAACGGTCATTTCCCAAACTGCGATGGGCTTTTTAAGATGACAATGCAGCATTATCCTAAGTCAATGGAATCAATGATAATTATTTAAAGCATACTTTCTCCAAGTGGGCCAAGAGCTATTATTACCCATATAATATATGGGTATTGTTTTGGCGAGACTGGATCGGTGATTTCCTGGCCTTTTTCGTATTGAATAATTTTTTAATTTCTTCCTCAAGTTATTCTTATTGGTTTATTTTAATTCCTCTCATGTGTTTTTTTATTAATTTTCTTTCATTTATATATATATATATATATTATAAAGTCGTTTGGAATGTTATAGTCTTTATTTTTAATTTCTTACAAGTTCCTTTCGTGTCTTTTTTATTAAATTTATTTCATATGCTTTTTTTATAAAAGTTGTTTTATTCGAACATTTTTATCCATACAATACACTGAAGTGACAAAAGTCAAAGTTTCTTATTGGTGTGATTTTTTAAAAATTTCTTTCTAGAGCTGCAGCCTGATGGCATGGACTCAACAAGTCGTTGGAAGCCTTCTGCAGGAATATTGAGCCATGCTGTCTCGATAGACGTCCGTAATGCCAAGCGTTGATGGTGCAGGATTTTCGGCAAACAGACTTTGTCCCAAAATGCTCGATGGTTTGTTTAGGGCGATCGTGTGGCCAAGATCATTCGTTGAATTGCCAAAATGTTCTTCAAACCAATCGGTTTATTTGTGGCCCGGTGACATGGCGCATTGTCATCCATAAAATTATTTCGTGTATTCTTTTATAAAATCCATTGAATGGCTGCATAGTTTTTATTTTCAAATTTCTTAAAAATTTCTTTCCAGGGTTTTTTAAAAATTTTTTTATTAATTTAAGAAGACCAAGTCCATGCCATGAAAAAAAACAGCCCACACCATTACAGAGCCACCACCAGCTTGAACAGTGACTTGTTGACAGTTTGGTCCATGGCTTGTTCAGACATACCCTACCATCTGTTTTTTGAAAGAAATTAAATACTTTTATAAGAATTAGGCCACTGTTTTCCTATTTCTAGAAACCGATTGCTCACGTGCCTAATAAATTTTTTTCTTAGCTTCGTTTGTCAGTAAAGGCACTCGAGTCGGTCTTCTGCTGGAATAGCCAAGAAAAAAAATTTCTTAACTCAGTTCTAAAAATGGATTGCAACCGGATGGAAAAAAAAAACGGTTATTTGACGCAGTGTTGCTTGTCTGTTAGAATTTACGACTTTTGCAGACGTCGCCGGTCTCGGTCAATGATTTATTTAAAGCATACGGTCTCCACTGGCTGTCCATGGTGGGATGTTATGCCATATAATTTCATACTCGGCATTGTTTGACACAGGGGACTGGGAATGTTGAATTCCCTAACGATTTTCGAATTGGCATTTTTTTTTTTTTTTTTAATTTAGCTCCAACTAACTGTTCCGCATTCAAAGTTTATTTTAATTCCTCGTCGTGCGGTCATCCTTCAAAATTTCTTTCATGAATAACTTGAACATTAATAAAGTCGTTTGGAATGCTATAGTCTTTATTTTTTATTTCTTACAAGTTCCTTTCTGTCATTTGATTAAATTTGCATATTGCTATTTTATAAAGTTTTTGTCACTTTTTATCCATGTATATGGGTATTGTTTTCGGGAGCATCTTTTTTTGTGTCCTTGATCACTTTCATTTTTTTTTTCAATTCCTTCTATTAGCTCACACTCCCCCTATACATATCTTGTTCACATTTTCAATCGTTCATAAAATACTTTTTATTCATCCACTCATGTTCAAATACATTTTTTTTTAACTTTTAGTGGATGACACTTGATCTAAATACAGTTTTTTCAAATATTAATTAATTTATTAATTTTAGTTTTTTTTTAGATTTAATTGCATATATCTACCAATAGAGGGCGCCAGATAAACTTAAAAAAATGAATGAAAATTATTTATAAAGGACTTTCTGCAACAAAGTGAAAAAAAGTAGGAATTGTCTTTAAAAAATTTTTTTTATATTACTTGTTTTTCATTAAAAGATCGTGTGGTGAAAGCAAAGACAATTTTATTTCAAAGTAAAAATGATATTTTACAAAAAAAAGAGAATCGTTCGAAATTCTAAAATTTTTTTTTTTCCCATTTTATTTATTTATTATTTTGCTTGCATTAAATTCTAAATTTTATGGATATCCTATACACCTCCCAGCTGATTTTATTAATTTTCTTTGCCCGCTAATTCCTGAAAAAATTTAATTGAATATAAAAAATGAAAATTGAAAGAATAAAATTAAGATAAATAAAATCTAAAAAATGTCCTTAATATTTTTTTTCCCAGTATTGAACGATATTTGATGAACATAATTTATTGCCAGAATAGGATTTATAGATATTTTTTCTTTCTTTGTTTAAGATTGTTGTTATGCGTTTTGTTCTTACATTAAATTCTAAATTTATGGGTAACCTGTATATCGGCCTAGTGATTAAATTTTTTATTTTATTCCTTTTGAGCTCTTTTTGGTTCTATTTTTCTGAAAGAACGCTTGGGTCCGGACGTTTTACAGTTAATTTTTGTCAGTACACGTCCAATGTCAAAATACAATAGAACAATGTCAAAATAATGTAAAATGCATTACATTATTATATAACCAACAGTTTTAGAATTTTTTTTTTGTTTACCAGGTAGACATAAAAAATAGGTCATGCCTTATTTCTCAGAGGCCAATATACATATTTAAAGATTACTCCTCAATATATCATAGAACATTAAATAATTTGATACTAACATAACGTTTTCTTAAAAAAATATAAATTATACGTTGCTATATAAAAACGTTTATTAATTTTATTTGCTATAATAAATTGTAGAACATAGATAAGAAACAGCAATGAACAATAAAACATTTAAAACCCATATTTCTTTACTCTGTTATATAATTCTCCAACCGATAAGAATTTATTCAACTTCACAAAACATCGTATTATATATTTTGGTAAGTTGTAAAATATATAATACGATGATAAAATATCAGTAATGATTGTAAATTGAGTTGCAGAATATAAAAGAAAAACATGCTTAATCTATTATATAAAAATAATGAATAATAATATTTAAAAGAAACACAAATTCAGTCTTAATATTTAAAAAAGTTAAGCATTAGCACTGTTATAAAATATATATATTAATATAAAAAAAATGCAGTTTTTAATCACTTAAAAAAGAACAGTAGATTAAAACGTTTTCGAATACGTTAATTAAATGTATTTTTAATGTGCATCAGATAAAAATATAACAGTTTCATAGAAAACAAATTGCCTTTATCATTGTTATTTTTTATAAGAAATATATATTTTTTATAAGAAATATATATTTATATATAATAAATATATTTTTTCCTTGTAGCATAAAATTATTTTTTCCACGAAGGTATTTTGAAATTAAAACTTGAATACATCTGTTATGAAACCTGTGCTCAAAACCTAAAACTGCCACACGAACTAGAGTCAAATTAAGATAAAAATTAATTCCATTTTGTTTTACGAATGCTGATGATAAAATAATACAAATATTTGCTCGTTTCTCAATAATTTTTGTGTTTGTGCCAATCTTTATGAATCCACAATAAATTTTACAAAGTAATTTTACTTAATTGAAATGTTTAGCAATGGGAATTAGCTTATAAGCAAAAATAAACTAGTTTCGTTCGATGGGGGTATAGCTCAGTGGTAGAGCATTCGACTGCAGATCGAGAGGTCCCCGGTTCAAACCCGGGTGCCCCCTGAGTAATTTTTTTTATGTAAAAAAATCAATGTTCCCGTCTCTAAAAACATTTTTTCCCCCCCTATCATATTTAATTGTGTTTATAGTTGAAATAATTGTTGTTGTTTAAAAGTCACCCACAAAACAAATACTAACTATATATAGAATTATTTTATCGCAGAATATAAGTGAAATAAAGTATTCTTCAAAGAAGGAATACTTATAAAAATTTAATAAAATGACATTTAAAATCATTTTACAGTTTATTTAATTCATTTTATTTTATTTTAATTAATACAGTTAACAAATTTTAACTTATACCAAGAATATGTAAATTCCAAAAAAACATTTTTGATTTAGAAACATATAATTAATTTATAATTCGAAAAATTTACATTTAAATAATGTAAGAATATAAAATTCAGACAAAAATGTCTATAAATATTTCTTTCAAATATTAAAACAAAGTTATATAAAAAAAAAAGATTCATAAACGATTTGTATCATTTGATGTGCAATAATTTGTAATAGTTTGTGAAATTTGTAATTTTGAGAAATAGTCAGAATAATTTAAATGGTCCTTTTATGCTTTGATATTTTAGATTTATGTTATTTCCTTGAAAAACAGTTTTAATGTCCAAAAATAAAATTATCTGTTAAAATTATCAGAGTTAGAAATAGATTTACATTTTTTTATGCATTTATATTAAAAAACATAGATTATACTACAGATAAACTAGATTTTAACGTAATAATAATAAAATTAATTTACTTAATAAACAAATTTTATAACATTTGAATACGAGATGGCGCTATGTTGCCCATCATCTATTTGTACATAATTTTATTTTTTAGATTTGAAATAATAGATTGAAGGTTGCATAAAAACCTTTAGCTTTTGATAGCGATATTAAATTTTTTTTATTGTTTTTCATTAATTAGAACAATATCATTTTACAGAAGTTCAAGTGCACTTTATTGTCAGTCATAATAAATTATATTTTTTGTATTTGTGCTGCCATCTATTGTCTATTCTGAACTTTCCCTATTTTTTTTTTTTTAAAAACTGCATGTTTCTCAAATATATATTGAAATTGTACGTAGTGTTGATAAGATCTAGTGTTTAATATTAATAAATTATATCATGTGAAATAATAATAAATTATTTAAAATTGTCATGTTGTCGACTGGAAATCTAAAATAAAATTAGAAGAGATATAAAAAAGAATAAAAACATTTATAGCAATAATTTTTGTTTTTTAATTAAAATAGTTATAAAAATCTTCCATCTAAAATAGTATTACACAGTAATTTTTTATTTATTATCAGAAATTACATAATTATGCATGAAAATTCTCCACATTTCATGATATTTTCAGCGTTACTTGTTTGTAATTGTTGTGGGCTTCATATTTAAGAATTTCTAATTTCCTTCTAGCAGAGTATTTTTGATTGAAATTTGCTTTTAATATTCAATTTTAACTAATAATTGGAATATCAAATTTTAACTTCATATTTGAAAGTCATTGACATATTTATCAACCATTGTTTAATTTTTGTGTGCAATCTTTAATAACTAAAGCTACAGGAAATTTCATTTATTATTAATTTATTGCCATTTGAAGCCATGATATAGGTATATATACAAGGTACCGGATTTAAAAAAAAAAAAATACTGATAATCTCATTCTGGGTTCTTTGTCTTCAAAATAGAAAAAGACAATGAAATTCGTTTAAAAGAATGAACAAAATAAATCTAAAAGTCATTTATAGAAATTTAATATTAAACCAATTTTACTTAAAATATTTATTTAATTAATTAATTTTAATTGCTACTTAAAATACTTAATTTCAGAAAAAAAAAAATACAAAATTTTTCTTCGAATAATTTATTTATATATTTGTTCCTAACAATTGAAAACTAAAATACAAAAAAAAAATTGGAGGCGCCGGGTATCGATCCCGGTACCTCTCGCATGCTAAGCGAGCGCTCTACCATCTGAGCTACGCCCCCGACAAGTACAATTGAGGATAATAACTTTATATACTAATTTTGAGTTAAAAAAAATCATACCATTTTTTTTTTTTACATTTCATATAAATTATAATTTTAATAAACGTTCAGAATTTCTGAAGAGTTAAGTACTTTAAGTACTGTAGTCATCATTCGTTCATGAGATACTACTGATATAGAGATTGTAAAGCAATCGTCATGTAGTCGGTGAACATGTCAATTACGCAGTGCTTATATGGCTTTAAACAATTAAAATTCTTCATCAATAATGTATATTTATATACATTCTATTAGATCTTATCATAGTTATAAAACATTTATTTCATTTTTGATGATTTTTATCCTGAAACTTATTCAACTGAGATATTTCCTAAGAATAAATATTTCAGATAAAAAAACATAAATTTAATTTTTAAATTATAACTGAATGTTTAACACAATATGTTTTAACAATCTTTGTAAATGTAAATTGAGTAATAATACAAATAATGAATAATACTTGTACATAAACGTTAACTGTAGCCGCATTATATAAATTGTATGCTGTATTTGTATGTATCAAAACTGCACATGCTTTTTACCGCAATTTTTTTATTTTTATAGTCTTTGCCATTAATAGAAATTTTTTAATATGACTTCACACTTGCAAATTAGACTTATAACAAAGCAACCAGAGTAAGAATATCAACTTTTTATTACTTTATAATAACTTTGACTCTTGAAGTTTTACAATAATATCAATGATCAAATATTTGAGAAAACGTTTTATTCATTCGCATTTAATAAAAATATAAGAACTATAATTCCTAAAATACTTAACAGTTTCTAAATAAAAAATTATTTTTATACTAATATTTTGATTTTTTCCAACTAATTTCAGTTATGCTATTCCTGACACTACATTGACAGTACCCGATACTGTGACTACAAAGGAATTAAATCAATTAGTCAATTCTTTGCTGATTAGCAGTAAGTTCGTTTTTTTATCGGTACAGTTTCATGTGTTTCTTTTTGTAATTCATACTTAAGAATTTCTGAAATTTCAAAATTCGGTTGTCTAATATTTTTTAAAGTTACATTACTTTGTTTATGTTCATATGAAAATTGAATAAATTTATGAAATAAGTTGATATTGATTGCATAATCATACAGTATTTTCCTGATTACCATCCACTAAAATGTTAATATAAGCCAAAAAGAACAAATTATACAAAAGGATGGGAAAAAAAAAAGCCATATATAAATAGGAAATGAACATGGATACAATTTTAATACATGAATAAGATTTTATCAAGGAATGCTTACCTTCAACATATTATCTATGATATTCCATTTCACTAGGTGACTGGAAGTAATATATATTAATAACATGTGGAAACAAATTTCATGCTGAGTAGAAATAAAATGAAAATAAAGGATTCATAACCTTTATTTTCACATTATCTGAGACAGAAAGGTTTTGAGAGTAAACATCACAGGATTATAAATTTTTAGATGTCAGTTAGAGTTGTCTACAATGTTAATTAAAGTCTTTTTGGCCTTTAGATTTCAATGTAATTACATTTTTCCTTTTTTATGCCACACACTTGTATATACATACATGATGGCTATAACATAACTTACACAGTTTGTAAGCATTTGCACATAAAACTAATGAAGGAAATTAAACCAATTTCATTCCCAAGAGAGAGGAATGTATATACTTTGACAAGTACATAACAATCCATCACTC
>BPLQ01012348.1:314201-332802 GCA_021605075.1 Caerostris darwini
CCCCCCCCCCCCCCCCCCCGACGGATTTTCTTAAAGGGTGGTTTTTGGAGAAAAAAGGAGAGAGTTCCGTGACGAGGCAAGGAGTGTTGTCTTTCTCTAGAGTGACTGAACAGGCTGGAATTTCTACCTGTTTCCAAAGTGATTCCCTTGTGATTTCGTGTATTACTCCATGTGATAATTAAGGTCTGCTGCAGACTTGTTGGACTAGATTCTTCGTAGACTAGAGGAGCAATTCACTCCATTCTTGGAGTGAATTGCCCTTGTGTATCTAATTTATATCTTTAGTCTATTATATATTTTATACATTTTCAAAATGTGTAATGTTGCTGCTAAATAAATGTTTAACACTTCTTCATAGCTGCATATAAAATAAATATTACTTTTTTTTTTAATTATTAGTTTCATTCTATTGACGTTAGTATTATTAATATAATTTTTCTTTCAGAAGAAACTGGCGAAAATACTAGTGAAGAATTTGATTTTTTGCTCCTGGGCGAATTAATACGGTCTCCTCTAACAGAACATTTAGAATTAAAAAATATTGTTACAGTAAGTAATCTTGTTTGCTTTTTTATATATTCTTATATTTGAATAATAGTCATATTTTACAATTTATTTGTATACGTGTTATAGGATCAAGTTCATGAAATTGAATATTTTGTAAAGTATCCTGCTCCTTCACCTGAGATATCTTTAACCCATAACGATTGGGTTAGTAGTGTTAATGCCATTGACAAATGGTTAGTTTCTTTATTTGTTTTTTTTAGTAGTTTAACTATTTAATTAGAATAATTTAAAAATTGATATTTTTTAATAAAGACAATTTTAGTAAACAATTAATGCTTTAAATATGCATTTTAATAGCCATGAATTTTAGAATAAACATGACTTATTAATTGTAGATAAAATACATATATCAATAAAATTTGTCATGTTACATATTGAATTTGATGCTGCATTAACATTTTGCTAGAAATTTGTATGCTTGATTGAATTAAAATTTTTATATAATATAATGAAATACCTAGTGTCATGAATCTCTTGTCAAAATTTAAAGCTTCCTTAAACAAAGTAATCTAAAAAAAATCCTAACCTAATTTTCTGATGGAACATTTTATGAAGCAAATTTGATCAAACTCTTTTAAAATTCCATGTTAAATTTGTCATTCTTTAAAGATTGATGTTATAAATTTACACAAAATAAATAAATTTATCTCTATAATAATAAATATTAATGAGTTTTGAAAGCTGGCATTGCAATGGGAAACTAGACCATTCAGAAGTATAAAATTTCTTTAAAATGTATGAATTTGTTTCAGAGCAAATTTCTTTTATTTTTAAAATTAAGATTTGTATGCTGTAAATAAGATGCATATTCAAGATTTGTTATTAATATTAGAAACAGAAATAATTGTTTGGTATTTATCAATTTATTTGTATTGCATTAAAAATTGTAGAAAGCAATGAATTGATTGCCAATGCAAGTTTAGAGTAATAATATTTGCTGCAATTATTAGCAAGAGTTTATGCTTAATAATTATGGCAATGAGTTAGATGCCAAATAAAATTATGTAGAGATGAATATAAATTTAATTAATAACAAATATTTCTTTACTTTCACCATTAAAGATTATTACAAATTAAATAACTTTTAAAATAATAATTAATTAATTACTATTAAAAAATAAAGCAAGTAATAAACTAAATCTATTTAAAAGCTATATATTAATAAATTTAAAACCTGCATAGTTATATTAACTTGGATCAAAATATTCATTTAGAATATTTATTATCATGTGAATTTTTCTATACACTTTTCTTTATTATTAATAATATTGATATTAACAATTTTATTTTTAAAATACATTTATATATATGTATAAAAATTAAAACAATTACCTCAATAATTTTGTAAACTTTTTTTTTTTATGTAAAGGATTTTATCAGGTTGTTATGATGCAACTGTTCAAATATGGGGAACTGATGGTAGCCATAAATTAACAATTCCTGGACATACGGCACCAGTTAAAGCAGTAGCATGGCTCAAATGTGGTAAGCTATTTTTTACCTTAAAATTTTTTTTTATTTAATTAAATATTGTTCTTTATCACAATTATATAAATCTTTAAAATTCATCTAATTGTGAAAATAATTTAACACATTCCTAATTATGAAAATTTTTAAATTCATTTTCTTTAACACAAAATATATTTTAACATGACATTTTATGCCAATGATTTGCTTAATGATATATATTTATCTAGCATTGTTTTTTCTAATCTTTGTTTCTCTGTATAAAAATAATCTATAACTTATAGTTATTGTCTGATAACAATATATTTAATTGACAAATAAAAAAAAAAAGTACATATTGAAAATTTTGTATCAAATGTGTAAACATAGAAAATGTATTTTAATATTTTTTAATTACACAGTCCAGTCACATTCATGTGACCACCACCTACTTTCGACATCAATGTGAAATAACCAATCACAAAAGGCAGGTGGCAGCGGAGTGCATATAAAGAATTCCACTTAATACCACATTCCACACTCCACTTAAAGCCAGAATATACACTCTTGTATATTCCTGCCACATTAATGTGACTGGACTGTGTAATTACTTGTTTAATGCTATAAAACAAAAATTACATTTTGTTATGACCTCTGTTAATAATCTTTTTTATTTTGTATTTTATATAATTGTGAAAATTTTAGCGTTAGTGTGTTTTTAACTAGATGTTACTAAATCATTCATTCAAACTGAATTTTCTTTGCATTTTTCCACTCAAGAGGACAATGAATCTACTTTCATTAGTACATCTCATGATGAAACAGCCATACTCTGGCAGTGGAATCAACAAACAAATGCTGTTGATTGCATACATGTCTGTAAAGGTCATGCTCGCAGTGTAGACTGTGTTGCAGTTTGTCAAGCTACAAATAGGGTAAATTTGTCATTATTACTATTCATGTTTTGTCTTCTCTAATATTTACAAATGGAAACCTATCAAAATTAATGAAAAAAGTACAAATGCATGGAACTGTAACAAATGAAAGAGACACAAAATCCCCCCTCCCCCTGTATTTTAAGAATTATTGTAAAATTTGAATTGTCTTTTTCCCATGTACTTTAAATAATTAGTATCAGAAAGTTAAATGCTATGTAATAAAAAGAAATTATGAATATCACAGATATACTAACTACTACAGATTCTCTATATTTGCTATAGAAAATTTAAAAACAAATTGGGGAGTAAATTATGGATTATGGGAGGGAAAAAGCCTAATAATTATAAGCAAATTTAACAAAAGCTGTTTTTATTAGTTTTCCAATTTTGTGCAATTAAAATCGTCCAATGATAGTAGAAAAATAGTTTTTTTTTTCTTTTGCAGATCACTTTCATTAATTAAGCAAATAATATTTAATCTTATTCAATAATGTGTACAAATAAAAATGGTTGTGTTATTGTATTCCCCTTTCCTTATCAAAGAGAACTGTTAGTTTGGAAGAAGAAGTGGAGAATTATACTTAAAATGGAAAATTTGTAATGGAAAGAAAATGTAATGAAAAAGTTCAATATGCAATATTGTTGTGCAGTTAAGCAACATAAGTTTGTTATTGTATGTAAGTGTTATGCAATATAAGTTTTCAATGTTTATGCTTTCATTTCAAAATGCTGTGAAACATTTTGTATGTTAATATATATAGAGAATGTGGATTTTTCTGCATTTAATGTAATTTGTAATAAATAACTTCATCACATGTATTATTGATCTCTAAATTCACTCTATGTTAATGTAAATTTCCTGAATTTCTTTTTAAAAAAAATTCTGCAGTACTTGATAATATTAAAAACTGCAGTTAGAGTTTTAAGTATGTGAATTTCCTCTGATAGAAATTTTGTGGTAATATTGAAGGTTTAAATTGGAAGGTAGATCTGTATGTTTGTCACTTAACCCTGCCTTCTATCCATAAAACAAGCATAAAAAACTGTTTAAAATTATCTGTAATACTATTGAAAAGTCCCCTTTAAAGTTAGAATCTTTGGTATCAAAGTAGTGGGAAAATTTTCATTTGCTAATAGCTGTTGGAGAATTTAATATGTTTTAATTTATTTTTGTCAATATTACATAATGAAGGGTATTGTTTTGTACTTGAAAGTAATTAAATAGTATGCATGCTAAATGATTTTTCATATTTAAGCAATAAGGAGGTAATTTGATTTATAATATTCCATTAAAAAAACACACACACACACACACAGAAAATCTATAAGCAAGCAATTAAACTTTTTTTTTAATATTTTTAAAATTACTGTTACCACATGCTGACAGTACTTTTTTACATTATTTACGTAACCATTATAGAAGGATTAATCAGTATTAGTTATATACTGAAAAATTATTTGGGTAGTACTTTTATTTATTTTGTTGTTAAAATAAAGCAAATGCAAAGTGAAATTGAGTGAATTGAATTGGTGAGTGTTGGATTAGTTATGTGAAAATAAATTTTTTAAAGTTGAAAATTAGTGCTATATCAATTTGTAAAATCATATTAGAAATGAGATAATTTACAATTCAGTACATGTCTACAAATTCATGGAGACTTCTAAATTTGAAATATTTTATCATTTATTAATATTAACCTTTTTTCAGAAAAAATTTAAAATCTATATTTTTATAATTTTTTTTAAAAAAATTATAAAAATATAACCAATGATTGGGAAAAACAATTTATTAGCAGGAATTTTTTTTAAAAAAAGTTTCATTAAGGTAAAAATTAGACTATTATTACAATTCATCATTTATGGTTTATGCCATTTTTTTTTTTTTTTTCCCAAAAAATATTTTATTCTCAATGTTTTCCAAAAATTTTTATAAATAGTAAATTTTAATTTTTTTTATGCTTTTTATTTTAGTTTGCTACTGGATCTTATGATCAAATGTTAAAGATATGGTCTGCAGGTAAAATTCATTTAATTTATTTCTATGCATATAAATAGTTTGTGCTTTCCTATGCGGTGATTTTTTTTATTTAAATGTTTTCATTTCTGTACTATCGTTCATTATCTTCAGCTACAAGTGTCCAGTAGTTGAATTGTTATTTTATGGTGTTATTTTACGATTAATTTGGCAAAACTAGTAGATTAAATTGTCATGTAGTTTTATATATATTGTAAATATCTTATTAAAAAATGATGCTCTGCATATAAATTTAGTTGTATTTAGTCAATTTAATCTTTGATGCTCTTGATTAAAAAAAAAAAAATGGTACTTGCGTATTAACGGTACCTTGGCGACAGTTGCGCCAGTAAAGAGCACACGCGCCAACCGCAGCTACAGATTTGGTGCCAATCTACACTTAAAATTTTTGTTCCAAATTATAAAATATATATGAAACACTTCATTTAAAATCAAAACGCTTTCAAAATATTTTTATTCCAAATAATAAAGATTGGCGACACTTAAAAACCGCCAAGGTACCGTTAATACGTAAGTACCAAAAAAAATATATAAATATAAAATTTTTCTATTTTTATTAATAAATATATTTTTCTGTTTTCTATATAAATATATTAATTTCGATATTTTATGACTTAATATTCATTAATTTTTTTTGCTCATTATTCATAAAGTTTTCTGTTTTTAAATAAAGATAATGAAACTGAGAATGCTGGAGGAGATGAGGATAAGAAAAGGTTTAAAGCAGATAATCTCAAAACAAAAATAAAGGTAATGCTCATTTTTCATTGTCATAAAATAAGTAGGATGTTATGAAAGTATCCTGTGTTGTATAAAAATTGTAAATAAATTTAAAACTCTTATACAATATTACTGTAGAACCCACTACAACAGTTATGCTTATGTTAAAGCTAACTGTAGTATATTGAATGTGAAAATGAAAAATAAAAAGCAACTATTGAGTTAATATTGTAGCACAAATAAAATATTTCTGGATATTGCAGTTAAAAATGGGGTATTTATGGTTTTGCAACTAGATTTCATTTTCAGTTCCTTCTCCTCTTAAAAATGATAAACTGCAGTAATTGTATTCTTTTCATCATCTTTTCTTACAGCTTTATTGAAAATACAATTGGTAGCTTTTTTTAAATATAAATAATTAATTTGAATTCCAAATACCTTATATATCTGCAGTACACAAATTTTACAAAATTGCACATGGATAGTTTAATTATAACTGTTGAATATGGGACTGTTTTAGTAAAGTTTCATTACTGCATTGAAATTATGCCTATAACTTTTCTAATGGGATAAAAGCAGATTATAAAATATACACTAATAAATAGTTGTTTTGCAGTAATTTAATTAAAAAAAATATAGATAAAGATAAGTCAACATAAATTTTTGATATTTATATTTATGTAGCCCAACCACATGTCATAGAACTAAATACATTAGTGTATTTTTTTATTCTGTTTAATTAATTGCTAAATACATAGGATTAAAATGCATTTCTGTACATATCTATTTAAAAAGTTTTTTTTTTTGAGAACATTCTTCTATAATCCGACTGTGGATAACATGAAAAGGTAAACATTCGGTTTAATGCCGGAAATAGACAAATCAATTACTTGTTCAGAGGTGTCAGATATATGCAGTGCTGCTTTGAAAGAAAAATTATAATAGTTAGTGTGGAATTTATTTTTTTAAATGTGTAATCTGACATTTTCATTATTAAAAGTTGAAATTATTTTTATTGCAATACTTCCTAAATGTCATTTCACCCCTATGATGCCAGCTTTTTTAAATCTGTTCGACTTGACGGCTTTCCAATTTTCCACTTAATCAGTGATTGAAATATGTTTATGTTATTTTGAACTATGTTATAGGGGAATCATTGTATGTACTTAAATTATAGCACTATATTACTTATCAGTACATACTAAAATTACAACACTATATACAATATAACTATTATTTGCTTTTGAAATATAATGTATGTATTACATGTTTGAATAAAATAATTAATAAATATATTTTATATAAAATTTCTAGTTTTGTTTTATGATTTCCTATCCTCATAATAAATTTTGTTATTGCACTTTTATTAATATTTTTATAGTTTCATAATAATAATAATTTCTTATAATTACATTTTATATGTTGAAAGAAACTTTTTATAATGTTGTAAAAAAAATTTTATTTTATAAATACCTACATTTTTTTTCCATTTTTAGACACCTTTAAGGACACTTAGTGGCCATACTGATGGAATAAGTGGTGTGCAATGGATAGATACTTCTGAAGTAGCTACGTGTGGTTTAGATTGCACTTTAAGAATATGGGATGTGGAATTAGGAGGTCTTAAACATCAATTGGTATTTATTTATTATTTTTTTTAAAACTTTCTTTATCCTAATGTAAAATATATATTTGTAATATATACCTATTAACTATATCTGGAAGAATAAAAATCGATGACTTTCTTCTTTTAATCATTGAAAATCTGTAAATGTGTAATTACTTTGGAGAAATAATTTTATGCATTATAAAGGGAATTTTTCTTATGGGAGAAAAAAAAAAGCTCTTGTTGAAAAATGTTTCTATGGTAAGGGCTAAAAAAAGTGTTAGTTATCACTACATTTGATAATGGATGTTTTTTATTGATCTGAGAATTTAGTGTAAAACTGTTTTTAATATGTAAAAAAATAAAACCTTTTCTCCTGATATTAACATTAAATCTTATTTCTTGTAAGAAATTTTATTCTTCAGGTATGCACAAAAACTAATAATTTGATAGGGAAATAGAATCACTTAAAAAAAAACTATTAACTAAATCCTTTAACCTTAAGTGTAATAAATATTTAAAACATATTTTATGTAATTTATACACCCACAATTTTAAAATATTTTATTTCTAAATATATTGTATTTTGTATAATAAACATTGTATGTTTAAATGATCCTATTAGAAGAATTATGTTAATACAAAGCTGCATCCATAAATAAACATACTAATTTATGTAATGCATAGTATGTTTTTTTTTTTATAATTTGAAAAGAAATTATTAAAAACTGATATTTTTAAGTGTGATGTAATTTTCATATAGTTGTTTCATGAAGAAGTAAAAAAACTTTAATGACAAATTGTTATTTAAATGAAATTTTATTTCAAAATTTTTTTTAAGTGTTTTGTTTTGGGAAAAAAACAATGATTAATGTATTTTATAATTTACTTATTCTAGAATGGTTCTAAAGCATTTTTAAGCATTTCTTATTCTCCCATAACAAAACTTATTGTTTCTGGATCATCAGACAGGCATGTCAGGTTGTGGGATCCTAGAGTTAAAGGTACTAGATATTTCTTTTATTTATTTTAACTGGTCATTTTTCTTTATTTGGCATTTACCTATATAATATTACCATTTCAGATGGTTCACTGGTGAAATCTGTTTATTCATCACATGATCTATGGATCACATCAGTAGCTTGGTCACCAGTAGATGAATATCAATTTGTATCAGGATCAATGGATTTTATGGTGAAATTGTGGGATACCAGAAGGTATAAGTTTTATTTTACCTCCATTGAAACATATTATTTAATAGAGAAAGTTCATTTAATTAGCATTTATTCTCATAAGGGGTTAAAAATAATTACTGGTTTTCCAAAGCATTTTCATTCCAAACAATATTTTAATTTTTCCATACTGCCATTTTAATTGTAAGAAGTATCCCAGTTGTCTTTTTTATGAATATTTATTTATAATAATTATTATTATAAATAAATGCTATATTTGAGTTTTTTTGGGGGAAAAGAGGGATAAATATTGAAATGTTATTTTAACAGAAATTAACTTCTAAATCAGGGTGACTATAGAAACTGTAAAAAAAATTTCCCAGGCTAAGCTTGCATCATTTTCCTGACTTATGGCTACTAATTACATTCTTGGTTTTCCCCCTACTCAGAATCACTGTATGTGTACAATATACATTATTAAAAACACTTTTAACCAGTTATTTATTATGAAATTTAATTTAAAAAAAAATAGAATGAACATCTTTAAAAAAAAAATCTATTCAAACAGTTAATCTCCAATTTTTTTATTACAAGATAACCACTCTTAATAACATGAATACAGATCAATTATTTAGTTTCAACTATTTATTAAGAGAGATTTACATGATTTATAACATTTATCTTCTTTTTTTTTTAAGAACTTGCAAAACTAAATAGCAAAAGGTCACAAAATGGTGAACGGCAATTCTCCATAAATGTGTTTTTTTAAGTCGACCCTTTACCATTGAATTTTGCTTTTTCTGTATATGTGTAGTAGAATGTGGAAGCCCAATTTAAGAGCAGAATTAGTAATTAAACACTCAAATAACGAATTAAAGTATGCATTCAATGCATATACTAAAAGATACTTGATTAAATAATTTAGGCTTAATACATTTAAATTATATATAAATAATAATTCATTATTTTTAGTGATTAAATACACAAATATCAAATACCAATCAATGCAGATGCTAAATGATTGTGAAATTAGGTTTAAGGAATGAAATTAAACTTAACTCATAAATAATTTATAAAATATTTACAGTTCAAGTTTATTAAATGTTCAAGTACTTACTTTTCGAAATTGGCTTAAACAATTAAGCAAAGCATGAGTACGAAATAATAGAATGGATACAAGCAGTGTACAAGTAAAAGCAAATACATGCAATAGTCAAAAGAAATATTTAAAAATGAGATAAATCATTAACTGGACAGCCTGTCAAAAAAAAAAACAGGATTTAAGGTTGCTGCAAAATGAGTAACCATCCCAGTTTCCAAGCATGCTTGGTTACAAAATCACTGATAGCACACATACTTGACACGAAATGCTATCATCAGTAATTTTTAGATATTGTTATTAAATAAAAACAAAATTGGATAATTGGATAGATAAAATTTTCTGATTTCTCTGTTTTGTTACTACCCTATAAATATATTAAATTGCTAACTGTTTTTATATTTCCAAATTTCTGTTAATTATTTATTTTATACAGTTCATTTGATAAACAATGCTTTATTTATGTGCTTATATAAAAAATAATATGTAATTACTATAAGTTATATAGAGTGGGTGTATTTAATTTTGAATTGAAAATTAAATTAAATTTTTTTTTATTTAGTTGTAAAACTCCACTGTTTGACATATCTGGCCATGAAGACAAAGTATTTGCAGTTGATTGGTCCTTAAAAGATTACATTATCAGTGGAGGTGCAGATAATCATATCAAGCTATATAAATTTCAGGTTTGTTGATGTTTATTAATTGTATATTTCCTATTTAAAATATAATTGATGGGTTCTTTATATTAATAACATTGACCTATTACTGATGTTTTAATTTTAAAATTTAATTTACTAAAACTTTCAATTTAATTCCAGGAGAAATCACAATCTGAAGGAATGGAAAGTTAGTCCATGGATAAGTTATAATAAAGCATGTAAATAATAAAAGTCTTTTTTTTTTTTTTGTATGCAATTGAAAGAGGATTCTTTTCATAGATAAAAAAATGTGGTGTAAAATAAAAGAATTATGCAAAATATCCAATAAGTGATATTTTGCATTATGTTTGATGCTGCACGACAGCAAAACAATAAAAATTTGTCTTTTATCATGATTGATAGTAACTGAAAAAAAAATTAAATGTTAAAATCTTTCTGGGGGATGATTGCCACTAAACTTTACTAAAACTGTTCGTACAACAAATTTAGGCCACCACCCCCCCCCCCCCATTTTTTCAGAAAAATTGCAATACAAAATTTGAACGGTCAACTAAATATACTAATGCCTATAAATATCATACAAACTTTTATTTCAGATATGGTTAAAAAGAAAGTATCAAATTTTCAGAGCACAATCATTCCTGGATCTTTAAAACAAACTAAAAATATTTTAAGCAATGAAAAGTAATACTAATTTTCATTTAAAAACATTAAGAGATGACTTGAAGATTTAATAAATTCAATTGTAATATTTATCTTTATAAAAAGTTATTGTTCATTAAAATTTTTTTTTTAATTATGATAAATATTTAGTAACTTCTCTCATAATAATGTAGAAATCGTGATGTTCCTAAAACTCTGGAATGATAAATTGATTGGATTATTAATTCTGTATAAAAGGGATTTAAACTTAAATAAATTCTTCCAAGCTCCATAGTTCTTACTGATTTGCAGTATATAAAAATAACTTCTTTATAAGTAAAATAAAAAAGAGCAAGAAATAAACTAATAAGAAGACTTTAAAACTAAATATCTGATTATACAGTATTAATGAATGATTATGCATTTATTTTTTTTTAAACTTGCACAAGCTAAAGAAATATGATTGGGAATTCAGGCAAGTATTATTTTGTATGCAAGTTTTATTCAGTTAAAAAGCTGCAAATAAATGAATTGAATGCTACATTTATAAGATTATAAAGCTCTTTTTTCAATGAAATTTCCCAGCTTCCAACCATATTTTGTAAATTTGTCTTTGTAGGTGAATTTAGTAATGAGATTTTTCCTTAAGTAAAAAAAAAAAAATTTATATATTTACAAATAAATAATTTATTAATTACACATCCATTTCTTCCTCCTCTTCTGTATCACTTGCAATATCAGTTTTCCAACCTTCCTCCTCCTCCTCTTCTTCTAGTACCTGAGGAAATTTTGCTTCTATTTCTTCTAAAAGTTCATGTATATGTGATATATAGTCCAAATCATCCATTCCCAGCTTGTCACTCACCTAACAACAAAAACAATGCATTAAGAAATCAAATAGATTTTGAGATGAGACAAATTTAAAACAAAGCTATTCACCTCTTTAGCTTTTTTCAAATAAAAATGTGCATTTAATTTGTATTCATCTCCCTGACAGTAATTCATCCACCCAAGAAGGTACCACACTTCTATTACTTCATCATCTTCTTCAATGAGGCCATTCAGTACATTTGTAGCTTCCTTAAATTAAAAAGAACATATTAAAGTTTAAAATAGTTACAGAAATTAAAAAAAAAAAATCATATAAAAGCAAAGTATGTTAAAAACTTACATCATACATTTCAAGCTCTATTAGTAACTTGGAAAGTTGTATTCTGCTTTCATAAGAAGGAATAAGGTTCTAAAATGAATACAAGTGAAAAATGAAAATGCTTTTTTTTATATATATAATAAAAACAAATTTTTAAAAAAATTATAGAAACCTCAATATCTTTAGATGCGTCCTCTGTTTCACCATCTCTTAAAGATTCATGATGAGGAAGCCATAGTGCTAAACTTTTTTTAACTGCTTCTTTTGCCTCCTATAAGATAAAACAAATTGGAATTCATTTCATAATATGAATGAAATAGGATCTCATTATCCAAGAAAGTTAATTTGATGCTATTACACTGAAAATATAGTTCACAAAATCTATGGCATAAATATATATTAGATGCAATGAACTATAAAAATAATGTTAACAATGTTTTCATATCTCATATTTATTTAAACCAATATTATTTGACAACAGTAGCTAATAGGAGTCCATATAATTTTTATAACTATTAAATTCATCTTGCGAGTCAAAGTTAATAAAAAATTTTAAGTTATCATTCCTAAAAAAATAAATAAATGTGTCATATAAATTGTAATACTCTGAAGCTAAGCAATAAAGGTGTTTGACAAAAATTGTAGTCGAGATGGTGTAAATCAAGGTGCAACTTCATACAATTGGGGTCCAGGATTTACAAACTTCTTAAGAGTGTTGATAATATAAAGAACTGCATTTTAATTTATTTAAATAGAAAACAGGAAATTTCTCTTACAAAATTGTAAAAGAAATTTTCCTTTATCCTCTTAGGAGAAAATAAACCTGAAAACTAACTATGAATTAAAATTTCTTTTAAATGATTATGCTTCAATTGAATCCCTAGGTGGTTTCTAGAATGAATGTTTTGATCAGAAAAACAGCATTAAATAAGGATATTAATGCACTTAAATAAATGATATAAAGTTTCTAAGATTAAAAATTTAATACTAATATACTATAATGTTTTTAAATTAGACATTATGCATATATAATTTCAATTTATCCCAGATGTTTAATCTTAAATTAATAGAAAAATCAGGCCACAATTACTCAACAAATTGTTTGTCATTGATTACTAATTTCAATCCATCTTGCAATATATTTACAATTAAAAATATTGAACTATTTTTAATTGTAGATCAGCATAACTTTCAGATAAAAATCAAGTTAGGTATGATATTGAAATGAGTATAATATTGAGGAAATAAAAAATAAAAAAACTTAAAATATATTTCTAGGATCTGACAACTAATATGTATAAACTATGTTGTGAATGTTGAAAAATCTATTAGCTACTTTATAAATTGACAAAACCTTTAAATTTCACAATTTTGTAAGGGAACAAAACTCTGAAAAAAATTAAGAATCTAGTAAGGCTGTCTGAAGAATCCTTTTTAAAATTATAAATGCCATGAAACTAAATTGAACATGGGATATGTACAATTCAGAAAAATAAGCAATGGGAAATATTATATATTTTGTCTTCCATTAAGTTGTACTTATCTATCACAACCATACCATCGAGTGTTTCTTTCAATGATGTTTATATGAAGAGTTATAGGAAAAACTGATTTTGAGAGAGTAGATTATAAAATATTTCTATAACATTCTCTATTCCTTATAAAAAAAATAAAGACATGAAATGGAAAAAAAAAAAAATAATACAAATACAGTAGAATTCTGATTGCCAGAGTTGATAAAGACCAAATTCACATTGGATAAGCAAAAAAAAACACAGATAAATTAGATTTATATAAAATGTCACTAAATAAGGAGAAAAAATATATATTTGCACACAATTTATTAATTTTTACAGTATTGTTACTGACAATCATCGTATATAGCACATATTTAGAAACTTAAATTCATTAGTCGTCAATATTATCTAATTGAATATTTTGGAAAAGTCTGTGCATTTATATCCTTCCATATATTTAAAAACATAATATAATGAGGGTATTTTATTTCATACATAATATTAACATATTTTTTATCCATGGCAATGGTCTTGTAGTGGGTTGGTAATATCACTACTCTAATTAAATCTAAAAGACAATTTCATAAAATTTAAAATAATGCATTCCAGTTTTAATTATAAAATTAATAATTTGGTTTTAGCACATTTCTTTCCTAGTAGACCCATTCTGAATCTGATGATCAGAAGTTTGTGAAATTTTTTAAATGATAAGAATTTAAAAAATTTCATAAACTTCCGGTCATTTCTTTTTTGTACAGATGAACTGACATAGATAAATTTTCAGCAAAATGAATGTAAATAATAAGTTATTAAAAATTGAGTCATTTTACTCACATCAAATTGTTCTTTGACTAGATGAAAGTTCGCTAAACAATGATACGCTTCAGGGTTAGATGGATCAGATTGTATAGAATTCTCTATTGCACTAAAGCAATTCTCTTCTGAATTTTCAGCAAAACTAAAATTAAAATGATTTAAAATTTAAACTATTACACAATTGAAGTTAAAGAAATTTTACAATTTTATAAAAAATCTGTTTTTAGCAATGTGCAATTAATTTCATCTCAGTATTTTAATTTTAATAAAAGGCAATCATTATAAAAACTACTTAAAGACAATAAAAATTTAACTTTTTATTTGGAACCACGCCCATACATCACAAAATTTTTAAATCGAAACATATAAGCAAGCAACAGAAAATATTTACTTTTAAGATGTTAAAAATTACATCTATTAAAAAAAAATACAAGAGAATGCATAAACCAAATTTCACTTTAATTAATATTATCTTATGGTTCTTTAAAATAAATTTAATAGATTAAAAAAAAATCTATACCAGCAGTCTGTCATGTAAATTTCAGCTACAGAACAATATGCTTCAGAAAGACTTCTCACCAAAGTTTTTCTACCTTGGTCCTAAAAATTGAAAAAATTTATACAGTTATTTGTATTTTTATTAATTTGAATTCATTTATGTTTAATTAATTTGAATTTATTGATGGGGTCAGCATTAATTTGCTATAGTAGTATGTTGGCACAAAGTTCCTTAAGTCATTTTTTAATATGTGAATCCTAGGAAACCTTTTTGGCACAAATTTTTTTCCTGTCGTAATCCTCTGTGAAATTTTCAAGTCAGTGTCCTTATCAATGTTGTTAGTTTCAGATATAATTCTAACACTCAGCAGTCAGTATGCTCCACCAATCTGTTCAATTTTTTTTCACATTGAAAATGCCTCAATTCATTGCATTCCACTTCTTTTACAAGCTTAAGCAAATTTTTTGTGCCAATCAAGCATTCAAGTACAGGATATACAGTCTTCTTCACAAGCCCAAGTAAGCATTTGTAAACACGCTGTTAAGTCTTTTGCTCAATTTCACCAAAAATTTCAAATTTACATATAGTTTAATTTTAGAACTCAACATTTTAATAGCAAGCAAGGCAAAATGCAAGCATATCCAAGAATAGCAAAATTCTGTGAATCTGTTAGTGAAGAGATTTCCCCTATACGCTTAGACATATCCAAAGTCATCATCCCAGGGGCTATCATTTGACTCTTATTGTGTTCAAAAGGAGTTACAAAGCCTAGTTACTTTATAGACAGACCTTGAAAAAAATATTGCCAATGAGTTATACTTATAATTTTTTGCCTATAGCTTATATGAGGGAATTATCTTCTAGTTCAATATTTCAATTATGGATATAAAACAAGGATTTTATTTATTCATGATATGTCAATGAAAACAAATGAAAAGTGAATCATTGCAAATCATATGGTAATGTGGATTATAGGTAAAAAATTATGGTATTACCTGATGTAAATTTAAAAGACATATGAAAGAAATTAATTAACTAATATACTATATGTATAACATTCTTCTAATTCTATATTAAAAATTTTTTTACTATTTTTACCTCTGATGGGTTGATATTTTCTGCATTTTCTAACTCTTTTTGGAGAACTTGAATACCTTTATTATAAAAAGATAACGACTCTTCTCCATCAGTAAGTTGTCCCATAGAAAAATATTTTGAAAAACCAATATCAGGTGAAACACTGATGCAATGTTTTAAAAGCTGATAATGAATCAAGCACTAATAAGAAAACATATACCTTTATAAATCAATGTATGTAAATATATAAAATCATGTACATGATCTATGTGATTCTAAAAAATTTTTTGAAGTCATGCATCAAGAAACCATTAATATTGTGACTATTATAAACATCCCAAATTAATATTTAAGTAATTAACAAATTCATTACTAAGAATAAATATATAGTAAATACCACCTTTTTTATACATGTTGAAAAAATAAACATAATTATATAAAAGGCAAGAAAACTTACTAAAATTATAAAATACTACATGAAAGTTCAAGAGTAAATTTTAAATCATGTAACATTAGGAATATCTTTAATTAAATACCAAAATTGTTTTGAACATAATTAATAAATTAATATTTTGTTAATGCTAATCACTAATATGCATTACAAAAAGCTTTTCACTGATTTGAAAGGATACATCTTGAGCTTCGTCATAATTACATAGTTCAATATATATTCCAGAAAGCATTTCAGCAGCTTTTGTATGATTTTGTTCAAACTTCAAAACATCCTTTAACTTTGGAATTGCTTCTTCATATGAAAAGCTATCAATAGCTGCTTCAGCCTTTTAAAAATACAGAAAAATAAATAACATTTTGCACATCATAAAATATTATACTTTACTAAAATAGTTTTGAAATTTTTAATCTGAGTCTCATTTCATAAAAGAATACTTAAATTTCTCTCCTTTCAAATTAAGTTTCCTTCCAAATAGTTTATTAATTAATTTCAATATTTAAATTAGATTTTGTTCTGAACTAAGTAATTATTACATGAATTTTTATTAAAAGTCATACAAAATATCAGACCTAACATTAGATTAATAATATATGCAACCAATCAGTATATAACTGAAATAAAAAAATTTTTCCCTAATAAAAAAATCCATTCAAATATAAAAATGTGCAAATGAACACGATTTAAAATAAAAAATATGCTCTGATATCAATATTAAAACATTAAGAAATATTTAACATTTTAATTTAAAGCTTCCAAAAGTTATTTTAACAGATAGATATAAAAGCATTGAATATTAAGAATTTTTTTAATTCGTGGACAGCAAATAACAAAAATTCTAACAAGCTCCTTAACTTTTATTTTAATAAATTATCAAAAATAATAACAAAATGTTCTTTTTAATGATTTGTGTTTTTTCTAGAGCTTTTTGTGACATTTTTAAGTCATAAATGCTTCAATTTTACATTAAAAGAAAAAATATTTTATTTCTCCTTTGAATTGTTGAAGACATTAAGTAGCTTAAATACATCTTTCCTGAATTTTTTTTTCTTTCTAATATTTAATTTGTGTATAGGACAGTTTATTATTTATTTTTAAGAGGAACACCATACTCTAAAACATTTTGAGTCCTTAGGATTTTACTTTAAAATCACAGTCTTTACTGCATAATAAAACAAGGTACTTACGTATTAACGGTACTTTGGCGACAGTTGCGCTAATAAAGAGCACGCGCGCCAACCGGTTTTGAATCGCGACGTTAGATTGGCGACACTTAAAAACCGCCAAGTTTGTCGCCAAGGTACCGTTAATACGTAAGTACCTAAAACAATATAATAAATAAATAATAAGCATTCTTAGAATATAGATGGTAGACTTATAATAAAATACTTTACAATTTTTTAATAAAAAAGCTAAATTACTTCTTCAATTAAAGTATCCAAATTGGGAGCAGGTTTAGCATCAAAAATCCCTGAACTTCCTTCGTTTGAAGCTGTAAATAATAAAAATAATAAAACTATATTTATGGCTAATTACAATGATTAAAAATAAATGTTTTAAACACATATCAAAGTAAAATTTAAGTAGTATAATCACACCTTTTTTTTAAATTTTACATTTAACCATTGATTAAAATAATTTATTAACTACGTAAATATTTTTAATTAAAAAAAATAATACATTTTTTTATTTAATAAAACATATATAATAGCATCAATATCACAACTAATTTCTGATGAACACTATAAGAAAATTTAAGGAAGTTTGTAAATAACTCTCTTGCATTAAATATCTTACACACTTTAAATCAACTTGATCATTGTACTAATCTTATTTTTGGAATGGTGAGCAATGACTGGCCACTGTAGTTAGACTAATGTAATTGTTTTCAATTACCACATCATTCATTACAATTGCTTATGCACCTTTGATTTCAACTCATATTCACACAAACAATGATTTGAAAATGTTCAAAATGTGCATTAAAATTTTAATGTGAATGCTATTTTTAAGTTTATTTATAAGTTTTGTTATTTGTAATTATTTCTAAAATTGTTACACTATCCTATTGCTTTCAGGATATATCTTATATATATATATGTGTGTGTGTGTGTATTATGTATTACAAGTATTTTTTAAATCCATAATTTGTAATTCCTAGCCATTAAACATGTTTGTATATAATGATATAGTATAAAATGATA
>BPLQ01012348.1:332902-351835 GCA_021605075.1 Caerostris darwini
AAAAAAAAAAAAAAAAAAAGCTACTTTAAAAAAGAAAAATGAAAGGATTTATTAATCTGGTGTAAGAGATACTTATACAAAAATAGATAAGTTTCGTGCACATTTGGAAGGAGATCATGGGATTTCTCAAGTTGCGCTACATTGGAAAACATAATTCTCAAGATGATAAAGATCTTATCCATTTATGTAAAATTTTTAAGCTGTCCTATTGCTATTATGCCAAATTATATCACTATTATACAAAAATTTATTGCTACTACAGTAAATTTTATTGTTTTAGAGCCAAATTGTATCATTATTATGTAAAAGTTTATTAGATCGCAATTACATCAAATTTTAACACTTCAACTGTAGTATTATGCCAAAATTTATTGTTAAATCCTCAAAATGTATTCATGTTATGTCAAAATTTTGTATGTTATTTATGATGCCAAAATCGAATGATTAAAAAATAATATTTAAAAAGAAAAAAGCAGAAATATTTACATTTCATTTAAGAATATCCTTTTTTAGAGGTGGAAATTGTCTCTTTATCGCCCGGAAGTCATTAAAAATCCTTGTAATGTCAAATTTGTGCTGCTGACACCACATGTACTCAGTGAAATAATTGCCAAATATTTCAGCATATTAGTGAATAGTTTTTGTGATTTATCAATAAATTTTCACATAATGATAAAATTTGGCATTAAGGCTATATAATTTGGTGGAATAACAATTAGCAATAGGGCAGAGTAAAAAGTTTAAAAACAAATCGAAATAATAAAATATTCACAAAAAAATTCTAGTGAACAGTTTGAAACCATGGTTTGGGCAAAATTGAGTTGAAGAATTATAGTAGAAACAGAAACTTAAAAATCAAAGGATTGTAAACACATCTGATGAAAGCAATTTCCCTCAACCACACACATTGATGCATTTGTTAATTTGTAGAATATTATATCAAACACCAATAGAAATATGGTCACAATAGTGTTAATTGCAATAATTGCATTATTACTTAGATATATAACTTGCATACATTATATTTTAAAAACTTCTGAATTTATTGAAAAATATATTTTTAAACTGGGGTTATAAATTAGGGAAATTTCATGTATTTAAATATATATATCAAAGTTTTATTAACAGCAATAATAGCACAATAAAAAGTAATAAACAATTCAAGTTTTTTGAAAATTTTTCACACTCATCTAATTTCAATAAGCATTCCCATTCCTACTCATAAGAATACAAAATCATTTACAACTATTGGTACCTATTAATGTACATTTCTACAAATAAATTATGAATTTTTAGTGATATTATGGAAAAATTTTGTTTTTTTCATCAAATCAAGGTCAAATTTAACATTTTGTGTGAACTATGGTTGTTAAATAGAAATTCACTTATTGTTCACACAAAATTACAAGGAACTTTGGAAATTAAAATTGTGAAAGATAATAAAACAAATGGACTAACTATACTAAAATTATATACATATATATACTAAGTAACATGTATCTATCTATCTATATATATATATATTAAATAACATGTATCTCTCTCTATATAAATATATTTATTATCATTTAACTATGATGATAGGCTTAATACCATGCTCATTCAACACCGTTTTGAATCAAAATTTCTAACAGTTATCTAAAAAAAAAAACACCAGAAAAAGATTTAGCATTTTTAAAATTTCTTCAGATAAAAAAACTTACAAACGAAATTTATGAATAAGTTTATTATTTTTTTTTTTAATAAACATTATCTCAAACTTCAACAATGTATAAACTGCCAAAAAATGAATGAATAGCAAAATTGTATTTTATAAACCTGCATTTATATGCAAAATTAGACACAATATATATTGACGATTTCATAAGTACAGAAAGAAAAAAAGGTGCCATACAATAGAAAAAAAAAAAAAAAATTATTCAAAGCATTCTTTGAAGAAGATATCTATAATAAACAACTTAAAATAATCATTACGGAAAAAATTCAGAATTTTTTTTTAGTGTTCTAATGTTTTAAAATAGTGTTTCTGATTTCTCAAAATTTAATTAGTTTTCGGAAGATTATTTGCAAAAAAATTAAGTTAGATAGTTCATATTAGTTAAACAGCCTTATATTCACACAATTGTCAGTATATACGCACAACCTATATTTATAAGTTATGATTTTTTAATTATTTTATATTAGAATTGTTTAAATGTAACACATCCTATTAACAATAATTTTTTTAAGTTTATTGATACATATAACTAAAATCTGTCAACTTATAATCAATATAAATATTTAACAATATTAAGAGAACTCAACCAGAATAAAAAAAAATATACAGAATAAAGAATTTTTGTAATTGATTGACATATAATATCCACGTGGTTTCGTTGAATGGGTGATCAATGATGTAATTATATTTTGTTACATAGATTAATTTATCTTAGTTATAAAAATAGAAATGGATACGTTACTTCTTTGCTTCTGTTTTTTCTTAGATTTTCCCATCCTTTATTAATTATCCAAGATAATATTGAATTTTCCGAAAGCAGATGATTAAATATCAAAACAATAACACATGTGAATGACTGGTTAATTCAGTTCAGTTCAACTTAATTCATTCATATTTTTTTATTATTTATTTTTTCAATAAAATTACATAGCAATCTAAATCAACAACAATCTGAAATTAATCATGATAAGCACAAAAATATACTATAACAGACATGTATATTTATGCTTGATTAATGTTTTGAATTCAAATTTTTACCGTAGCCTTGATAATAAATGTTTCCCTAAATAAATTCAAATTGAAATACAGGATTTTCAACAAAAAATCAGGTTATTTAAATTTTATTTTATTTTGTATATACATCTGTATTTTTGACAATTTTTTATTAATGGTAACAAATTATTAATTTTTTTTTTATTTCATACATCACGTTGTTACTTCTTATCTTACTTCAAATGTCAACAAAACAATAAGTGGCCCTAGTTAATGATCAAAATAGCACTCTTTAAGTTTTGTTTTCATTTGCATTGGTGAAATTTCTTATTTGAATGTGCTGTCATACTTTAATTTACAATGTTTATAGTTTTATTGACTCTTTTACCACTTTTTATTCCTAGTGTTTCAGCTGTTAGTATAAATTTAATAAAATTTGAAAATTGCTTAATTAACAACTTTATATCCTAACAAAAATTTAAAATTTTTTTATAGCAAGAAGATTGTCCCATTAATTATGGATGTAACAATACTAACATACCAAATAGCGAAGTGGAAATTTATTGTGGGAAACATGATACAAATATGACAGGACGATGCTGTATTTTTAAAAATACAATTATTGGGTAAATTTTTTTAAATCATTCCTAATAATCTAATATGATATTTTATTTAAATATTATGATGATGAAGAGAGATTAATTATCAAACTTTTTGTGTGTAATTTTTTTTAATAGACATTAAATTTTTGTTCACTAAACGTAATAATATAAATATGAAAGTAATCGACTTTTCTATTAATTTAAATATGTGAAATTAAATGTAATGTAATCATTGATTAATTGTTAACAATATATTAATATTAATTTATTATTTAATAATTTTTATTTATTTTATGCAGGCTTGATCTGAGGTATTGTGATGTAAAGATATTAAACATTTCTCAGCCTGCTTTCTCGCAGATAGAAATTTTGTAAGTATGGCAAATTAACTATTCTATATATAATAAAAAAAATCAAAATTATTTCTTTAATCATATTTAAAAAATTATTAATTATTTCCTAATTAATAATAAAAAATTATAATATAATGAGTAGCATTGTTGTATGCAATTTTTGTTTAATCCTTGGCTTATTTTTCCTGGAACTATGCTAATGGAAAAGAGTACCCAATTTTTTAAAAAAATACTGACAATTTTTTTTTTATTTACAGTTTGCATAATGCTTTATAAATTTTATTTGTTTTACTTGTAATGTATAGTTTTCAGGGAGAGCAATTAAAATGCCATTTTATATATATATATATATACATGAAAGAAATTTGGTTTCCATAATACCTCCCATTATTGTGTTGTATTATATTATGGCATGAATACTTAACATCTAAATTGAATAATTGTTTATTTTTTAATCTAGATGCGTTTTAATTTCATCTTAAATAAAATAAAATGTGTAAATATCAGCAAGTATAATGAATATATATTATCAGCAAAACTATTATATCAGCTTTAATGAAATATTTGTAACAAGATTTCAAATTATTGTTTGCTAATTTTCAGAGATTTACGCGATAATGAATATGAAAAAGTAACCACGCACGAGTTTATCAATCTACTAAAATTAAATTTCCTGTAAGTATCAAATTTTATTTTCTTCTTAATTTATATTTTTTAAATAATTGTGTGCTTTTAAAAAATGTTTGACAATTATTAGATTCATGATTGAAATAAAAATTGCAGATATTTACCTCAACATATACCTTGTCCAGGAGGTCATTTTTCTTGGAACATTACTAATAAAGATCATAATATGACTTCTTGTATAGAACAGTTAAATCCTTGCCTTAGTTTGAACAGTAAGATATGCAAAATTATTTCATAAAATGCATAACATTTAACTTTGATTTTCTTTTAAATATTTATTTTTTATTTTATACAGATTATAATTGAAATTTAATGATTTTCTTATCAATTAGTGCATTAATTATTTCAAATATTCATATAATTTAATTTATTATTTAAATCAGTTTGATTTTTTTTCAATGATTGTTTAAAATTATAAAAATCATTGATGTTCAATTAATTAGAAATAGATGAATTACTTTCTCGATGTTTTCTTCTCAATGTTAAAGTATAAATAAACCTATTAGAAATTATTAATTTAGTCCATATGTTAATTTATCCTTTATTATTAATTGTTTTCTTATATTTGAACAAAAATTTAAAAATGCTTACTACCAATATTTTTAATTAAAAGAAATTTGATCAATCACAGTATATGAATCATTTTGAATTCTAACACATCACAATAAGTCTCTGGTCTATGTAAGAAAAAAACTTTTCTTTTAGAAATTCATCTTTATTCATCAATATACTCTTCTTCAAGAGTGATACATTCATTCCAACTCTCCTGTAACTTTTCGGTGCCTTTTTTGTGGAACGATTTGTCTTTGCTCTCAAAACTGGACTCAGTTTTGGCAATCATTTCTTCATTTGAGCTGAATTTCTTTCCCTGTGGCATATTTTTGATGTCTGCAAAAAACCAATAGTCACTAGGGTTCAGATCTGGAGAGTACGGTGGGTGGGGAAGCAATTTGAAGCATAATTCATTCAATTTAACCATAATTTTCATCGACTTGCAAGTCGGGACATTGTCTTGGTAAAACAGCACTTTTTTTTCTTAATTTCTACGCTCAATTGGTCCAATAATGCCATGTAATAATCACTATTCATAGTTGTATCGTTCTAAAGATAGTTGATGAACAAAATATCATGTGTGTCCCAAATTACGGATGCCATAACTTTACCTGTCAAATTTTGAGCTTTTAGTCGTTTTGGATGACTTTTACCAGCTGCTATTCACTCAGCTGATGATCATTTTGATTCAGGTGTGTAGTAGTGGATCCATGTTTCATCCATTCACCAATGGAAGAACTGACTTAAACAGCGCTCTGAATCGTCTATGCATTGCTGTTTCCTGTCCAGTGTGAGCAAATGTGGTACTCACTTCAAAAATAACTTGAACATACTCAAATTTTCATGTAAAATTGTAAACACACTACCTTCTCATATCTTTAAGGTGTCAGCTGTCTCACACAACTTCATTTTGAGGTCTTTCAAAACTATTTTGTGGACTTTTTTTTATGATTTGAGGACGACTGCTGATTTAGGGTGACCAGAGTGTTGAGCATCATCTGTGTTTATATGACCATGTTTAAATTCAGCATACCATTCAATAATAGTTAATTTCTCTGGTGTAGAGTCTCAATAACACTTATCAAGCCACTATTTGGCTTCAACAGTATTTTCCCTTATCAAAAAATGAAATTTAATCAACATATGAAATCCTTTTTCAACCATTGTTTTGAAAATTACAAAACTGGGGTCACTAAAACCACTGTAATCTGTAAAATAATTATCAGAATGTCATGAAATTTTGACATGCATCATTTGAAAGATGCTACTATCCAGAAATCATATGGGTCTGTCAACAGTATTGCCATATATGCGTCAAACCAGAGACTTATTGAGTGATGCATTAATATATGATTTGATATTAGTTAATTAAAACAGATCTGCAAAGATAGGTACAATTTATACAGATTTTTAAAAAAAAGAATAGGTAGTTTTAATAGTAGTATTTAAGTAGGATTCTTTTTCTCTAAATTCTGATTGGTGTATAACTGAAAATCAAGATGTTTTAACTATTGTTTGTATTGAAGAAAATTGTACTTTTTATTCAAAATAATTAAAATTGTTTTTCTTATCCATACTAATATCATAGATTTTTTTAAAGCTTTTTAAAATACATTCTTATTTAAATTGAAGATCTAAAATTGTTGCATATTTGAATATTTCCTACTTCTAAATATATATTTCTTTCATTTCAAAGAAAAATTTAATGGCTTGCAATGTGTACTTATTGAAAGTATGTCCTCTTCTCTCAAAAAATAAATTTTAAAGTTTCTTATTCATTCGATTTGTCTAAATAAATAAATATCTACTTTCTGCTGCTTATAATAGAGTATGGTATATATGGCCATGAACAATAGCTTTCATACAATGCATTAACATCTTAAATTTTCAAACATATCTTTACCCAACAAAATAAAATTTTTTATTCTATTTTAGTTTCTTGTGGGGATGCCAAAAATGCAGAATGTCACCATTTAGGTCCAGGCACAGCCAAGTGTATCTGTAGTCCTGGTTATTTTGGTTATAAATGTTTAAATAATGTGAGTAGATCAAATATTTATTTTATATTTTTTTGTTCTTTAGTTATCAAGTTATTTTATATATACTTTGCTTAAAAAATAGTTATACTATGATAAAGGAAAAAACACACTTAGAACTATTTGGCATTAAATAATTCTGGAATACTTTGCCATATGATTCCATTCAATGAATTTTTTCTCATTTAATTATGCACCAGGAAAAAATTCATTAAATAGGATAACATTAAATAACAAGAGATATCATTTTTTGTTTGGATTTAAAAAAAATGTTTAATGAATAATTCTTTGTCTTTTTTATAGGGTGGATTTCCTGTCGATATATTTACTTGTTCTGTTATCGTCCCAACTATAGTTTTAAGCGTTGCTTTATGGTTTATACAAGGACGTGATGCATATAGGAAACAGTCCTAATTTTCTTATATGCCTTTATACATATCATTAGTTTTTATTTTCTTGATAGATTTGTTATAATTGCAAAATGAATGTATTTATTTTGTTAAAAACATTCCAATTTTAATTATTATAGTATAATAAAAAGTTTGTATGTAAAAACATTTTGTTTGCTAGTCATACCAATAAATATATTAATCCTGTATAAATATGATTATTTATTTAACTAGTGTGTGATTTTCCCTCTGTACAATCATATGTTAAGTAATATTATTTAAACATGTATTTGGCATTGTTACAACTACCATGAAATTACTAATTGACACTGAAATAGTATTATGTTTGAGATTTAGATAATGCATTTTGAATGAATGACCTGAGCAATATTTACAATATCAATCTCTACAATACATTTCTTGAATCATTCCATTAGAATTGACTATACTTCCTGCACTTTATTTTATACAATTTTTTCAAAACAGAACACACATAAATTTTTTAAATTCATCAATCTCAAAATATTTTAATACATTTCACAGATTTCATTTTATTATGAAACTATAATAAAGCATATCAATGAATAAAAATTTTAGTTAAGTAGCCTGCTTAATACTTGTATATTATCACTAGAAACTCTACGAAAAATTTATATTAAACAATAACCATTAACGCCTTTATTAAGATCAAACAGTTGCAAGAAAGAAAGAGCATATAAATGAATTGATAGTAATAAAAAAGTGAACAACAAAGCATTAATATTATTATTTAATAGAGAAATATAAACAATAAATAATTTTTTTTAACCAGTCAATTAGTAATATATAATGTGATGTTAATTTAAATGCAACCAAATGTTTGCTGATCAGGAGCAACAAATCTACTTACCCAAGTAGATAAATAGCAGAATTACCAACTGTCTTTACAGAGCAATGTAATAACTAATCATTTGTGCAGGGTTTTATAATTAATTTTTAAATACAGAATACCCAAATGTATTACGTATCATAGTTTATAATTTTCCTTAATGAAAAAAATTGCACCATACATATATATATTCTAATTAATAAAGAATTTTTATTGTAGTAATGAGATACAGAAATAAATACTAACAAGTATGTTTTAAAAATATCAATACTCGGGGTACTATATATTTTAATATTAGCATATTTTTTTTTTTAGAATTCATAATGCATTCAAATCAAAAAGTTAAAATACAATCTTTTATAAAATATATACATAAAAAAAATCTTGCCATTTATTAAAAAACATCTATAATAAAAAAAACATTTAAATTAATTTATTAAATGGGTATTAAATAATATAAAATCCATCACAGGGCAGCGTATTTCAAATGAGATTATATTAAATTATTTCAATGTAGCTATTCTTGTATTAAGGCTGGCAATATTGGTTTCAATCATTTCAGTATTTTTCACAAATGTTCCTTGTACCTAAAAAGAAGAAGAAAAAAAAATCAATAATTTAAATGTACATTCTTATCCTTAATAAAATGATAAATTATATAAAAACTAACTTACCTCCTTCAACATTGTTTCATTATTTTTCAATGCATTTGTTATCTGTTGTTGAGTTGTATCTAATTGAGTCAGAGCTTTACTAAATTGAAGAGCTGTAGGATTTAAATAAATTTATTTTACATTTATAAAAAAAATTATGATAATGATTATATACTTAAATTACCAATATGAGTAATATTTTTAAAAATTTATACAATGAACTATCAAATATTCTAATTAAAAGATATATAAAATTTTGAAAATACATTTGTTAAATTTTTCAGATAAGACAACAAAGAGAACACAATTTTTTTCTCATATAACATTAAAAATATAATGTATAGTTATGAAAAGCTATTCATTAGAATAAAATTAAAACTTTATTATCAATATTTAAATCAATTTATTATTCTAAATCAACACAGGATAAAAAAAATATATTTTATTAAATATTTGTTTCTTTATATATTAAAAATCTTAGTTTCTTTACATCTTAAAATTTTTATTTTATTATATCCTTTTACAAAACAAAATGACAATTGCTATGACTATTTCATTTAAAATAACCTTGTTCATGAAGTTCCTTTAAAGAAACTAGTCTTTCAACAACTTGAGGAAGGCTGGAACTCAGATCATCTACTTTTTTTGCAAGCTCATAAAGCTCCGATATTTTATTTTGCTTTTCAGCATCTTCAATTTGGTGCTTTTTTTCAGAGACTTGCTGCATACATTGATGAAGTACAGCAAATCGGCTTTCCACTTGATCCAGATAATTTGGTTCCAGCAGATTTAATTTTGAGGATAATAAATTAATAGCTGCCTATAAATCATCAATCAAATCAATATATCATAAAGCATAATTTAACATTTATTAGTTTATATATTAATGATCTATAAAATGTTTATATTTAAATAATATACAGCAGAACCTCAGTAAGTCGAACTTCAAGGGAGACACCAAATAATTCGAGTTATAAAGTTTTCGACTTATGCAGATTTTGTAAGGAAATATTCGACTTGTAGAGGTTTAGATTCTTTCTAATTTATTTTGAGTTATAAAGGTAAAATAAATAAAAATTCAAGTTACACAGGTAATAAACAGGTTTATTTGCAACTTAAAAGTTATATTATGTACTACAATAAAAAATCAAAATAATTCCGAAACAACCTTAAAATTAAAAATACTATATATTAAAAAAGTCAGTTATTATTATTTTTTGCTTTAGACAATTCGATCGTTCTCTATCAATAGCATTATCTAAGCTATAAAGAGAAGAAAATTCTTTTTCTTCCGAGTTGCTAGTTTGCTCTATGAAATTCTGTAAAACATTTAATGCTGTTATTGCCTCTTTAATAGAAATCCATGCAGCGCATGTTATATTATATATTATTATTTAGGTGGGATTTTCACTGCGATAAAAATAAATTATAATTATTAAAGTTTTAGATTACATAATATTAAAGGAGAAACAAGATGAGAAAATTCTACACTAACTATTATATATTTCTATCAACGCAGCATTGAATTGCATATATCTGATTAGAATACCTAACAAATATTAGATTATTCTTTTTCCCCATTAAAAAAGATCTTTGCTATTCCATACTATCCTTGGTAGGGCTATATATAGATATTTCAGCATTTTTGTGGGTTTTTTTTTTAAATACTTTTATAAGTAGAAAAATTTGCATTATATAAATTTCATAGAATGATTAAAATTTTTAAACTACTACAAATGTATAAAAAAAGATAAGATTACTACAATTATATTTTAATTGGAACGAGTGATTTGGTATCTTAGTAAATATCACAAAAAAAAAAATTATAATTTGCTTACCGTGATGCTTTTACCATCAGTATTTGATGTAAGGAATGACTGTAAAGGAAATAAAAACACATTGTATTTAAAATCCTCATATTGCAATATTTGCATTAATATATTTAGTTTTTGATAAGATCGATAAATTTTAAATCAACAACAAAATTTTTATAAATAATGGCAACAAAATATTCATAATAATAAATGCATATTTAAATTAAAAGCTTGAAAAGGATAAAGTATCATAAAACAAACCAATTTTTTCTTATCTTGTCCAATTATGTTTTCCAAATTCCTTAAACGTTGCTCTAAGCTAGCCACCTGAAAATATGTATAACATTAATAGATATTTATTTTCAACAAATATATTGTTCTCTTTAATTTAGTTACAATTAAAAAAGAAATTAATACTTTGAATATGCAACTTTAACCTAGAGGGCAAATAAAATGCTTTAAGCACCTATTCCGTTACAAATAATCAGAACAGCAACAAATTAATACATGTAAGAAAATTGTTTATATATAAAATTATTAAACTACATATTTTCAGAATTTACAAATAATTAAAATTATTAATCAAATTTTAAAATGATTTCAGTTTACCTTTGAAGCTTGTTCTAATTTTGCTTGATCTGGCCGAACATATAATTCATATTTTACAGTTTCTTCAGTTGAAGTTACACTTGAAGTTGCAGTTTTAGTTTTTTTATCTGTTGCTGGTACATTTTTAAAAGTTTCCAACTGTGTCAAAAGTTTCCTGCAAAATATTGTCAAAACTTGATGCATTGAGAAATACATAAATATATTAATTTTTAATCAATATAAATTTATTTTACAGAACAATTTAATACTCTACTCAATAACTTATTGACGTGAAATAAATAATAATTGTTTAGCAAATTTATTAGCATTAAGAAACTTAACATGACCTTTGAACAAAGGATATTTTTTTACAATGAATGTGCACGATTCTAAGGATATTAATGCATGCATTCAGAGATTATACAATACATAATACCATGTTTGTTTGCTTTTACATCTTATATATAATATTCTTTTTTTTAAAGTAATTTATTTTTATAAAGGCAGCAGAATAATGAATTTATACAAAAACATACATGTTTCTGTATTTACCTTTTCAAGTTGCAACATACTATATATATATATATATAGCATGTTGCAAAATATATATATATATGTTTCTCTGCTCAACAAATAAGAAACAAGTTATCAATAAATATTAGAAAATAAAAGATATATGATTTAGTTAAATTTTCAAATTCATTAAATTTTAAAGGAGTAAAGATAATAAAATATTTTTATACTATTGCAAATATTTTTAAGTGCATTTCATAATCATCAGTAAAGAACAATTGATAAACTAGCACATTAATTAAAAACATTTCTAGTTCTTTACTATATATTCAAAATTAAACATTATCTAGGGGAAATTGTTAAATATCATATTAATAATATAAATTATATTTTTCTACTAGTTTATTCCTCATTTTTGTTAAAATTAAAAAAATGTCATGTACAAATTTGTTTTACGAATAAATCTTAAAGTAGAGAGATTGCTTACCCTTTTAAATACCCAGTTTATTATTATTTTTTTTAAGTATGAATGAAAGATAGCTTTATCACTTGTTTGTTCAATTGCATAAAATGGATTAATTTATAAATTACAAACTTTATGCATTATTTGAAATACTAGATTTGCATAGCATTTAAAATCTTTAATATAAATTAATGAAATTTAGAAAAAATGAATATACTTTTATTTATTGGTTATCAATTAAGTGAAAAAGAACAGATTTTCAAAAGTTATAGTTTGTGGAGGATATAACATATTCCAATAATTTTACAATTTTTATAACTTTTCTGATCAAAAGACAAACTTGGCCAATTAAAAAAAAATTAAGAAAAAAAATCCTTAAAACTTCACTTTAGATTGATGCTAATTGCTATTTCCTATGTTAGAATGCATAATAAATGTTTCAGCCTTACTATTAAACTGTATAATACATTAAAATTTAATTAACTTTTCAGAAGTTATGTTAACCTTCATAATTTATATAGGGAAAAAGTGTCTTTAATTACTAAATGCTCAATTTTACCAATAGAATTCTTTTTAAAATTATTCCTTTCACAATAGAGGTATAACAATGTCACATTGGACTACAGTTTTTTAAAGATCGACACTTCCCAATATGCACTATTTCTTTTTGTTAACTTGTTTAAACTTTAAAAATAATAAATAAAAACTAAAAATTTCTAATCCAATACTTATGTAAAGCTCCTAAAGGATCAGACATTTCTTCTAAAGCTTCAGAACCCAAAATTTTTTCCATATGCAAATCCTGTAGTTCTTTTTGTAATTGCTCAATTTGCTGAACAAGGACCACTGGTGGCACTTGAGATGATTCACTATCTTTTGATGAAGATTCCTTAATAAGAAAATTATGATCATCAAACGCTTCCACAAAACAAATTTTGAAAAATTAAATTTTTTTAAGCATTTTTCTTTATAAATTTCTTACTTATTTAGTTTCACTTACTTTCATTTCATTAACCTGTTCAAATAATTGCTTCACTTCATACTGAATTCTATTGTATGCTTGAAGTGGATTTTCTTTTTCTTTAGTATGATCTCCAATCTGATAAAAAGAAAATTGTAAGCAACAAAAAAATTTTTAATTAAAAAAATTATTTAATTTCAAACAGATGATAAAAATATGATGCATTAATAACTAGGAATATTTTTTTTAACAAATATCAGGCATTAGTTTGAAGGAAATCTAATCTATTCTCGTCCATAAAAATTTATTTGCATGAAAAAGAAATAAAATTTGTGAATATACATATAAAAAGTTTCATAAAATAGGCTACTCTGCCAAATAGTGTTTCTTCCATTCTATAACTTTCTAACCACAAGTGGAAGGTTTTATTTATTTATTTTTTCTTTATTCTTATTTTTTTTTAAAGTCTATTCCATGTTATTGGAATATGTCGCTAGATATGTCTTAGACTTGGATCCAGTTATCTAGTAAGCAGAAATAACATGATTCATAACATCTTGTGGGTATATATTCTTTGATAAAGATATTCTATATTATTACTATTTTTGAGTTTTTATAAATATTTCTTTTAGTTATTACCTGGACAACTTCATCGAGATCAAATCCCTGTTTTTATGTTTTTTTTTTAATCTGCTAATACAGTTCTTGCCATTTAACCTTTCATTATTTGTATTTGTCTAATAATTTTCAGTTTTGTTGTAGCAGCTTATGCACACTTCATATTTTAAATCATTTTTCTTTTTTTTCTGCGAGATCTGAATTTGAGGCACTTCAGGGTTTTATTATACAATTTGCATATAGTGAATACTGGTAGTGGCTTTTGTTGTGCAAAATGGCAGTGTTTCTAGTTTACTCCTGCTTTCAATTCTCCTCAGTCAGTTTTACTTTGATTGTTGTGTATGTGTGTACAATATATTCTCAAATTTTACACCACAATTCTTTTTCCCATGCTGTTAATTAGCAAGAAACTCAGCAGCATGCTGCTATAAGTCATCTCACTCAGATACTACATGCATGCAAATTACGGATTTGTAGATGGTCAACCAACCACTCGTTTAATGAACATATTATTATAAACAATCATGAGGTTTTATCACATGATTTGACTTCTGCTACATAAAATAAGCTAAACAAACATATTGTTTTTTTATTTAGTCCTATAGCTTACCAACTCTAAACAGAAGCTTATTTTGTTATTCCATGCTATTGAAATACTTTTGCAATACGTGTTTTTCACTTGAAACCAATCATCTAGCATGCAGAAATAACATGGTTTATAATATATTGAAGGTACATATTCCTTGATAAAGCTATCTTCAGTATGTTGTAATTAATTTCTTTAAAATTTTCATAAGTTTTTCTTTTTAGTTTCACTAATTTCTTTTGAATTTTATGAATTTCCTGGATAATATGTTTCACAACCTATTATTGTACATTTTGCATAAACTTTTGTGTTCTTTTTAATCTACCAATGAAATCCTGGTCATTTACCCTTCTGACATTTGTGCTTGTCTATAATGATTTTCAGTTTTGTGTCTTCAGTGTATTCATACATGTGCACTTTTTATTTTGAACAATTTCTTTTATAAATTCAGAAAAAATATTATTCACATCACAAAATAATCTTACAAGGCTATCAATATTAGTGAATTTTTTGCAAATTCCTAATTGCTTTCAATTTCTACAGTTTACAATAAAAGAAGGTATCATATAATTTAATTAAAATTCTTTGCTGATAAAAATTAATCTTTCAACTTGAAAAAAGAAAACTTTTCTCTTTTGATATATATTTGCATTAAATATTTATTTAAAATATAAACTTTATGCATGGTTCCCTTTAATTTTGCAAAATACAATTAAAATTTGTTTTGAAATAAACAATAATTGTATTTCTTTTGTAAAAGGAACTGTGATATGGTGTCATTTTGTTACAGACTTTTATAAAAGTTATAAAATAGTCTGTAAAGTAATGATATTAAAGAATTTAAGGGTATTTTTCTTATTGAATACAATTGTAAATGCAAAAAGAAGAAATATTAGAAACAAACCATTTCCCAGTCTCCAGACCTGATATCGTAACCAATTTTTCTTCCATGTCCAATACCATCAGTGAAATCTGAAATTATTTCCAATTGAATAATTTCATCTAATATTATGACTAACAAAAATTCTAATAAATGTAAAAAAATTCAATTTTAATCATTTTAATGTTGTGATATTGTGTTCTGTCCTATTATATAATTTTAAAATATTTACAAACAATATGAGTTGTAAATAATATTAATAAATTCAGATGTCATAAATTAAGAATATATATTTAAGAAAAGGTTTATTATTTTGTTAAACAAAAAATAGCACTTAAAATTTAAATTTAGGTTTAAATATATTAGAAATGAATTATATATATCTTTGAGAAATATTATTAAATAAAAAGATCAAATATTAAAAGTTGTTATTTGAAAAATAGACAAAAATAAAAATAATTATTTACTTACCAACATTTCTGCCATCCAATGATTTTCCTTTAAATCTATTAAATGCCTCATTAGGAGAAACTTTGAGTGTTTCTACACTGTCACACTGATCCTGATGATGATAAAGTATTAAAAAAAATAACTTTAAAACTGCATAAAATAAATTTATATTTTAAATTTTTTTTAAACAGATTTAATGCAAAGAATAAACATTTTATATATTTTATTAATTTGTTAGATTTAATTACATAATTTAACATCAAATATGTATTAATAACATTGAAAGCTTATAATTCAATTTTTCAAGAATTTTTTGAGACAAGGAAAATAAAATTTAAAAAAAAAAAAAAAATTAAAATGAATTATGGAAAAAAAAATTTTTTATTTTTTTTTTTTCTTCTTTTAATAGAAATGCCTTAAAAAATTATATGTTGAGACTTAATCATATAAAAATAAACTTATGGTTTAACATAATAATTAAACTTAATATTGCATATGTTAAAGATTTAAAACTGGTATAGCTTATTTTTTTTTATCCAAAAATAAAAAAGCATCATAAAATATAAAATTTATCATTGTTTAAATTCAAATCTTGACAAAATTAGCAATTGTTAAAATATTTATAAATATATAATTTATGGCTTTTTGAATTTATCATTTTTTTATCATTTCATTACATTATTGAAAACAAAGATAAAGCATATAATGTATAAAAATTTTAATAAAATAATAATAAATAAAGGAATGCTAAAAAAAACAGAAAATTACCACTATGACATCAGATATTGAAAGATTTCCCTGTTCAGATTCAGGTAAATCACTCGTTTCATACACATCAGGTTGATCATGAGCCTGAAGGAAAAGATTGAATGAAGTTATATTTATTTTATGCTTTGTATAATATATTTTATAGTAGTTGAAAAATTGAATTTAACTACTATAAAATATATTATATAAAAGAAAAAATGTAAATAATTAACTTTAAAAAAATTTTTGCTTTTCAAATGCAATAAATTTTTTAATTTAAGTGATGCATTAGCTAATAAATTAAAATGGTTTGGTCATGTCAGGAGAAGCTCGGAATATAATCCCACTTAGATCTCGACAGTCAAAAAACTTGAGGGATCCTGAGCTAAAGGAAGAACACCAACTAAATGGTTAGATGACATTGAAAAAGACTTGCAGATTTTTAAATTTAAGGACTGAAGAGGAGTCATTGCATTGGAGGAATATTGGGAGCTCATAATTGAAGCAGCCAGAGCCTGTAAGGGGCTGTTGAGCTTTTGAAGAAAAGAAGGCTAACTGATTTAAATCATAGCATGAAATATATTTTATAACAAAATATTCTACAAGAATTGCATAATGTTGATAAAAACAATTAATCAACAAATGAATTTTGATAATAACAACTGAATCAATCTGTTTAAAGTAAAGCTAGCTGTACTTTTTAAGATAGAAACCATGAAAAGAGAATTGCTTGAAGCTTAAATACGAGCAACAATAGACATAGCAACCAGAATAACATTAGAGATGCATATATTTTTCTTAGATTAGTCATTTGAAAATTGTTTCAGTTAATAAAAAATAAAGCAGTACAAAATACTTTGGGGAAAGAAAAACATACATGAATTATTTTAATAGCTAATACATAGAAGAAAAATAAAAGAAATATTTTTTGAAAATCTACTTTAATATAATCTTTTTATAGATTTTATCTTGAGCTAGCAAATAGTTTATTTTTCAAGAATCTTAGCAGCAAAAATTCAGGCTTGAATATTGTAATTAATTATAATTAAAAATTTCTATGACATAATAATCACAGGAAATTTTTGTAATGTTAAAATTTAGTAATATTAATGTTAGGTGATTTAGTAATGTTTTCTTTATCAAAATACAAAGAAAATTTAGAACAGTAAAATGATTTATGTAATCAAGCAATAATCAAAGGAAATTTTTATTTTAAGATTTTAAAAAATAAAAAAATTTAAATTTATTTTTATTTTTTTTTTTTTTTTTTTTACTAACACAATAACACAGTAGATAAACATAATAATTTGCCTATGTTTTCTGAAGAAAAAATAAGATTATTTAAGAAATTAGAAGATAAAGTACATTATAGAAAAGTATTTAATATTCACACTAAATCAACATATTCAACTAGTAGTTGTGGCGCTCAATAAAAAAAAAAAAAAACCTCACACATAAAATAAGTAAGCAAGAAGTCTATTTCTAAAGTAAATATAAATATAATGTCTTAAAAGTAATATGAATTTATTTTATCTTTTACTAAAAATTTAGCTACATAAATAAGGAAATTTATCAATTGAATAATAGAAAAATGAATAAGTAAGAATAAACAAATTTTTTCAAATCTAATTTCATAAAAAAGAAGAGAGTGAGAAGTTGAACATCATTTATCGATTTGTCACTTTTTCGATATATTTATGATCGCATACTTAATTTAATACATAGGTAATCAATAAATCTAGACAATTACGAAATAAAAAAATTACGCTTAAATTACATGTATTATGTTTAGAACATTCATAAAAATACATTCACACTGAAATGTTCAATCATTATGATTATGAATTATTTTACTTGGTACCTCTTAAAATATTATTATTTGAAAAATAAAATAAAAACTTACAATTCCGGGTAAATCAGCATACTTTGGATTAGCCATACTGAATTCGAGAAACGGATTTAATAGATTATTATAAAATAGGAGTTATTATTTTCTAAAAAGCATACATCACAACAGCAGTTTGTTTAATATTTTACATCAACACCCGGATGATTTACGATGACGCGTGACGTAATTCATTCTGATTTAAACAGTTCCAGTTAAAGATATTCCTGACATCTCTTATTGTAGATTAACATAGGCCACGTAGCAGCTCCAGTTAAATCCAGTTCCTTCATTGTTAGAAATTGAAACATAGCTGTGATCTCACGCCCTTTAAGTTAATAAAAAATAAAAGATAATTAAATGTCCTTTTCTAGAAGATTTATTCATTTATTTATTATGTAAAAATATCTTGATATGAAATGAAAAACAGGATATCGAACATAAACGCATCATATCTATTATAAGTGATTTCACTAAAAAGCAACGCATTGCTTAAATGCAATTAAATTTTAATGTTTAGTTTTTAATTCTTTTTTTAAAAAATAAAGGAATTCAAAAGAATTCAAATCACTGATTTC